>BTPG01000004.1:217193356-217428356 GCA_036245525.1 Semisulcospira habei | reverse complement strand
ACCCCCACCCCAACCCACACCCCAACCCCAACCCCAACCCAACCCCACCACCCCAACCCCACCCAACCCCAACCCTAACCCCAACCCTACCCCCAACCCCAACCCCACACCCCAACCCACCCAACCCACCCCCCAACCCCACCCCCACACCCAACCTGGTTTCAACTGTCTACTTATCTATCTCTTCTCGGAGACTTTTTAAGCCACATTCTTCAAACTTGGCTCAAGGATACTTTGTGGCGAGGCCTTTCTAAACATACCAATTTGAGTGACCTCTCACAAAGGTCAAAATCACAGGCGATGAAGATATTAACATAGTCAGTGACAATATCACTTTTCATACCTGCCGTTGCTACAACTACAACTAAGTACAAAATATGCATAAATAGAGAAATTAAAGCACAGTAATGCAAAATATATAGTCCACTAAACACAAACACGCACATGCATGCGCGCACGCACGCATGTAAGAGCTCCATGGGTGCTTTGAGGTGACAGATTGGGATATGTTTCCTTATAACTGTGATGATCCTAACGAACTTGTTGGGACAGTCACATCTTACGTAAGATTGTGTGAGAACACTGTAATTAAAACCAAGACAGTGCAAGTGTTTTCCAACAATAAGTCATGGGTCAGCAAGGAACGTTGTATTTGAAACAGAAGAAACTTGCCTTTTTACAGGATAACACTGATGAATTTTGGGAAAAGGACAAGGATTTTAGAAGGGCTGCTAGGTCTGCCAGACTGAACTATAAAAGCAAGATCGAAACGAAATTTACTTCTGGCAACGCTAGAGAGGCATGGAATGCTCTGAACTGCATGATGGGTAGGCAGCAAAAGAAACAAGCAAGGCTTTGAACTGGGAATCCAGTTGAGATGGTGAATGATCTGAATCGTTTTTACTCACGGTTCGATCAACTATTTGGTTTGTGAGTTTTTACTCACGGTCCGATGGCAGGAATCTTAGTGATAACTGTGATGACTTGTGTCAGTCTATTGTAACTGAACCTTTGTCAGTTACTGAAGAGGAGGTAGTGAACATCTTTTCTAAGCTGAAAGCACACAAAGCACCTGAACCAGATGGGTTAGGAGGAAAAGTATTGAAAACCTGTGCAGGTCAATTGGGAAAGATCTTCACAACTATCTTTCAGTTCCTGCTTGATCTTCATACTGTCCCTACTGCTTGGAAATCATCAATCATTGTTCCGATTCCTGAAAAACCCAATGCTAGTGAATTCAACGATTTCCGCCCGGTTGCATTGACTTCTATTCTGTCCAAATGTATGGAAAAGGTGGTGCAGCGGCATCTGTTAAATGATGTTGCCGAACTACTGGATCCACTCTAATCTGCTAACAAAAACCATAGGGGTGCAGAAGATGCATGCCTTATCCTGTACAATCTTGTTTTTCAACATCTCGAAAATTAACAAAAAGCACATGTGAGAATTCTTTTCATTGACTTTTCTAATGCATTTAATACTGTTGAACCACTGATGCTTTTGCAGCGTATGATGGACTTTAATGTGAACACAAGCATTATTCTGTGGGTGCGAGACTTTTTGAAGGACAGGCCGCAACGTGGCAGTCTGTCTGACAAATGGTGTTAAATTCGGGCTGCCCTCAAGGTTGTGTTCTCTCGCCGACATTTTTTTCTATATACACAGACCATATGCGATGTCGTACTGCCACTTCTCGTCTCTTAAAGTTCTCAGATGACATGGCTCTTGTACGCCTACTCCAAAAAGAAGACAGTTTGTCTGAGTACTTTGCACAGATAGCAGTATTAGTCATGGTGCAAAAACAGTTTTCTGGATATGAATGTACAGAAAGCCAAGGAACTCGTCTTTGATGACAGGAAAGTTGATGATATTTTTGTACCTGTCTCAATAAATAATCAGCCTGTAGAAGTGGTCACTGAATTTAAATACCTTGGCACAGTTGTGGATAGTAGGCTGACTTTTACTGGAAACGCCGAAGGTACACTTTAAAAAATGGATAAGAAACAAATCTAAATAGAACTTTAGGGAAATGAAGAAAACTAAAATACACTGTAACAGAATTGTGGCGACAGCCAAAAAGATTCACTGGGCTGAGTTCTGTAAAAATGAAGTCTAAATCAAAAGATACATATAAGGTTTGGAGAAAAAAATATCAGTATTACGAAATGGATACAAATTACAAGTGTATCCAATCGCAGTAGAAGGCAACACATTTCCTAGTGCAGTAGATAAAGCGGAGGCCTTTGTTAATATGTTTGCAGAAAGTAGTCCCACATCAAGTCTTAGTTTACCAAACATTAACCTCAGAAAACAAGAAGAAGTCAAAGCAGATTATCAAGATCCAGTTTCTAATCATTCTCAGTATATCAATGCTCCAATTCAATATAATGTGTTTTACAGTCGTTTGCAAATACCTCTAGTGCAGTGTGTATAGATGGAATTTCTTACAAACTACTTAATCATTTACCTGAGTCGTGGAAAAAAACTACTACATAAATTTTACCAAAAATGTTGGTTTAATGGATCTCTTCCTACTATCTGGAAGCAGTCAGTAGTAGTTCCAGTACTCAAATCGGGTAAAACACGTACATTGATTAGTAGTTATAGACCTATTGCACTAACATCACAAGCTTGCAAAGTAATGGAAGAGATTCTTTTAAATCGGCTATTTCATTACTGTGAAAAACAGGATATAATTCCAGTTCATCAAGCTGGTTTTCGGAAAGGTAGATGTATGACAGACCATTTAGTTAAACTCACAAATAACATTAAAAAACAATTTTCTAGAAGAAAAAGTATATTAGCAACCTTTTTTGGCGTAAAAAGGGCTTATGATAGTGTTTGGCGTGCTAGATTATTATACAAATTAAAACAGATTGGCATAACCGGGTTTATGTATGAGTACATTAAAAGCTTTTTGTCTGAAAGATTTATCTGCACCAAAGTTGGTGAAAGTTATTCAACCTTTAAGAAAATAGATATGGGCATTCCGCAGGGATCAATAATTTCACCCTTTTTATTCACTGTGTTAATTTACGACCTCCCAAAACCTCTCTCACAGGACACAACTGTGGTACAATATGCAGATGATATTGCTATATGGATAAACACTAATCTCAGAAAAGGTACCCTCAAAAGAATCGTAGATTACGTTAAAAAATTTTATCAGATTGAATTGGACAAATTATCAAACTATATGAAAGAAAATAGTCTAGAACTATCTGGGGAAAAACATGTCTAATGTTTTTCAATAATGGGGGAAAGTGCTAAAACATTACCTAAATTATCCCTAAAGGGGACGCCTTTAAACTACCAACAGTGTGTAAAGTTTTTAGGTGTACGTTTTACATCAAAATTATCTTGGAGAATTCATATTGAAGCCATATTAAATAAGGCGTGAATGATTACACGGCTGGCACCGCAGGTGTCCGCAGTTCCCGGGCCTGGTTAACACCAGGATATTTATGACAGGAAGCATGGAATGCGGCCCTGTCACGCAGTCCCCAACCACATGGACCACCATGGCATCATCATATCTTCATCCTCATGCAAAATGAAAAAACGCTGGTCCAGGTTTCTGATCCCTCAAGTCTCCGTCTCATGGTGACCTCATCCCAGTCCTCCAGGAGTCCTAGGTACGCGGTTGTCTTAGGCCAGACCTGCTGCTGTGCGTGGAAGGACGTAGTGGTTGACTCGCTACCTCTGGGGGGAGCTCCCACTCGTCGACTCCGCGACTAGCAATGTCGTAAGTAGGGGGAATAGTAGGTGTGGTCACCTGAAGGCTACACCACCGAACACCACCGAAGTGACTCGGCAGCAGTGCGGAGTTACCTCTGGAGGGAGTCCCCTACTACCTGCCATATATATATAGCGGCAGGGCCGGGAGTCTGGCTGGGACAACCGGGGTTGACGGGGATGAGCGGCGTGAGAGAAAGACCTCTGAGGTCGACACAGAAAAATTGGAGTAGCAAAAACAAAAAAAAAAAAGAAGATATACAGTCACTTTACAAAAACATATGAATTTAGCTAATCTGTTTTCGTTGCGCGGCGGCTCACTTGGCGGTTTTTGTTGTCATAATATGGTTATTTTGCTATAGATTTATTTTATTTTACGTACTTAGATGTGTGTGCATACTTAGTACAATAACTGCTATACATATGTGTGGTTTGGTATTTTTGAGTCTGCTTGATTGTGATGTATGTATGTTTTATGTGTTAATCTTAATATCAGGGACGCTCGTCTGTTATGCCGCCCAAAATTCCTAATGTTATGCATCTGGCAATAAAGTTTATCTTATCTTATCTTATTTCTTGAATAACGATTAATGGCTGACCTCTTTTGAATTTGAAAGTGCGGGTTCTCTTGCAGGAAAAAATCCATACTTTGGCCCAAAACATAGTGTGGATAACTTCACCGACTTAGCTTTCGCACATGTAATTGGCCAGAAAAGGTGCGCAAAAAGGTCACAGCTTGAAAAGAAAATTGATTGATTGATTGTACATTGCTTAACGTCCCGACAGCAACAAGGCTTTCTCAGGACGTGCCTGCACTGCTTGTGAAAAAAAAACAACTAAACAGAACATTGAATGTATGTCGCCAGCCGGTCAAATACATTAAATAAACCTAACACATGGGGCCTAAATAAAGCTAAAACCATTTAGCAACACACATCCAATATCAAGAGCTACAGGCAGTGCAGACAGTAGGGAGAGTTTTAAAAAGGCAAATACAGGTGAATGGACAAAGGGTAGACAGAAACACATGCCCCAGAATAGAGAGAAAAACCCACCCTGTGGGGCTGACCAGGGTGACCCTGGGAACTAAAAAATACCTAACCCCACCCAAGTCCCCCAGGGCAGACCCGGGTGGGGTTTGAAAAGAAAAAAACACCTTAGTCTCCATTTATCCTTTGCGAACTCTGTCACAATCCTACATATCAGTAGCGAATCCGGGGGGGGGGGGGCAGGGGGCCCTGCCCCCCTCCCCTCCGTCAGCCCTGACAATTTCATTTTTGGAGGGATGGTTATTTGTGGAAGTTGTGTTTTGCTATTAGATGGTTCTTTTTTTCTTGTACGGTGTATTTTACAATTATCTCACGAGATCGGTGTGTTCATGCACCTATAATCAAATATCCTCACTTGACACTGCTGACCTGCACCTGTCACAGTACTTCACCCAGACATAGAGTGCCATGTGCCCCGCATTCACAGAGGCTTATGTAAATCAGTGCTTCTTGCTGTGCGATACAATCCTCATTGCATCCTCAGAATGAACCCCAGCGGTGGAAAGTGTCCAATCATTGCTGAACTCAGTCCCTCAGCCAGGCATACAGTTTCATGTGGCCCTTCAGTCACAGGGGCTAATGAAAAGCATTTTCTCTTTCTGTGCGATACGAATGGTATTGCATCCTCATACGTGGCAGCTATCTAGGTTTAAGTCTACACCTGTGTACACGCCAACTGTGATCAGAAAAGCGAGAAATCAACTGCGCTGTGAGTGTCTCCCTCGGGGTGAGCAGCCGAGTGGCCCGGGCGTCGCAGGTAATTGCTAATCCCCTAATCCCGTCACACATCACTCTCTGAACAGGTGGGTCTCCAGTCTCACACAGATTGCGTAGCTTTGTCTTTTGAACAAGAACAAGAACTACTTTTATTGTCGAGGGGCCCATTGGGGCCAAAGGACACAGAGGGATCGGACTGACTTAACTATCGTGTACATTACTTTATATCATTCTTTAAGCTATTTCAGTCCACACGGAATTTTGCACTTTTCTGTCGGCAGTGAGTCATTCATTGGTGTTCATCGCGCGGCGTCCGTAGTGTCCGTGGATATGCACCAGTGCCCAACAGAGTAGCAATGTGGTCATTGATGAGTGTCACAGAGGGGAGGTGTAAAATGTCTTGATTTTGATCAACCTCGAACTAACGCTTAAGTAATCGTTAGTCAGTGTTAAGAGGTATATATCACGAGAGATAATGACTATTTCTGTGATCTGATCCTGTTTTCCAGAGGTATATATCATGAGTGATAATGACTATTTCTGTGATCTGATCCTGTTTTCCTCATATGGAGGAGGTTTGTGGATGAATAGAGCAGTATCACAATTTTCACAAATGGCCGTGTTGTTCCTCAGACGGAGGAGTACTTGGTGGTGTTGTGTTGTTGTCAAACACAAGGTGATTGCGCATGCATAAACTCCAGGTAGAACATTCTTTTCAATACAAAAAAAATTTAACACCATATAAGAATCAGAAGTGCCCGATTAATCTTATTTTGTTAGGGAGGTTGGGTGGAGGCCGGGAAGAGGTCAAGTGCCTGTAGATATGATCAGCCCTTCCTTTTAAACTTTTTAAAAAGTGCCAAAAGCGGTGCTGTGTCCCGAGATGAAGGAAGAAACGTTTTAACAAATAAAAATCGTAACCTCTGAAAACTCTAAATATGTCTAAGAAATAAAACCCCAACAAACACAAACAAAAAAGAAAGAAATAAAGAAAGACGCATAGAGAGAACGGTTACAACACTATAGTACAATTTTAAAGAAATCCCAAAAAGAAAAGCACCAAGAAAGAATAATTTCAACACAACTGATTTGTAATTGTTCTTTTTAAGCGCGTTTCTTTCTTTGTTATGAATTTATGCTCGCCTGATAGTCACTGTTTTGGTCTGGATTTCTTTTGTATGACACAGTTTGGAAAACGGGGGGTGGGAGTGGGAAGGGAGGGTTGATGCCCCCCCTCCCCCGTCGAGACACCCTCTGGATCCGCCCCTGCATTTGCAGTTGATGCCATGACGTTTGTACTTGCTCATTTGAATTATTCAAGGCCAGGGTCACATGGTCTGCAGCAGTGGAGGTGAGTTCCCAAATAAGGGATTTCACATTAAATAGACCAAACATAAAATTATTGCAAACTTCCAAATACGGGATCTTGCGGTAAGTAGACAGATCATCTGATTACTGCAAACCCCCAAATAAGGGATTTTGAAGTATGTAGACCAAACATCTACTTACCAAAAAACCTCAAATAAGGGATTTTGCGGTAAATAAACCAAACATATTTTTTGCAAAACCCCCAAAATATATTTTGTGGTAACTAGACCCAACATCTGCTTATCGATTTTCTATGCTATTTATTTCATTATATTGTGTTTGATTTTAAACTGAAATCAACGCAGCATGATTCTCAGCATGTATGCAGCAACATAATGCATAGGGGCCTGACGATGGTGCTTTCACTAAATGCAAATCTACTGCGCCACAGCGCGCGCTATGCATTATGCGTCTTTTTCTGGCTTGAGTTTTCCGACAGCAGGGGCTCATAAGGCTTTATAGCCCTTGCAGCTGGGCAGCATTCGCCTTGCCCTGGCAGATAAGGGGTTAATTGTGATGTCCATTTGTGCAAAGAGGTCCATCAGGCCACGGACCACAGTGCTGTTTCTGTACTGTCCAGTCTCTTAGCCTTAGTCAGTCCCAGTCATCCCCTAATTTTTCAATTCCCTAAAAAACACTACCGCCCACCAGCTGCACATTTGCCATGCACAAAATACCCAAAAAAACAGCACATCACCCATCTCATTTCTTGGCTATGAAACTGGTTCCTTACCAACCCCACACCCAAGCACAGCTGAAATCAGCGTGCCCCTCAAATCACTACGTCAAAGGCAACTCAACATAGGCCCACAAATGTCCACTGGATAAGCTCAGGATGGTATGAATCAAAGCACCAAACATGTCTTCTCTCAGCTAACCACAAATTTCCAGCAAATTCCAACATTCAGCCCAACTGCAAATTTTCAAACAAGGCAAAAATTATTTTTAAAAACACGGGGCCTTGCACTGCCTCAACTTCCCAATTTAAATGTATACCGTGACCTGTCAGTGGAAAGAGAAGCTGGCGAGAAGAGGACGAGATGCCTGATGTTGTCTGCAGCTGTCCACATCTACATGATGGGAGTAACATTCTAGGGAAATAACCTCATTTTAGGACTAAATGTGTTGCTGCCAGCCACACACTGGTGGTCTCCCACAATTCGCTGCACTGATCAACGGAGGGATACGACCAGTGTTGGCTGCCAGAACACGGATTCAAAGTGGTGTCAGCAAGAGGCATAGACCCTCATGAGCCCCCGCAGTTGCGGGGGCTCATGAGGATCTATACCTCTTGAAGTTGGTTGGTGTTCAAATATTCTCAGCACTGTGCGGGTTAACATCAGAGTTACAGTGTTGTTATACCGGTAGTCTGAATGCAATGGTAGTGCCTCAAAATGGAGGAAAAGACATGAGTCACCCACATACAAACTAATGAAGATGCAAAACTTGCGCGGGCACACACACACAAATCCAAAAATATGTAAAAACTGTTTATTTTCAATCTTAAATAATATTTTTTAAACGAGTTATTTACCACTTTAAAAACAGACCAAGAGTTTAAAAATACAAATTAATACAAGTGTCATTCATGAAAACTGTGTGTTTGCTGCTGTCAATAAACCGTAGCCATGAAGTTCTAACTTCAGTCAGCTATGCTCACTGAAACATGAAAGCCACATCAAACATATGAAAGCCACATGTATCAAACATATGAAAGCCACACTAAGGTCCACACTCTTGGAAATGTGGATACATGTACATGCAGAAAGCTACAACAAAAAAATCATTGTATATTCAAGAACTATATTCAAGACAGGACGTTCCACTTCCAGATATTTGTCTGTTTTACTTAGCCCTTTTCATCCTGATACACCCATTGCTTGAACTAAATTTGACCAATAGTTCAAGGGTGGTGCCAGGATAGCTTGGCGCCTCAAGACATGTTTTTGTAGCCCACTGATCACTTGTGATTGTTACAAATGGCCTATTTCCTCTTCTGAAACTGTCTCACTGCTGCTATTTTAACTAGAATCAGACTGAAAATCACAGGTATTACTTGTGTACTAAACCGTCTACCCTCGCGCTGGGACCATACGGCGTTGAGGCGCGTCCCCTGGGTGGTGGATAGGGGGTCCCTCGTGAGAGGGGTGCACCGAATGAAATAAGGTGCCGTGAACCAACATGGTCTAAGGGAAGGTGACCTCGACAGAAAACCCCTGGCCCTCCTAGTAAGGGGGTTGGGCGTGGGGGTAGCTTCCCCACCCTGCAAAAAAGGAAATAGCTACAAAAACGCCGACGAAAAGACTAACAGTAATTCCTTTCCTGGAGGAGGAAGGTTCTTCTACTAGAAGACTTATGACGTCCTGTGGTGAAAGCCGGAAGTCTTCGGAAGCCACAGGACCGAGCCGCCTCTCTCTATCCAGGGATACAACCATGGGCACATGGAACGTCAAGACCATGTACCAGAGCGGCAAGGCCGCCCAGATAGCAGCGGAAATGCAAAAGTACAACCTTTCCCTGCTAGGCATCAGTGAAGCCAGATGGACGCAGTCTGGCCAGAAAAGGCTGTTAAGTGGGGAGATGATTCTGTATTCAGGTCATGAAGAGGAGAATGCCCCCCATACAGAAGGAGTAGCACTCATGCTGTCACCAGTGGCACAGAGAGCGCTGATGGGCTGGGAACCTCTTGGGCCAAGAATTATAACAGCAGCCTTTAGAACCAAGAAAAAGCTCAAGCTGAACGTCATCCAGTGTTATGCGCCCACCAATGACAGTGACGAGGAAGAGAAACAAGAGTTCTACGACCGACTCCAGAGTGCCATGGACAAATGTGCGGAGCGAGACATCACCATCGTCATGGGCGATTTTAATGCCAAAATAGGGGAGGACAACACCGGATACGAAGAGGTGATGGGGAGACAGGGACTAGGCTCGGAGATGAGTGAGAACGGGGAGAGGTTTGTAGACTTTTGTGCTCTAAACCGACTTGTCATTGGAGGCAGCATCTTCCCACACAGAAGAATACACAAAGTAACTTGGGTCTCACCTGACCATACAACAGAGAACCAAATATACCATATCTGCATTAGCAAGAAATTTAGAAGATCCCTTCAAGATGTTCGAGTGAGGAGGGGAGCAGATGTCGCCTCAGACCACCATCTGCTTACCTTAAGAATGAAGCTCAAGCTAAAGAAAAGCCGCACAGAGACAACAAGAAGACAGCGCTATAATGTAGGCCTCCTGAGAGAAACTGGAGTTAGAGAAGAGTTCAAACTGGTGCTGTCCAACCGGTTTCAAGCGCTACAGGAGCTAGTAAATGAAGAGGAGGCGGTCACCACAGAGCAGCAGTGGAAGGCAGTTAGAGAGGCGCTGAACTCAACCTGCAAAGACACTGTAGGGTTCAGGAAACACCACCACAAGGACTGGCTGTCGGCACAGACCTTGAAGAAGATAGAAGCGAGGAAACAGAAGAAAGCAGCGGTCAACAACAGTCGCACGAGAGCAGCCAAAGTAAGGGCACAGGGGGAATACTCGGAAGCCAACCGCGAGGTGAAGCGGAGTATCAGGGCAGACAAGAGGGCCTACACAGACAGCCTGGCAGCAGAGGCAGAAAAGGCAGCAGGCAGCGGCAACATGAAACAGCTCTACGACATTACCAGAAGATTGTCGGGTAAGTATGGCCATACAGAAAGACCAGTAAAAGACAAAGAAGGCAAGCCTATTGCAGACAGAGCAGACCAACTCGACAGATGGGCTGAGTATTTTGAAGAGTTACTGAACAGACCTAGCCCACCCGACCCCCCCCCCCCCCCCCCCCCCGACATCCAGCCGGCAGAGACCGACCTACCCATCAGCTGTGACAGACCCAGCCGGGAAGAGATCAGAAAAGCAGTGGCATTTTTGAAGAATGGCAAAGCAGCAGGGCCAGATGGCATCCCAGCGGAGTCTCTGAAAGCAGACCTAGAGACAACATTTGAGATGCTGTACCCACTGTTTGGAAAGATCTGGGAAGAGGAGGTGATGCCAGCTGACTGGAAGGAGGGGTACCTAATCAAGCTTCCCAAGAAAGGCGACCTCAGCAAGTGTTCCAAACTACAGAGGAATCACCTTGCTGTCAGTACCAGGAAAGGTCTTCAACAGGATCATCCTAGAGAGAATGAAGAGCTCCGCTGACCCCCAGCTGAGAGACCATCAAGCAGGATTCAGGAAGAACCGATCATGTACAGACCAGATCGCCACTCTCCGCATCATCGTGGAACAGTCTCTGGAGTGGAGCTCCCCGCTGTACGTCAACTTTGTGGATTATGAGAAATCATTTGACAGCGTGGACCGAGAGACTCTGTGGAAACTCCTACGACACTACGGTGTACCCACAAAGCTCGTCCGCCTGATCAAGAGCAGCTATGATGGCATGACATGTCGCGTGATCCACGAAGGGCAGTTCACCACAGAGCTCCAGGTCAGAACTGGTGTCAGGCAGGGATGTCTGCTGTCTCCGTTCCTCTTCCTACTGGCCATAGACTGGGTCATGAAGATGACCACAGAGCACAGACGAAGTGGAATACAGTGGACACTGTGGACACAGCTTGACGACCTCGATTTTGCAGACGACTTGGCATTACTGTCCCACACTCATCAACAAATGCAGGACAAGACCACGAGGCTTGCTGACATCTCGTCCCAAGTGGGCCTCACCATTCACAAACAGAAAACAAAGACAATGAGGCTGAACGCAACCAGGGAAGAACCAGTCTTGCTTGCTGGCACCCGGTTGGAGGAGGTGGAGTCCTTCACCTATCTCGGGAGCATCATAGACAAAAAAGGCGGCACTGATGCAGATGTCAGAGCACGAATCGGTAAAGCCAGAGCAGCCTTTCTCCAGTTGAAAAAAGTGTGGAGTTCCAGAGAGCTGTCACAACACACCAAAGTCCGGATTTTCAACTCCAATGTAAAAGCAGTTCTCCTATATGGAGCAGAGACATGGAGATTGACAAAAACCACAGTCAACAGAGTACAGACCTTCATGAACAGTTGCCTTAGAAGAATTTTGAAAATCCACTGGCCAGAGAAGATCAGCAACGTCAGACTCTGGGAGAGAACAGAGCAGATAACAGCAGAGAATGAAATTGGGCGAAGAAGATGGGGATGGAAAGCCAGCTTCCAGTATCACTAGGCAGGCATTTTCATGGAACCCCCAGGGAAAGAGGAAAAGAGGTAGGCCGAGAAACTCCTGGCGTCGAGACCTCCAAGCAGACATCAAGAGACTGGGAACCACCTGGAGTAGAATCGAAGGAGAAGCACAGGACAGGAGTTGCTGGAGGTCTCTCGTCGACGGCCTATACCCGGGTAGGGCTGACAGGCGTAAGTAAGTAAACAAACCGTCTACGACTCTTACGCGAACATAGCAAAAGTTATCAGTACTCTAATTGTGAAAGTAAATAAGTAAGTTTATAGGCGAGTTTATCGTTGTGGCCACACAGGGCAATAGGTTACGCCCCCTTTTCACACACTCTTCTCTATATTAGTCTCTTGCAACACAAAGCTATGAACGAAGAACCTTTCTGCCAAAACAAAAAATCCACGTGGAGCCTATCACAGGAGAAACATTACCAGCAATTCTTAAACAAATTGTCTGTTAGCGTTTTCCGCAACACTCTAATGCACTAAGTTCCCCATGACAAAACTGTCTGCAAGCCTGCTTACAACTGTGCACATGCCCCATATAAGGCTCCCATGAACACACTAAGTCGACTAAAATTACCCAGATTTTGCTCTTTTTCGCACCACCTGTCATGCCTTTTGCTGCTAAAAACACCCCAAAAGGCAAAAAATTGAAGTTTTACACCCTAAAACAATTGCAAAAAGGGAGGAAATTTTTTACATCCTGTACTGAAAATTGTAAACACTCCCTATACCCTTTGAATCACCATTTTCCAGTGTCTGTCCCCCACTGCTGGCCAGCTGACAGGCAATATGGTGAGACTGGCTGTGAAACAATTGTCAAATAATGGCCATTTTTTACCGTCACATTTTATCTAATTGGACACCGCAAACTTTTGCTTGGAAGCCACATAAGATGCAAAGGCCATGTGGAACCAAGTTTAATGGTACCTTTGGCAGCCTTCTAAGCCCAGCAATTTGCACCATAAATGTGTTTAAAAGCTTAGAGCATATGCAGTTTCAAACTCATTTTCCCAGCAAACTACTGGCCTTAGAAGGCTGCCAAAGGTACCGTTGGACAGCTTTCTGCCTAATCTAAAGTGGTCCGAGCAAAAATCTCAATCGCTTTTTTCAGAAAATTCTGCACAGTTTGACCTGTCAAACTGGGCAGGATTCTCTCGAATCGGACATCCTCACCCTGTGCTTGGAAGCCACTTGGTATGCAAAGGCTATGTGGAACCAAGTCCAATGGTACCTTTGGCAGTCTTTGTAAGCCCAGTACTTGTAGTTTGCTGGAAAAATGGGTTTAAAAGTTTGGAGTATATACCGGTAAGGAAATTTCAAACTCATTTTCCCCGCAAACTACTGGGCTTAAAGTATCCTTGGACAATTTTAAAGACTGGTTTGAATGGTCCGTGAGAAAATGCCAACAGACAACTAATAATAATTCATGGCTTGACTTCGCGAACGAAGATTCTATAGGGCTTGCCCACGTCGTCTGCAGGCATCTTGGGTAGGCGATGATCCTCCATCATAGAGAGGTGCCCCGCCCAGCGAAGCTGTGTCCGCAGCAGCAAAACCTCGATGCTCAAAGTTTCCGCCTGTTCAAGGACCTCGACATTGGTGACATAGTCACTCCAGTGAATGCTGAGGATGGTGAAAGCGTTTGAGGAGTCGTAGTTGGCTGCGGTAGAGGGCCCAGGACTCGGAACCGTACAGCAGGGTGGTGAGGACGACAGCTCTGTACACGCTGACCTTGGTGCCTTTTTTCAGCTGTTGATTGTGCCACACCCGCTTGAATAGTCGCCCAAAAGCACTGTTCGCTTTTGCCAGCCTGTTGTCCAGCTCCTTGTCCAGCTTGGCGTCCGACGTGATGATGCAGCCAAGGTAGGTAAACTGGTGTACAGACTTCAGTTCGGACTCGCCGATGGTGATGTGGGGAGGGCGATGCTCTTCTTTGGGTGCTGGCTGATGAAGGACCTCTGTCTTTTTCAGACTGACCTCAAGTCCAAAGAGCTGGGCGGCATCTGCGAAGCAGGACGTAATGCGCTGCAAGGCTCTCTCTGTGTGTGCAATGAGGGCAGCGTCATTAGCAAAGAGCAGCTCACGAATCAGTTGGTCTAGGGTTTTCGTGTGGGCCTGCAGTCGTCTGAGGTTGAACAGGCTGCCATCGAGACGATACCTGATGTACACTGCGTCGTCATCGTCGAGGTCCACTGTGGTCTGCTTCAACATCATGCTGAAGATGGTGAAGAGGGTCGGTGCCAGCACGCAGCCTTGCTTCAGACCGTTGCGAATGGTTCTGAGAGGTCACTGTTTAGTCTGACCTGGCCTTGCTGGTCCTCGTGGAGCTGGACGATCATGTTGAGGAACTTTGGGGGACAGCCTAGTCGCTCCAGGATCTGCCACATACCTTGCCTGCTCACAGTGTCAAACGCTTTTGTTAGGTCGACAAATGTTACGTACAGCCCTTTGTTCTGCTCGCGGCACTTCTCCTGAAGCTGTCTCAGCACAAAGACCATGTCGGTGGTACTCCTGTTGGCTCTGAAGCCACACTGGCCCTCTGGGAGGTGGTCTTCAGCGATGGCAGGTACCAGCCGATTCAGGAGCAACCTTGCGAGAATTTTCCCGGCAATGGACAGCAGGGTAATTCCACAATGATTAGAGCAGGCAGACTTCTCTCCTTTGTTCTTGTACAGGGTGATGATGACTGCATCACGGAGATCCTTTGGTAGTGTTCCTTTTTCCCATCAGCAGAGAAAGAGGTCTTTTTTAACAGTTCTAGCATTATAACATCACCACACTCCTCACCCCAAGCTGACTGTCGTTATGTATTTGTGGTACGTGAGTTATTGTCTAAAGCATGCGCATGCGTGCGCGAGTTGTGAGTGCGCGCTTAGAGTTAAAATTATTATAAGATAAGCGCATTATAAATACTGTAATTATTATTAGACTTCCACACACTGGACGGTATTTATAATGCGCTTATCTTATAAAAATTATTATAAGATAAGCGCATTATAAATACCGTAATTATTATTAGACTTCCACACACTGGACGGTATTTATAATGCGCTTATCTTATAATAATTATAACTCTAAGCGCGCACTCACAACTCGCGCACGCATGCGCATGCTTTAGACAATGACTCACGTACCACAAATACATTACGACAGTCAGCTTGGGGTGGGGAGTGTGGTGATGTTATAATGCTAGAACTGTTAAAAGAGGTGAGTTTTGAGGGCAGACTGGAAGGAGGAGAGAGTGTTTCTGACAGAGAGAGTGGGAGAGTATTCCAGGTGGATGGACCGTAGACAGAGAAGGAGTGGGGGCCGAAAGTGCTGAGTTTGGTGCGGGGGATGTGGAGGCGGAGAGGGTCGGAGGTGGAGCGGAGGGAGCGGGAAGGAGTGTAGGGGTGAAGTAAGTTGGAGAGATAGGAGGGAGCGTAGTTGTTCAGGGATTTGTAGCAGAGAGACAGAATCTTGTATTGGATGCGTTGGGGGATGGGGAGCCAGTGAAGGAGTTTGAGCAGTGGAGTGATGACAGACACCAGCAGACAACGGATGACAATTGGCCAAATACATAGACTCACTTTTGCTATCGCATGTGACCCCCATACACACACACTTGCGCGTACATACATACACAAAAAATAATAAACCTATTGAGAAAAGATGTGAAAGTTCACTGAAACACAAATGAAAGCCATCATCAAAGATCATAGATTAGTGTCCGCGTTCATTGGAAATGTCAACATACAGCTAAAACTCTCAAAATGAATATACATTTAAGAAGATAGGACCTTCAACTTCAGTGTATATTAAATTGTAATACTGAATACAGGAGACAACAATACTGTAAAAATATTCCATCATGTACTCTGTGTTTGGCTGCAATGCCAGAAGACCATGAATGCCAAGAGTCTGTGAAAAAAAGACCGTGTGTTGATGTGTGATCTTGTACCTTATAACACCAGGCTTTCCGTTAATGATAAATTCTCTGTACTTAACGGACACATTTTGACAGGGACTGAAAAAGTGGAAGGCCGTCCGTCACCGGACGGCCTTCTACTTTTTCTGTCCCTGTCCAAATTTTTCCGGATGCACAAATCTTGAGAAAAAAAAATTATCCCATGTTTCCATGTGCAACAGACTGTAGAGCACCTGGGGCGGACTTTTTCTCATGCTGTCTGTCCCAATGATGGGCAGTTTTAAATCCTAGCAAAAAGACTGAACGCTATGTCATAAAACACACACAACAATGGCAAACATATCAGTACACTAAACGAGCTGATATAAGACGAAGGTGATCTGTCACTACCCTTGTTCCATCATGCAACATCTGTTGCAGCAAATGAGAAAATGAAAGATACTGAGCATATGCATAGATACACTGGTAGCTGCAGTATCTATGGCAAACGTTAACACTCAGACTAAAATTTCCTAAGTTGGGAGGCCCCCTGAAGCATCACAGGTCAACACATATGGTATACTGAGGAGCAAAAGAAATGCAACATTGTTTTAATCCTTGGAAACACTAAAGTGTTTTTGAGGATTCCAAAAATGTCGCATTTCTTTTGCCCCTCAGTATAGATAGTTTCACCCTTTCGCTATTGGTAGCATGATAATTCCTGCAGGAATCATCATGATACACCACGCTGCCAACAGCAAAAGAGACATAGGCAGTGCTAAAAATAACTGGGTGCCATGCCACGAGACACCGCACTATTCTGGCAGCATCAATGAGCTATCATGATTACATCATACCCTGTCTTGTGTCAGTGTAAAATGGTAAAGTGTCAAACAGACTTCAAAGTGATCAGACTGTATACAGCTTGCTCATCATTCTTCACATCACCAAGACCCTTGTGCAGGTGTCCGTGGGATTTCACCATGTGCCTGTTTAGACTGCTGGCATAAGGAAAGCAAGACCTGCACACTTTACACACAAACAGCTTCTCATGTGCAGATTGTCTTTTCCTACCTGAGTGGATGTGCATGTGTCTTTTCAAGTAGCTAGCAGTAGTAAATTTAGCACTACACCGAGTGCATTTATATGTCTTCTGCCTTGTGTGGATAAGCATGTGTGTTTTCAAGCTACAAGCCCAGGTGAAACTAGCACCACACAGTGAACATTTATGTGGCTTCTGGCCTGTGTGGATGAGGGAGTGCCTCTTCAAACTGCAGGCATCTGTGAAACTGGCATCACACGATGCACACTTATGTGGCTTCTGGCCTGTGTGAATAAGCATGTGTGTTTTTAGCCTGCCAGCCCAGGTGAAACTAGCTCCACATTCTGCACATATATGTGGCTTCTGACCTGTGTGGATAAGCATGTGTGTTTTCAGGCTGCCAGCCCTGATGAAGCTAGCACCACATTCTGTGCATTTATGTGGCTTCTGGCCTGTGTGGATTTGCATGTGTGATTTCAAGCTGCTAGTGTTAGCAAAACTGGCATCGCATGTTGTACATTTATGTGGCTTCTGGCCTGAGTGGCTAAACATATGTGCTCTTAAGCTTCTAGCTTGGATAAAGCTAGCACCGCATTCTGTACATTTATGTGGCTTAAGGCCAGTATGGTGAATCAAGTGTTTTTTCAAGCTGCGGGCTTCAATAAAACTAGCACCACATTCTGTACATTTATGTGGCTTCTGGTCTGTGTGGGTAAGCACATGCCTTTTCAAACTGCGAGCTAGCATAAAACTAGAACCACATTGTATACATTTATGTGGTTTCTCACCTGTGTGGATAAGAATGTGTCTTTTCAAATCAGTAGCACGCAAGAAACTACTATCACATGCTGTGCACATATGTGGCTTCTGGCCTGTGTGGATAAGCACATGTAATTTCAATTTGTTAGCAGCAGTAAACCCAGCACCACATTGTGCACATATATGTGGCTTCTTGCCTGTGTGGATAAGCATGTGTGTTTTCAAGTTGCCAGCTTGGATAAAACTGGCATCACACTCTGTACATTTATGTGGCTTCTTGCCTGTGTGGATAAGCATGTGTCTTTTTAAGTGGCTAACAGCAATGAATCCAGCATCACATTCTGTACATTTATGTGGCTTCTGGCCTGTGTGGATAAGCATATGTTTTTTAAAACTGTCAATTCGGACAAAACTAGCACCACATTCTGCACATATATGTGGCTTCTGGCGTGCGTGGGTAAGCATGTGTCGTTTTAAGTCTCTAGCACGGGTAAAACTAGCATCACACTGTGTGCACATATGTGTCTTCTGGCCTGTGTGGCTCAGCATGTGTCTTTTCAAGCTGTCGGTGTCGGGGAAACTGGCATTACACGCTGTGCACACATGTGAATTCTGGTCAGTGTGGGTAAGCCTGAATGTTTTCAGTGTGTGTGCTTTAAGTTTCAAAGCAGTCATCAGATTCCTATGTGCATCTGTCGTCAAATTGCCATGTGGAGCTGTCATCAAACCACTGTGTGTCAATGTCATCAAACCACTGTGTGAAGCTGTCATCAAACCACTGTGTGCAGCTGTCATCAAATCACTATGTGCAGCTGTCATCAAACCACTATGTGCAGCTGTCATCAAATCGCTGTGTGCAGCTGTCATCAAATCACTGTATGCAGACACAGACAGATCTGCAGCAGGTTTCTCACACTCATTCAGAGGTGATGATACAGACCTTGACTCAAAGCTATGTGCAGTAGAGTATGCAGCATCGTGGTTTTCCATGTCAGTATCGCACAATATAACCGTGTCAGGTTTCACTTCTGGCTGGCACTGGTTTACGTTCATAGCACTGCTGTGAACACAATCCACATGACATAAACCATGCTCTGAATGCAGTCGCTCTGTCTTGATCCAAGAAGGCACTTTCTGATTAACGTCAGGTTCTAGTTTAACCTCTTTGTGTGTGCATCCACTGATACATGTACTAGTCTCAGACTCACAGCATGTTGAAGGTTCATGCTGGACACAAGGTCTGACCTCGATTTCTGGCTCCAGCTTGACTTGCGCGTGTTGGACATCAGGTTCTGGTTTAACACCATCGTTCATGCAGCCATCAGCACTGTTTACAGTACCAGTGGTTGCATGCACAAAGGGGTTAACTTGAGAATGGGGGATAGACCCAGGTTCTAGCAGGTCATCAAGCTCAACACCCGGCTCAAACTTGACTTGTGGGTAACGGACCGAATCATCACTTTTCACACCAGCAGTCTGGTCAGTGTCTTCATTAGTAGTTTGACAGTTCCTGTTACCGTGGTGTCCATCTGCCTCACAAGGTGGTGCTTTCATTCCCACAGCTGTCTCTGCCAGAAGAAAGAGAAACAAGAAACCATGAACAGCAACTGTAGGTAAAACACAAGCGGACCCAAATTTGTTGTTATATATCCAAAATTTGCTATAAGAAAATGTCTGGCAGGAACCTCTGACAGTGTTGAAAGCCACACTGCTGTCATATCTGACCTTAATCCATTTAGCCTGAACACCCTACATCAGGAGATGGATTGACCATGATAATTCAAGGGTAGTGCCGGAACAGCTTGGTGCCTTTTAGGTCAATCCAACTCCTGCAACTGGTACATAGTCGTTGGGTAGCATCTTCAAAATTTTAGAAATGCGGCCGTGGAGTTAAATGGGTTAAGTAAAGTTCTATCCAAAATTTGCTGTAAGAAAATGTCTGGCCGGGACGTCTGAAAAAGTGTTGTAAGACTGTGTCACAATATCCACGGTGCCATGTATTTGTTTTGTTGAGTTTTTGGGCGTCATAATTTGTGTGTACAAATTGAAACATCTGTTTTAGCACACAGAACTACAAAATTTTCAAACAGCTTACTACGATATAAAAAAGGTCAAAAAAATAATGTTTGGTCAGTGTTGAAAAACAAGATGAATTTTTAAAAATTTTTTTTTTACTGTTCATCAACTGTTTCACAGACCGGACTTGTAATCAAGTGTCATTAGGACACTTGCTTTTACTAAATTCCCCGACAGTTTTCTAAAAGCACTGACAATAAATGACCATACTGTCAAATACCAGCCTCCCACACACACAATTAATGGTAGTAGAGAATTCAAACATTGGTTATCGAAAAACTTCACAGTCGCCGCCATTGAAAAATTTGACTCGATTACTACTATGGGCTCCTCGCGCTGGGACCATATGGCGTTGAGGCGCGTCCCCTGGGTGGTGGATAGGGGGTCCCTCGTGAGAGGGGTGCACCGAATGAAATAAGGTGCCGTGAACCAACATGGTCTAAGGGAAGGTGACCCCGACAGAAAACCCCTGGTCCTCCTAGTAAGGGGGTTGGGCGTGGGGGTAGCTTCCCCACACTGCAAAAAAGGAAATAGCTACAAAAACGCCGACGAAAAGACTAACAGTAATTCCTTTCCTGGAGGAGGAAGGTTCTTCTACCAGAAGACTTGACCTCCAAGCAGACATCAAGAGACTGGGAACCACCTGGAGTAGAATCGAAGGAGAAGCACAGGACAGGAGTTGCTGGAGGTCTCTCGTCGATGGCCTATACCCGGGTAGGGGTGACAGGCGTAAGTAAGTAAGTAAGTACTACTATGGGCTGTACGTACAGTAAATTTCGGATCTAACGAAAAGCCAGGCAACCCAATTTTTGGGGCTGTTATATCCAAAGTTTTATACAAGCAATGTAGAAAAAGTAGTAAAATTGCTGCCGCAAGGGTTTTATGTGAAAGGAAAACAGAAAATAGAGGTTGAAAACCCTTTAAATTAGATACATGAACACAACGTTTCGGATCAAAGATCCTTCATCTGGGTGATATGGAAACAAGGTAGAACAGAAAAAAACACACGATAGAAATAAAAGACGTCATCCTGTATAGAGAAAATTCAGAATGAGGGGGAAAAAAAAAAAAATGACGCAAATACACACGCATAAAGCATGTAGCACAAAACTTACATCTACATACATTCACGTCACTGCATACATTCGCATTTACTCGTGCCTGCTGCCGCTCACGTACATGCATACCCATAGACACACACATAATCAGTGCAACGGTAGCATCAAGTATCAATGGTAGCATCAAGTATCAGCAGTGAGGTCAAGTCTGGCACCAACTACCCATCAGCCCGAGCGTACATCCCTAGGGGCTAATGTTCAAGCCTCGTGAATGGTAAGTGCCAAGCCTGTCCGCGAAAAAGGATTCTGTCATTTTGCGGCAGATGAAGTTGGATGTATTTTGTCAAAGGTTGTTTATGCTGAAATGTGTGAGGAGGAGGTTCGTTGAAATGACGTCCAACCTGGTTGTTGTATCCGAGGCGGATCGAATGAACATGCTCCTCGCAGCATTCGGAAAGTGTACAGTTTGTCTCCCCCACATACAGCATCTTTGGACAGTGAGAACATGAGATGATGTAGACGATATCTGATGACTGGCATGTGAATGATCGGTGGACAGTGAAAGATGACAGGGGTCCGGTGATAACGGGGGATGTGTTGATGTACGGACATGCTTTGCAGTGTGGTTGCTGACAAGAGTGTGTGCCAGGTGGTAAGGTGTTAGATGTGTGAAGTGAACTGTGAACAAGATGATCGCGTAGGTTTGTGTCGCGTTTGTAAGCTACCAGCGGAGGCTCAGGAAATATGTCTTTCAATACTGTGTCATTCTGAATGATGTGGAAGTTTCTGAGAATGTTTTTGATGGGGATGTTGTGAGGACGATACGTGATACATAGGACCGTCCGGTCCTCTGCAGCACTGTGAGTTTTCTCTCGCAAAGCTTAATTTCTGCTTGTGGCTTCAGAATGAGTAGTGTTGACAATGTCTTCTCCCTGGTGTGAGAAGAAAGTGGCCATGGTTTGGGTCTGGGTATGAAGCCGTCGTCACTGCTGCAGATCCGATGGAGTCGCAGAAATTGGGAGGATGGGATGCATTTTTAGTGGCATCAGGATGGCTTGATGAAAACTGCAGGTAAGTGTGGGCGTCGGTGGGCTTGTAGTGGACGATAGTATGGAGTTTGTTAGAGTCAGCTTTGGTGGATATTTGGATGTTGAGAAAGGGCACAGACTCCTCGGAAATCTCATGCGTGAATCGGAGAGATGGATGTAATGATGAGATGAAGTTGATGAACTGTAGTATTTCAGCCATGCTTCTTGAGGTGATGCCCATGCAGTCGTCGATGTAGCGCTTGAAGAGGTCTGGCAGTGGTTCTGTGTATTGAGTGGAGATCTTTTCCTCCACATAGCCCACAAACAGACAGGCATAGGAGGGCCCCATTTTGGTTCCTATGGCGACTCCTTTTTTCTGTTTGTAGTGATGAACCATAACTTGAAAGGAGTTCATGGACAGCACCAGTTCAGCTAAGCGGAGGATGGTTGTGGTGTCGATCTTCAGATGATGTTTTTAGATGAAATGTTTCAATGTAGAAAAAGTGCTGGCAGGACCTATGAGAATGTGTTAATTGTTATATCCAGCTTGTTATATCTCGCCTTCTTGTGGGTGAAGCAGACTGTGTTAACCCACTACATCCTGAGGATGATTGGTTTTTTTAATTTAAATTTGCTTATTGTCCTATGAAGGTTACATTACAGATTAGGAGACACATTTTAGTTCAAGGGTGCCAGGATAGCTTGGTGCCTCAGGCACCAAGCTATCTTGGCACAAACCTTGAACTGTCAGTCAAATTGATTTCAAACAGTCGTGTAGCTGAATGAAAAGGGTTAGATTGCAAGTGCTCTCCCAGATCCTGACAGAAAAGGACTGCAAATCAAGCTACTGTTGATACGGAATGTTCTGTTTAGTAATCTGGTGTATAGATAAACGTCTACAATTTGAACCATATTAGACAAGAAACCAAGGGGAATTACTCAGCGCTGGACAACAGTTAGATCCCCTGCCCCCGCCTATCAGGCACCCAATCGCCAGCCCACAGAGAAATACGCAGGTATAGAATAAGACGATCATTTGCATCTTCAATAAGATGCATCAGGTCTCTTATATAACCCATGTCTTTCTCCGGAACTTAGGAAGTAGGCAGGGGAAACATACATACACAAACACGAAGGTGCATTACTATATGTGGTCGGGTAAATACCCTGTATTCCCACAGTAGATACACAGAACATTACACAACAATGTAACGATACAAATTTGCCTCAAGTTATACTGAGATACTCACAAACCAGATAGGTGAGGCTAGCGCTGGCAGAATTGTACAAGAAACCAAGGGGAATTACTCAGCGCTGGACAACAGTTAGATCCCCTGCCCCCGCCTATCAGGCACCCAATCGCCAGCCCACAGAGAAATACGCAGGTATAGAATAAGACGATCATTTGCATCTTCAATAAGATGCATCAGGTCTCTTATATAACCCATGTCTTTCTCCGGAACTTAGGAAGTAGGCATATTACATATAGTAATGCACATATTACATATAGTAATGCACATATTACATATAGGCATATTACATATAGTAATGCACATATAGGCATATTACATATAGTAATGCACATATTACATATAGTAATGCACCTTCGTGTTTGTATATGTATGTTTCCCCTGCCTACTTCCTAAGTTCCGGAGAAAGACATGGGTTATATAAGAAACCTGATGCATCTTATTGAAGATGCAAATGATCGTCTTATTCTATACCTGCGTATTTCTCTGTGGGCTGGCGATTGGGTGCCTGATAGGCGGGGGCAGGGGATCTAACTGTTGTCCAGCGCTGAGTAATTCCCCTTGGTTTCTTGTACAATTCTGCCAGCGCTAGCCTCACCTATCTGGTTTGTGAGAACCATATTAGAGCCCACATGATTACTACTTTGGTCGCAGGCACTGAATATGTACCTCAGGTAGTATTAACTTAGCCCCAAGGCTGTTTTCAATATTTTGTACAAGTTGCAGGAGGTGGATCGACCATGATAATTCAAGGGTTGTGCAGGCTGGCAAAAGCGAACAGCGCTTTCGGGCGACTTTTCAAGCGGGTGTGGCACAACCAACAGCTGAAAACAGGCACCAAGATCAGCGTGTACAGAGCTGTGGTCCTCACCACCCTGCTGTATGGTTCCGAGTCCTGGGCCCTCTACCGCAGCCAACTACGACTCCTCGAACTCTTCCACCAGCGCTGCCTGCGTACCATCCTGGGCATTCACTGGAGTGACTATGTCACCAACGTCGAGGTCCTTGAACAGGCTGAAACTGTGAGCATCGAGGCTTTGCTGCTGCGGACACAGCTCCGCTGGGCGGGGCATGTCTCCAGGATGGAGGATCATCGCCTACCAAAGATCACCCTGTTCGGCGAGCTTGCTACTGGACACCGTGACAGAGGGGCACCAAAGAAGAGATACAAAGACTGTCTCAAGAAGTCACTTAGTGCCTGCCAAATCGACCACCACCAGTGGTCTTCGCTTGCTGCGGACCGTGACACCTGGCGCTCCACCATTTACAAGGCAGCTGTCTCCTTTGAGGACTCTCACAGAGCTAGCCTTAAGGACAAGCGGCTCAGGAGAAAAAACAGAGATGCTGCAGCTCAGAACCCTGGCCATACCTTCCCCTGCAGCCACTGCGGTCGAACCTGCCTGTCTCGGATTGGCCTCCGCAGCCACGAACACGCCTGCAGACGTCGTGGGCAACTCCTATCAAATCTTCGTTCGCGAAGTCAAGCCAAGAGAGCCAGATTGGATTTGGGGCCTGATGGCGCCAAGCCAATCAGGCACTACCCTTGAACTATCATGGTCAATCTACCTGCAGCTGTAGGGCGTTGGGGCTAAATGGGTTAATATGGCTTTTGTTCCAGCGCTGTATTCATTATGGACACACAGGTACAATGATTGCGTTTCAAATGTTCTGTCAATGATATCTAACTTATCACGTCTGAATTACTCTTTTGTATGAAATTGGTACCACCCCTCCAAGTGTAATCGTTACGAAAATGTAATGGGAGAGGTTTGTAGTCAATACATCTGTAACACACAGAGATGACAAAAGTCTAACAATTTAGTAATCAGGCAGGTTCCCAAGATTTAAAAGTTTGTATCCTAAGACCAAATTCAGTTGTCTGTCCAATGAAAACGTTCTGAGGTCTCCAGCCGGGCTACCATTTATGGAGTTTGAAGATGCCTGAAGCTTTTCTGAGATTTCAAGGGCAACCCTATTCAGTACCCCAGGCATATCAGTACGGGTGGAATGGCATTGTGTACCCCACTTGGGCATAGGGGGAAGACCATACTGGTGTTCCATTCAACTTTCAAGATCATCTCAATCAAAGATTCCAACTCGCCACCCCTTTTCACATTACGGCAGGGTGAGGACAATGGGTACAGTGACATCCTTACCCCATTCTTGTGCGATCGAACTGTCATCCTCCTCTGCCACATCAATCTCTATCTTCACGTCCGCTGTCACCAGTGGGTCAAGCGACTCCATGTTGTGTCCACCAGGGGACCCGAGTCCGCTCACCTTGCACCCCAAGTCTCTCTGACACAAAACAAGAATTTTGAACAAATAAGATGAAATTCACATAGCTTTACACCAAAAAATCAAATGTTGCCCAGTTATTAAACCATTCTGTGCCTAGAAAAACACCCAACTGCAAGACGCATAGATCCTCATGAGCCCTCACCATTGCGGGGGATCATGAGGATCTATGCCACTTGCTGACGCCACTTTTGAATCCATGTTCCTGGGAAGCTAGGACATTTTGGTGTTGAATTTTGGTGTTATATATATATGTCAGGGGTTGAAATAACCGGGGGCTGGATTATTCCTATGCTTTTGATTCTATCTCTAAAGAATTTATACTTCAAACAGTTTGGGTTTGGTGAAAATTTTATTACGTGGGTAGAAATAATCACAAAAAAACACAGACAGTTGCATAAATTACTCAGGATGATTGTCCCAGTTCTTCTCAGTAGACTCTGGAATAAGACAAGGCTATTCTATTTCACTGATGGCTTTCGTTCTTGCTCTTGAAATATTAGCTATAAAAATAAGGGCTGATCCCAATATTATGGAAATCACACTACCTAGAATCGATACGCTTCATGGAAACCCCGGAGAATTTTTAAAGCTTGCCATGTATGCTGACGATATTAATATTTTCCTAAACGATAAAAGTCATCTTCAAAGAGTACTAGATGTAATAGACAGTTTTTCAAGAATATTGGCTTTGAAAATGAACAAATATAAATCGGAAGTTATGTGGATCGGTTCATCAAAAACTCAAGGGAGGGTTTGATCTAAAATGGAAAACACAAATAAAGATATTGGGGATTCATTTTAATAGTAATATGCCTGCCTCTAGTATACTGGAAAATTGGTCAGTTAGGCTAGAGACTACTGAATGATTGGTTGGTTGTACATTGCTTAATGTCCTGACAGCAACAAGACTTTCTCAGGACGTGCCTGCACTGCTTGTGAAAAAAAACCTAAACAGAATATTGAATTATGTCGCCAGCCGGTCTAATATGCTATATAAACCTAAGACCATTTAGCAACACACGTCCAATATCAAGAGCTACAGACAGCGCAGACAGTAGGAAGAGTTTAAAAAAGGAAAATATGCTGAATGGACCAAGGGTAGACAGAAACACATGCCCCAGAATAGAAAAGAAAACCCACCCTGTGGGGCTGACCTGGGTGGGGGCAGAATACTGAACGAATACAGGATGGTCAAAACAAAATTTATGCATATCTTGTAAATTGTATATAATAAAAACATTCTTACTTTTACAGTTTGTATACCCCATGCAAGCTCTGGTGGCTCCAGATGATATTTTGAAAAAAGTTAACACCATCTTCTTCTGATTTTTGTGGAAGAAAAAGTATACCAACACAAGGGCTTTCGAGAAGGTAAAGAGAAATGTCTTTATCAAGTTTATGTAAACCTTTAGATGACGGTGGTCTTAATATGGTTAATATACACGACACGCAGGAGTCCTTCCTTTTAAGTTGGGCTACAAGACTACAAAGTGAAACCTGTAAAACATGGGAAATAATAACACAGCATAATTTTTCTAGGCTTGGAAGTAAATTATCGTGTTTTTTTTAGCAAACGTTAAGCCAAGAAAATTTATGGGTGTTAGATTAATACAATCAACTTTTGGGAGGAAGGTATTATTGTGTTGGCTAAACATAAGGACAAGTTATTTTTTGACCATGTAAACTTTGCTGATCAGTGCCTGTGGAATACTGACGTTACGTACAAACAGGACGTGTTATTCTTTCCCGATTGGATTAGCCCATATCATACTGATGCTAAAAGCTTCACATTTGTACACTGCCATATGCAAGCTACATTACAGTACTTACAGATAAGGATATACAACGGCTTTAGTTCAAGGGTAGTGCCGGAATAGCTTGGCACCTAGAGGCACCAAGCTATTCCGGCACTACCCTTGAACTATTTTAGTCAAACTTATTTCACACACGGGTGTATTCCGAATGATAAGGGTAAAGGCACACATTGTTTTTGTGAGAGATGTTATGGAGAGAAGGAGATATGATCTCATTTGATTTGCTATGTGATCTAGTTGGACACAAACCACAGAGAATGTTTCTCTTTCTCCATAGCCTTTTGGTATAAAAAAAAATGTAACCTACATATCAATGATCTACATTGGAATGTAGCAAAACGTTGTACACGTGAAGAACGGCTAAGACTATTGCACTGGAAAATTCTCCATATTTCCTACAAATATACTACTTAATAAGATCGGTGTAAAAATAGTAACCAATGTGATTTTTGTGGTGAGATTGATTATATTGAGCACTTTTTCTGCCATTGTATCAGATTTTGACTTCTTTGGGCACATGTTGCTAATTATACATTTCAGCTTACTGGTGAAAATGTAACGCTGTCTGATACTGATATCTTATTCGGTTATAAGCCAGACCAAACCGGACAGATATCAGTCGATAATCAATCACTTAATACTTATTGTAAAGATGTGTCAGCAGGTTCCATTATGGAATGAGACAATGTTATTGTCATGTTTGAAACTGATGTACGGTTGAGGCATGTAGACATTTAGTGTGCATTATATTATATATATCAGCATATTCTGTAAATTGTGCTGAGCGCCTGTTTATCTATCAGTGATTTCTGTTTATGGATGAACTACGCACACATCCCAAACCACACATGCTCACACACACGCACACTGCACAAACCCATGAGCAGAACATCTAGTATAATTTGTAAAACAGCAAAGATTTATCCAGATTTCTTCATCAAATGTCCATTTATATACAAGCAAACAATTAATGTATCGCTGAAGCATCCAATAAAAAAAAAAGAAGAAAAAAAAAAAAATGAAATTCACATAGCTTTCCACCCAAAAATCAAATGTTGCCCAGTTATGAACCCAGCCAGTGCCTAATAAACACCCAACTGCAAGAAGCATAGATCCTCATAGAGCATAGAGCCCTCACAGTTGTGGGGGATCATGAGGATCTATGCGACTTGCTGACGACACTTTGAATCCATGTTCCTAGGAAGCTAGGACATTTTGGTGTTGAATTTTGGTGTTGTATATATCAGGGTGCGAAATAACCGGGGCCCCATGGCAAAAATGAATTTTTCTTTAAAATAAATTTTTTCGAAAAATACTTACCGATAGTATTACTAATAGGAATGGTTTCTTAGCTAAAATTGTTATGTACGAGTATGGCCGTGATGGCAGGTGAGGGGCGCCATAGCCTAGGCAGTAACCCGAGAAGCCTCCCTTCCAACCCAACCGCGCAAGTGCCCAGCGGAAGCTCACCAGTCAGTTTCTTAGCGGACCAGCGGCAAGTGGGGCAGGTGGGAGGGACCTTTGAGTAATACCATCGGTAAGTTTTTTTTTTAATAATTTATTTTAAAGAAAAATTAATTTGTTTCTTCAAAACACATTACCGATGGTATTACTAATAGGAAGAATCCTGAAGAGGAGGCGGGTGCCGCTATAACGCCCCTAACCCACGTCTAGAGGCTACTAGAGCCGCCCTTCCTAAGCAACCTCCCTCTAATTTTAGCAAAGATACTTATGGCGCCAAGGGCGCCGGGAGGGAGTGTTGCGCCGCCACGAAGTCTCCCACCAGCGAGAGGTTCCGGCGCTGGCTGGAGAGGTCCCGCAAGCAGAAGCGGGCAAGGTTGTCTCCGCTCGCCATCCTACGGTCGGCACAACGTCTTTGACAGCAGAGTTGCGGTCGACAGCAAGGCTTGCGGCCATGGCTCTGACCTCATGTGCCCTGATGATCATTCGTTTGGCTTTATCATGGGCGAGGTCCTGGTAGATGGAGCGTATCACCCAACGGAGCCAGGAGGATAGCGTTAGGGCTGAGTTGTCATTTCTACCTGGGGACAGAGGGAGCGGTGGGCGGGTGTGTCCCCTGCGAAGCGGCTTGGTCCGGCGCAGGTATACGTGTAAGGCCCTCACCGGGTCCTCTTTTCTGGACTCCCAGGTGGGCCTGGGTCTCTCAATGGTTGAATGGTGACCAACTGCGGGGCAGCCAAGGCGCTAGGTTCCTGGCGAGAACGCCGGGTCAGGTAGCAGTAGTGCCATGCCGTCCGTCTGAAACTGCAACAAGCGGGGTGTGCTAATTGGGCGTGCAGCTCGCTGACCTAGGACGCCAACGCGAGGACCAGTAGGAAGCAGGTCTCCAGTGTCACGTCTGGTAGTCTTGCCAACTGGATCGGTTCGAAGAGGGTCGAGAAGAGCCAAGCATGGACAGTACAGGCCAAGACAGGTCCCATCGTGGCAACAAGGAGCGAAGGGTGGGACGTTGTAGACCAAAGTGGGCCATCAGGTCGGCGAGGTCTTGCAGTTATCCGGGTCGGAATGTCCCAAGAGTCGGTATTTGACAGCGACCATGACATGTAGCCGCGAATGGTGATCGACGCTAACGCTGGCAGGTGAAATGCTAGGAAGGTGTCCGCCAGCTGAGTTCTGTCAAACGCGGGGGAGAGGCGCATGCCGTCAAACAGTTGCACAGGACTCGCCCCTTCCCTTTGTAAAATCGTCTGGTTGAGATTCCGCGGGCTGTAGCGATGCTGCCACTGTCGCACCTGAGAAGCCTCTGGAGGCAAGGGCTTGCTGCACAATCTCCGGGCGTGAAGGAGGAGCCGTTCGGGACACGGGTGGTACAGTGCCTTTCTTGAATGCTGAGCATCGTGCGCGGGGTGGAAAACTGCAGCGGTGGAGTCGTGGCAAGGTCCAGGTGGCCGGTGGTCCACGACTTGGTCCAGCAGAACGGGCCACCCGGAGCGGAATCGCGTTGTACCCGCTGAGCTTGAGTAGAACTTAGGGACGCGCACCGTCAGCGTAGGCGACCAGGCAGTCGCACAGGATGGAGGAAGCGTCAACTGGCCAGGCAAGCGAGTCTGGAATCGGCGAGATGAAGCAGGGAAGCTGTCGATCTCATCTCGGCGCGATCAGGGGAAGTGTCCGCTGCGCAGATCACCCGAACGATGTCTGGACGGCCCGTCCACTCTGTGCGGAGAATCAGGCCGCGGCACGCGAGGAGTCGGCAGGTCATGCGGAAGCCCCGGGAAGTCTCTTGCTCAGAAGTGATGTCACGATCTTCGCACCAACAGAGATGCTGAGGAGGAAGTACAGGGAGAGGAGGCATGCCCCGCCTGCTTCTGAAGTAGTCGACCACTGTGGCGCCGTCAGAGGGGGCGAGAAGCTCCTGGCCTCGGGGATGAGGCACCCGAAGCTGGACAAGTAAGACTGGAGGCCATCCGGCGGAGGCAGGGTAGGGTCTTGGTAACAGCGGAGCGCTCCTGGTGGCGGGAATTGTATCGAAGCGAGGGCCATCTCGGGAGGAGGTGAGAACTCCCATTGCGCGCCAGTCGGGATCGGTCCTGTGAAGAAGGTGAGGGCGTAGCATCGGTCGCACCGGAACCTGAGGCTCGAGGTCGCCTGCCGAGGGTCATCCAGGGGGAAGCAGGAGTCGCTAAGGCAGGGGCAGTAGAGACATCAAGGGGGGAGAAGGTCCACCATGCAACTTACCCATCCCTGACGCCGAAGTCCCCGTTTGGCGGAGTACATCTGTTCTTGGGACAGCCGCTGCGCTGGGTTTGCGAAGAGCTGCGTTCGCTGCTTCAGAAGCTGCCCTTCGTGAGGTCAGTGCAAGGTCCCATCCCCGGTAGAGAAGCGGCACTAAAGTGAGAGGTTGAACTTGCCCACGTAGACCAGGGACCATGTCAGCCGCGGGGATCCCAAGCGTGTCTCGATCCATCTCAAGGAGGGCTCCAACTGATTCCGCGAGGGGATCGTCTTGGGATGTCGATGTGGAGCACAAAGACGTCCGACTGGTCCTGTCTGCAATGAAGTACAGCCACGGTAGAACCCCCAGAGGCTGCGAGAGCCACCGGAGGGAGTACCCGACCCCGGCAGGTCACGCCATCAGGGGTAAGCGGACGGAACAACTGGAGACGGTGTCCTCTTCTCCTTCCTGGAGAAGATTAGAACGCAACGCCGTCCGAGAAGGACTCCGACCATCTCTGTATCATCTAGGAAGTCACCGAGTCTGGGCTGAAGGCCCAGTCCAAGTCAGCACTGAGGCGAAGTCTCGGGCGGGCTCCCCGCCGAAGGATGGGGCGGTGACGAACTGGTACACGTGGTGCGCACGTCGACTGTTGTAGCCGCTACCAAGTTGGGAGGTCGAAGCGCAGGGAGCAACTGAAGTCACTGTTCACACGAAGTGGAAGCCGACAAGGCATCAACCCAGGAGTGGTAAGCAGCGGAGTAGGAGAAGACCGGAAGCCAGGAAGCTCGTAACTGTGGCTAGAGGAGGGAGTGTCTCCGATCCTTGAAACGATAGAAGCTCAGTCCTTTACTTCTTCTCGAACACCGTCATGGAGTGTGGTTCTCAAGAAACTGTGATCTTCTGTATCGCCTCCGCAAGCCAGTACAGTTGCTCAGTCATGCGAAGTCAAGTGCCGTCTTCGCAGGCAGACGTGCCAAGACCCGGGGCCGGAGAAAAACGTGCTAACATCCTGGGGTGCCAGCAGGCACCCTGTCGTCACCGAAGCTACTAAGGAATAACGGCTCGTTAGCTGACAGCGCTTAACTTACCTTCCAGCTGTAAGCGCTTGCAAAGTGTACACATCACTAGACTAGTAGTGGCTGGAAGCTGCCCCGGAGGCGGGGTGGCGAGCCGAGGACAAGGCTGCGCTCGCAGTATCTGTGCGTCGTGCGGGCCGCCCACAGCCTGCAGTCTCATCCTGTCCAGTGTAAAAGCACCGTCCCTGGGATGGATGCCGCATCTCCGTGCTGGGCTGGCAGGCGTACAGCGCAACCAGTGTAGGACCAGACGACCTGCCCGGAAGTGACAGGTGAGAGGCCGCCGCTCCTGTAGTCTCGCCCGGGGCGACGGTACTTGTAACGGACTTGAGGCGGAACACAGCTGTTGGACTTGTGGAAGGATCTGTCGACCTAAGTCTAGTCCCGACGGACGTCCGCTAGGTTCTTCCCACTCTGTGGTCCATACGCACCGTCCTGAGGGTAGACAGGGTGTGTGAATCGGCGTGAACCCGGCTCATCTCTAATTAACCTGGCGAGCGGGCGCCCGCAAGCTCAGCAGAATTGTCCGGTCGTGCACTCCTTCCATCGACCCTCCGCCACGAGGTGGCCCCAGACGCCTGGGCGGAGAACCGCCAACGACAAATTCTTGAAAAGAGTAGGACGCCGATCGTCTGTGCCGGACTAGAGGCGAGGATTGGGGGGCCCACATGTCGCGGGCCAACCTCATTCTGGGTCTTCTCTGAACTTACAAATTGGTTGGCACTGGCCGATGTCCTAGGCATAGTGCCCGTCCTGCTGCCTAAGTCACGCAAGTGCAGCATGGCCCAGCATTCTCGTCCCGCCGAAGGTATAGGCACTTACCATGGCCGGGACATCTATCTTGTCTGTGCTGGCGTATACCCCAGGTTGCAGCGGACGTGTGGCCCGGCGTGACGTCTCGTCGCGATGCCGCTGTGTCTACTGCTGTCAGCCTGGGAATGGGAGCGCGTCCGGTCGAGTCATCGAACACTAACTCTGGAGAGCCGACTCTGCGCTGGACTCTAGGCATGGGCGAGGAGGTGGCAGAGACTGGACCATCCTGTTGCGTGCGAGTCTCCACAACGTGGTAGACCGCCCTCGGCGGGTCTGTGACGACTACTGGTGCTGAAGCTCGCCCTCGTGTCTGATCTTGTGCCGAGAGGCTTCACTACCGAGTAGAGGCTACTCGATGGGACCGTGATGGCTGCCGGTGCTTTGCCTCGAGGCCTAGCTCGCGGCACTCGAGGATCCATGACTGAACAGAGACCACTCGACGGGACTGTGGTGGCTGCCGGTATTAGGGCTCAGGCTCGCGGCCTGGGCCGCAGCGTTGAAGGCTCTACCACCTGGTAAGGGCCACTCATCGGGTCTGTGGCGCGTACCGGTGTTGGATCTTTTCCCCGTGCTGGTGTTGGCCATGCATGGTGGTAGAAGCTCCATAGCTGTGTCCACTGCTCTTCCAGTCAGGGGCATCACCGGTGGGTAGAGACCACTCGACAGGACTGTGGTGGCTACCGGTGCTTGTCTCGAGGCCTAGCCCGTGGCGCTCGAGGATCCTTGACCGAACAGAGACCACTCGATGGGACTGCGGTGGCTGCCGGTAGTACTAGAGCTTGAGCTCGCGACCTAAGTCGCGGCGTTGAAGGCTCTATCACCCAGTAAGGGCCACTCGACGGGTCTGTGGCGCGTACCGGTGTTGGATCTTTCCCCCGTGCCGGTGTCGGTCGCTCGCGGCAGTAGAAGTTCCATAGCTGGGTCCACTGTTCTTCCAGCCATGGGGTGCAGACCAGGCACAGGTGGGTGGAGGCACATCCGGAACAGGGCAGGCAAACGGCATGCTCGTGACTAGGCCACTGGAACTGCCCACATCGTGTGCAGGTGCGGACTTGTCAACTGCAAAATATAATGCACAAAGACATGCGAGCGAGCGTGCCCCCGCGGGCCCGCAATACGAATCTGCGTGTAAGAACGAAATTTAAGTGCACGGCGTATGCCGACGCCCAGCGCTCTATCCCCCTCTTGAGTGCCCGACGTAGGCAATAACCAAGGTTTTACCTTGCCATCCGAAGAAGCAGGACAACAACACAGGTCGAAGACCAACCAGAACACCGCGGAGTCCAGGACCCATGGCTGAAGGCAGGCTCCACGCAATCCCGGTCCGTGACAGGCGTCCACGCAGGCGCCGCTGGCACGCCCGGAACCAGACGCTAGGAACACCGCCGAGGAAATTCAGGAAGCGTCCACCTACACCAAACACCCAGAAGATAGTCCTGGCGCTAAGCAGAACGTTCAGGACACACGACGTGCGAAATCGCCACGAACAGTCTGGCACCGAGGCACGTGAGCACAGTTCACAAGATGACACGGTCATGTCAGGTCTAAGGCACAAGACCGACGAGGAAAATTCCCACAGAAAGCGTCCAAGCCTAACACCGGGCACTCCGAGGCTAGCAGTAGAGCGAAGGAGTAAGTTCAGGACACACGAAGTGCGTAACACACAATGGCCAGACCGACCTCGAGGCGCGTGAGCAGTTCACAGGGCGCCGCTGTCTCGTCAGGTCTAAGGCACAAACACCGACGAAGAAAGTCCCACAAGAAAGCGTCCAAGCCTAACATAAGGCAAAGCGTAGGGTAACACCTCCACCAAAACCCCACGACCGGTTTCCGCAACTTTACACAGTCCGAAGCTAGAGTCATAGACGTACACAACCTTCCACTGTCTAGCAAAGACTGGTGAGCTTCCTCTGGGCGCTTGCGCGGTTGGGTTGAAAGGGAGGCTACTCTGGTTACCGCCTAGGCTATGGCGCCCCTCACCCGCCATCACGGCCATACTCGTACACAACAATTTTGGCTAAAATTAGTCTAGCTAAGAAACCATTCCTATTAGTAATACCATCGGTAATGTGTTTTGAGGAAACAAAGCAGCTTACTTTGGGTCCTCTACTTTCATGTCCATGGGGCCCGATGTGCCCCCTTCTTTTCAAACTTTTGTTTCAAAGCAGCAGTAGACTGTACTCAGCGCATCCGGCGGTCCCGACACAGGTCATGAACTTTCCATCAAACACACGTGGCTGGCTATTTTTAGCATGGTATGCATTGCATCAACCTTTCTTTGCAGCATAGCGGTCTAGCGCGATATGTTCACTCTGCTGTTTGCAGCTCGCTATTCTTCTTTTAGCTAAAACCGCTTCCTCATGCAAAGGAGAGTTCCTATGTTTCGCTGTCTTGTCTGTAAATCACGTGACGGTTCATGAGCTCCATACTTTCCTGTGGGGCCCCATACTTTCCTGTGGGGCCCCTTACTTTCTTGTGGGGCCCCCAACTTTTACTAACAGAGGGCCTGATATATATTTCACCAGGCAGTCTAATGTGCAAAATTAGCCTAAGTTCTGAGGTCTCCAACCGGGCTACCATTTATGGAGTTTCAAGATGCCTGAAGCTTTTCTGAGATTTCAAGGGCAACCCTATTTAGCACCCCAGGCAAATCAGTATGGGCGGAATGGCATTGTGTACCCCACTTGGGCATAGGGGGAAGACAATACACTGGTGTTCCATTCAACTTTCATATTTTCACCAGCCAGTCTAATGTGCAAAATTTGCCTACATGCCAGGGACTCTGCACCTTCCTGCTAATTTGCCGTTCCTTATTTTACCAACAAAAAAAAAAAGAGTAGAAAATCATTACAGTTACAAAAAATGCACAGGGATGTAATATAAACTGCATTTACCGCAAACACATAACTTATCATCTCTTAGGTGCAGCAGACCATTTCACAACACAATCCAGTATAACTTATAAGGGACTACAGGCAGTGCAGACAGTAGGGAGAATTCTTAAAAAGAAAATGCAGGTTAATGGACAAAAGGGCAGACTGAAACATATGCCCCAGAAAAAAAAGAAAGAGAAAAACCCACCCAGTGGGGCTGACCAGAGTGGCCCTGGAAACTGAAAAGTAGTTAATCCCACCCAAGTCCCAGGTACAGCTTCTGCATGAAGAAAGCAGGTAGTGTGCATGAATGGTTCACTCTCCTGGAGAAGTGTGAACAGCAGCACCCCTAAGGGGAGGATAACTTGGACTGCTTGGATTCATCATTTTTGTTAACCCTTTTCATCCCCACACACTACTGCTTAACTCATTCTACCCCAGACACCACAGCAAGATAAGGATCGACCATGATAGTTCAAGGGTGATGCCAGAATAGCTTGGCCCCTATGGGCGCCAAACTATTCTGGCATCACCCTTGAACTATCATGGTCGATCTGTATCCTGCACTGCAATGCAGTCTTCAGAGAACAACGGCAACATTTGGGGATTTCGGTGTTGGGGTAGAATGAGTTAAAATTAATTTGACTATGATAGTTCACAGGTGGTGCCAGAATAGCTTGGCGCCTCAGGCACCAAGCTATTCTGGCACCACCCTTTAACTGGTCTCAGGTGCCCTAGCTATTCTGACACCACCCTTGAACTAAAATGGTTGATCTAGCTCCTAATCTGTAACGTAGCCTTCAGAGGACAATAAGCAAATAAAGAGGTTGTTTCAGTATTCACCTCATTTGTTTTCGTGGAAAACATCACATGACATTTTTTTCAGGCAATCTACATTTCTACTTTTTGATTCTGCAAAGAAAAGAAGGGGTAATTTTGTTTGTTATTTTGCACCCAGCACATCGACGGTTGGTCTCTGGCAAAATGTTCACTTTATTCCAATCTACTGCAATTTCTCTCTCAATTCTTTCTCTCTGTGTGTGGGTGCGAGTGTGTATGACACCACCAGCACAATGAATCTCTTGCACGGACTGCCTCACTGCACTGCATGCACTCGGTAGAATGCTAACTTTAGTGGAAGCATGTTCTAGTGTGATACATCATCAATGGAAATTACATCTATTGACGCCATGATCGCATATGCTCGTTTTATGGACCATGGTCCCAAAGTCCGGTCTTGTGCTATAAGCAAGGGATGCAAAGCCTCACTTTAATATCAATCAAGCAAGTCAGTCAGGGGTACTGTCCCTTTGCAATGCAGAAGGATCACCTTAACCCTTTTCATCCTGATACACCTATTGCTTGAAATAAATTTTGACTGATAGTGTGTAACCAGCCTGTGTAAAAACTTTGCCAATGATACTAAATTTCGAGCTCCAGCAGAGCAGGACATTGAAAAAGTGGCAACTCAGAGTTGAGTGATCTAAAAGAATATTTGCAAATAAAATTTAACTGATCAATATGCACAATATTAATACACCTTGTAAACATCAAATGCACCAGACTGGTGCTGCAGTGGATCCCTTCACACTGTGGCATCGACAGCAATGAAGAAGCTGACAGAATGGCAAAATTGGGTGTGGAGGAAGAACAAGATGAAAATGGAGTCAGCTTCACAGAGATGAAGACCATCATTAAGTCTATGTACAGACCACCACAATGGCCCCAAGACAGTTATCATCAGCTGCCCAGACAAGAGCAGGTGACCATCTTCTGTATGAGGACCGGGCACAACCGACTCAATTTCCACCTGCACAGACGCTTCCACCTCGTGCCATCTCCACTGTGTCCTTGTGGAGAAGCAGAGAAGACCACATTCTCCAGGACCGTGGGAACCACCAGCTGCTAAGGGAGGAGATATGGATGAAGCCCGCCACTCTACAAGAGAAACTGTACGGGCCTGTGGAGGCGCTGCAGAAGACCACAGATTTCATTTTGAGAACCAAACTCCAAGTGTGACACCGTTCGAGAAGAAGAAGAAGAATACACCTTGCCAAAACGTTTTGCACCTGACTGCGATTACTAATTAATTGACATATACATTTTCAGACCAAAAAGGCGACTGCCAAGCAAGTAAAATACAGAGAAGAACCCAATGGAGAAAAAAACACGCTTAGAAAGGACAGTGACAACACAATTTGTGTTGTAACTGTCTTTCTAAGCATGTTTCTTACCTCGTTGGGTTCTTTTTGACATGTGTGTGCTTTAAGTGCTGGTAATGGTGGTAGATGAGTGTGCATGTGTGGATATGCAGATGTTATTGTTAATTTGTGATACGTTTATTGTGTATTTTTAATGTCTCTCCAGCATACTTACTTACTTACGCCTGTCACCCCTACCCGGGTATAGGCCGTCGACGAGAGACCTCCAGCAACTCCTGTCCTGTGCTTCTCCTTCGATTCTACTCCAGGTGGTTCCCAGTCTCTTGATGTCTGCTTGGAGGTCTCGACGCCAGGAGTTTCTCGGCCTACCTCTTTTCCTCTTTCCCTGGGGGTTCCATGACAATGCCTGCCTAGTGATACTGGAAGCTGGCTTTCTCAGACTGTGACCGATCCATCCCCATCTTCTTCGCCCAATTTCATTCTTTGCTGTTATCTGCTCTGTTCTCTCCCAGAGTCTGATGTTGCTGATCTTCTCTGGCCAGTGGATTTTCAAAATTCTTCTAAGGCAACTGTTCATGAAGGTCTGTACTCTGCTGACTGTGGTTTTTGTCAATCTCCAAGTCTCTGCTCCATATAGGAGAACTGCCTTTACATTGGGGTTGAAAATCCGGACTTTGGTGGGTTGTGAAGGCCTCCACCTCCTCCAACGGGGCGCCAGCAAGCAAGACTGGTTCTTCCCTGGTTGCGTTCAGCCTCATTGTCTTTGTTTTCTGTTTGTGAATGGTGAGGCCCACATGGGACGAGATGTCAGCAAGCCTCGTGGTCTTGTCCTGCATTTGTTGACGAGTGTGGGACAGTAAAGCCAAGTTGTCTGCAAAATCGAGGTCATCAAGCTGTGTCCACTGTATTCCACTTCGTCTGTGCTCTGTGGTCATCTTCATGACCCAGTCTATGGCCAGTAGGAAGAGGAACGGAGACAGCAGACACCCCTGCCTGACACCAGTTCTGACCTGGAGCTCCCTGGTAAACTGCCCTTCGTGGATCACACGACATGTCATGCCATCGTAGCTGCTCTTGATCAGGCGGACGAGCTTTGTGGGTACACCGTAGTGTCGTAGGAGTTTCCACAGAGTCTCTCGGTCCACGCTATCAAATGCTTTCTCATAATCCACAAAGTTGACGTACAGCGGGGAGCTCCACTCCAGAGACTGTTCCACGATGATGCGGAGAGTGGCGATCTGGTCTGTACATGATCGCTTCTTCCTGAATCCTGCTTGCTGGTCTCTCAGCTGGGGGTCAACGGAGCTCTTCATTCTCTCTAGGATGATCCTGTTGAAGACCTTTCCTGGTACTGACAGCAAGGTGATTCCTCTGTAGTTGGAACACTTGCTGAGGTCGCCTTTCTTGGGAAGCTTGATTAGGTACCCCTCCTTCCAGTCATCCGGCATCACCTCCTCTTCCCAGATCTTTCCAAACAGTGGGTACAGCATCTCCACTGTTGTCTCTAGGTCTGCTTTCAGAGACTCCGCTGGGATGCCATCTGGCCCTGCTGCTTTGCCGTTCTTCAAAAATGCCACTGCTCTTCTGATCTCTTCCCGGCTGGGTCTGTCACAGCTAATGGGTAGGTCGGTCTCTGCCGTCTGGATGTCTGGGGGGTCGGGTGGGCTAGGTCTGTTCAGTAACTCTTTAAAATACTCCGCCCATCTGTCAAGTTGGTCTGCTCTGTCTGCAATAGGCTTGCCTTCTTTGTCTTTTACTGGTCTTTCTGTATGGCCATACTTGCCCGACAATCTTCTGGTAATGTCGTAGAGCTGTTTCATGTTGCCGTTGCCTGCTGCCTTTTCTGCCTCTGCTGCCAGGCTGTCTGTGTAGGCCCTCTTGTCTGCCATGATACTCCTCTTCACCTCGCGGTTGGCTTCCGAGTATTCCTCCTGTGCCCTTACTTTGGCTGCTCTTGTGCGACTGTTGTTGACAACTGCTTTCTTGTTTCCTCACTTCTATCTTCTTCAAGGTCTGTGCCGACAGCCAGTCCTTGTGATGGTGTTTCCTGAACCCTACAGTGTCTTTGCAGGTTGAGTTCAGCGCCTCTCTAACTGCCTTCCACTGCTGCTCTGTGGTGACCGCCTCCTCTTCATTTACTAGCTCCTGTAGCGCTTGAAACCGGTTGGACAGCACCAGTTTGAACTCTTCTCTAACTCCAGTTTCTCTCAGGAGGCCTACATTATAGCGCTATCTTCTTGTTGTCTCTGTGCTGCTTTTCTTTAGCTTGAGCTTCATTCTTAAGGTAAGCAGATGGTGGTCTGAGGCGACATCTGCTCCCCTCCTCACACGAACATCCTGAAGGGATCTTCTAAATTTCTTGCTAATGCAGATATGGTCTATTTGGTTCTCTGTATTATGGTCAGGTGAGACCCAAGTTGCTTTGTGTATTCTTCTGTGTGGGAAGATGCTGCCTCCAATGACAAGTCGGTTTAGAGCACAAAAGTCTACAAACCTCTCCCCGTTCTCACTCAATCTCCAGCATAGCTTGTGTGATAAAATATTTAATTGTTACTCATTGTTTGCTGCACTGACTGCGATGTAAATAAATTATCATTATGTGAGACCATAATTAAACCTTCATTCTCATTATGTGACAATGTAAGGACAACAACACACATTACTACGTGTTATTGTTTTAATGACAGTATGGCAAATTGCAATTACTGTAATGATATCTTATTGTATCTTAAAGACTTTTATGTCATGATGTCATATTCAAAATGTTCAAACTGAAATGAAATTGAAACATACTAATTAAAAAAAGATTTTGGAGTCACTTTTGAGTCAGGTTAACACGTTTAGCCTCGAGTCCCTACAGCAGGAGATGGACTGACCATGATAATTCAAGGGTAGTGCCAAATTAGCTTGGTGCCTGAAGTGTGAACCCTTGTGCGTTTCAGCAGTATCCCTACTCAGTTATATTGCCCGCATCATTATAAGCTGGCACATGAGGATCTGTGCCTCACTGAGAGTAGCTCTTTGCTTAGAATAACCATGTTCACGCCATACATTTCCCGAGGCATAGATGATAATGGGCCTGTACGAACGGGAGAATCTCATGTCTCGCAAAGGTTGAAAAGGTGAAGGAGAGTCTATGCCACCATGAGGATCTCTTATGATAGCAACATGCTTATGTCAGCTAGAGGCATAGACCCCCCTTCACCCATTCATCCTCATGTGCCAACTTATAATGCCATGGGCAACATAACTGAGTAACATAACTGAATGGCCATAGTCTGTATAGCTGGTGATGGGGCATGTTACGTTTGTGGTTGTGTTATTCTTTTAAGAGCATGTGTGAAAGATCCGATATTCATTTGAGTTATTTTGGATAAAAATTACGTACCTTTTTAATAGGATTCATTTTCTTTTGCTTGGAGAATTGCGATCAATTTCTGTTGTGTAGCTAAAATGACGTGTCTTTTCGTTACATTGTCGCTATAGTCCGACCTCGTTTGACCTAGAACGTTCTCGAAATGGCACGATTATTCTAATGACCTCAATATATGACATCAAAGTTGTTGGGAACATTTCGTAACATTGTATCGAATACGCCTAGATGTTAGTCAAAAGCTGTAGTAACTTCTTTTTGAAATGAGTTTTAGTTGTTTTTTTTCTGATTGGTTGAGTTGTGTGAATGTGCTGGATTGTTCTGGAAATCTGTAATAGTATAAAAGACGGTGTTAGGAAATATGTGCGTACATTGAATAAGAGACGCAGTGTGTCAAAAGTGTTGATGCATTGTAGAGGAGAAAGTGTTATCAGTGTTGGTGCATTTGTGGATGCATTGTGCTGAGATCGCATCGCTGCAATAAAATATTGTTGGAACTGTTGCTCCAGGGTGGTCTACAACCTTGTGCCATTTGTGACGAGTTGCAGCTGAGAGAAGTTTCTTTACAAGAACCCTACGTGTGCGCGTCTGGTGTGATTGTATCATACTACGACTAAGACTAACAGGGAGAATCCCGCCAAAACAACCGAGGCATGATTTCTCCTTGTGCACTGCTTTGTCTACTTTGAACCCCACACACCACTGAGTACAGACAGTGCATGAGCATCTATTCTTCTTGTGATGGCTTGATTTTCAAGCTTCACTCATTTAGCCAATGCCATTCACCAGTGTAGGAAGCAGTAGACCATCATATGTGTGAACACTGCTGGAAAACACTGATGAATAGTTTTGTTTGTTTGCAATCATTAATCGAACACCATACAAATGTAAGAATACACCCTCAAATACTTCTGGAGTCTCAAAAATTGTCATGAGCCCCTCTTTGTTGCCAAATCTCCACACGTTTAGCAGGCCCTCTTTCTGGAAGCAAGATTTGAATAGCTTCATACAAATTGACACCGGACAGCGTACACCATTTAACGTGACAGTGTACATCGGGTACAGTTCAACATCGGACAGTGTACACAAGGTACGGTGTCCAAAAAAGTATACTATAGTGACCATGCACTTTAGCCTCTGTGGGGATGAGTTGCCAACTTTTTCCTCGAGAAACTTTTGATGTGCATGGGGCGATAACAATACCCCACCCACCCCCTTAAAAAAAAAAAAAAATTCAAGCAATTGGGGGGAAATGAGGCAAGGAAGGGTGGGGTGGGGTGGGGGGGGGGGATGAAGACATGTTGTGCTACATTTCTAGCTATTATTAGCTGGAAAAAAGACCAAAATGCTGAGATTTTAGGTGGTTAGCCCTCTTAACCTCAAGGTCCCATTTCCCAAATTTTGGAGTTGTCACAACTATGAACCAGTTGCAGGAGATGGACTGATTGTGATAATTCAAGAGTAATGCCAGATGAGCTTGGCTTAGTGCCAGATGAGATTGGCGCCTGAATCTGTCACTACCCTTGAATTATCATGATCAATCCATCTCCTGCTGCAGGATCCCGGGGGTAAATGGGTTAATGAAAAAAAAAAAAAAAAGAAGAATGATATTGATAGCTAGTGCCTCGAAAGTAAAAACATCCATTCATCAAAACACATGCAATGCTTCATCAATGGTATGCTAAAATTAAAAGATTATTTCAAGGTGAGCAGTGTTTTACACAGCTTTTTTTTCAGAGAGTCCTTGGGACTCTCTGGTGCAAAATTTCAAGAGTCCCCTTACAAAATTTGAGAGTACCCTTACAATTCCTACATTTACCTTGATTTTGATTACCAACATCACGGACACACAAATACGCCTCAAAGTCAAACAAAGCTTAGTTTTCAATGCAACTTTATTGGAAATTATGAATAGCCATAAAACAAGCAACACAACAAAAGGAATACTGTTCTGATAAATGTTACAAAGGAATCCATCATTGACTAGAGGAACCTTAAAATCACATAAAATGACCATAGAACAAACATGAAATGGTCATACGACAATTTACACACATCACCTGCATGTACTGACAAATTGTCTCTGTAAAAGCAGTTAGTGTTAGAGGGGACTAAGTCGATGACCAGAAGAAAAAAAAAAAGAGACAAAAAAATCTGTTCAACTGCGTATTACAGACAAGATCATCATTGCCTAGTCTAGGGAGAACTGAAAATGATGATTCAACATCATGCACACTTTCTGTAGTGGCCAAAAGTAAATGAAGTTCATTTCTTGCGCTGAGCAGTGCTCCTGTAGTGTGCCACAGAAGCTTCAGTGAATTCCTCTGACATGGGGTAGGGCACCAGCTTTTCAAGCTCCTGTTCAATGTCCTGCTTCTTGCTCCCTGTTTGCCTTCAAGGCTTGAGCATGCACCGTGCACAGCAGCCTCCTCTCATTTGTTATGAGCATCTTGTTTTTCACATGCTTGATACTCAGCCTGTTCCTGTTTGGGTTCATAATAGCATTCTGCAGCGAGAAGGCCCTCTCACAGGGCACTGAAGTGATGGGGACAACAAGTGAAATGCTGGCAAGAGTCGCAAAGTCAGGAAACTGGTCTGATTTCCCCAAGACCTTGATAGACATGGTCTCCAAGGATTCCCCCCTGTTGTTGTTCAGAAGGGTCTTGAACTGCCGATAGTCGTCCTTGCAGCACTGGGCATCCACTTGCGGAAATGCCTCACAGAGTTCTTCTAGGCAGTCATTTCCGTACTGGACCATCTCGGCCATCTGAAGGGGGAGATGTTTGGGGTTGAGAACTTTGTCAAGTGTTTTGAGGATACCCATGTCTCCCTCCGGAAATCTTCTTTTGGCTTCAACTTTGATCTTTTGTGAAAAGGTCTTGCATGTGTTCTGTATTGTCTGCCTCTGCCCCTCCCCAGCCTGAAACACAATGTTTTGATACTGTCCTTGCTGGTCCATGCTGATGTGTAGACGGGTAAGGTTGGGCCCAGGGAAGTCAGGAAGGGAGGAGATGTGCTCCAGGGTTGACTCCAAGCTGTTCATAGCCTCCTCCACATCAATGTTGTCCCTCTGGAAGGACAGGCTGCATTTCATGAGGGGATCAAGAATGTCCCTCAAGATGCACAGCAGTGAAATGAACTTGTACGTCTTCACTTCCTTCAGAAGAGACCGTGCAGTGACATATTTTTCTGTGGCAGCATTCTCCAGAGTGAGAACCAGGCAACCCCAGGAATCCTCTGCAGCGATCGCTGCATCCTGAAGAGAGAGCCACCTGACTGATGTTGGCTTCTTGAAACGCTTGACTTTCTCATCCATGATCTGCTTCAATGTCTTAAGCTTGTTGTAGCGTACAGCGGAGTATTTGAAGTAATTGAAGATGGCCACAAGCGTATCCTGCACTTTCTTCAAAGCAGCCACTTGAGATGCTGCCCAGTGTGACATCAACGACTGTCTGTGTGCACAACACCACACACTCACCATGCTTGGCTGCAACCGCTTCAGCAGTGTCGTCACCCCATTGTTACAACCAATCATGACGTTTGCACCATCGGTGCCAATGCCAACCACTTTGTCCAAGGGGATCTGCATGTCAGCCAGATACTGATGAACAGCTGTAACAATAGTGACAGCCTTGCCATCTAGAACTTCACAGTTTGTGCCAAACATGATATGCGGCTTCCCATGAATGAGCAGTTTAACCCATATCCATCTGGAAGACACTTCCAGTCAGGCACTCTGTGAGCTAAGAGGCCTTACAGAGAGTGCCTGCTCAGAGCTGACCGTTTTTTAGGAAATTTTAGTGCACGAGTGGTAGTTGTATAAAAGGCTTAAAACAGTCTCAACCCCACCCTAAAACATTAAGTGTTGCATATCAGCAGATTCAGCATTGAATATACTAGCTATCCATGTAAAAATAAACTGAGAAAAAGAAAACAGAAAAAAATTATTTTAGTGTAAAAGTGAACTTATTGCAAAAATGTTCACATACCTTGTGTTCAAGTACATTATTTCAATAGAAGGATCCAAAATCACTGCAGCATATATGCCTGTAAAATATACACACTTCTATTTTCTGCCTAATAAAAAAAGAATGAATGAAATCCATCAAGTGGTTTGAAAACTACACATTTTCTATTGATGCAAGGAATAAAATTGTCACGTTGCCAGCCATCTTGAAACCCAGGAAAATCATCGTTGTCTTCCACACTATCGCCGAAAATTTGACGAACTAAATCACTCAACTCATCGTAAACTTGTACATCTCGAATCTCCACCAACTCTTCATCTTCCCCTAATATGTTGTCAGGATCTAATTCAAAATCGCCGCTTGTATCGCTCACGTCCTCTCTCTCACCTGGCTCGGCCATCATGCTCGATGTATTCACTCTAACACGCGGCGAAAATTAGCGTAAAAAAGGCTTACAACTTCCGGCAAATTCTCGGTCGGAACTGGGAAAAGTGCACATATTTCGATGACGTTTAGAGCACTAACCTGTGATGTCATGGGAAGTAGGGGTTTACGTGTACACAGAGGGACACAGGGGAACCACCTAAACTACGCGTCGGCGAGTATACCGTCGGAAAGGGGGGCCTACGCGCGGCGGAGTATTCCGATGGAAATGGGTGTGTACGCACGCGGGCGTATACCGATGGATATGGGTTAAAGTAAATGACAAGCTTCTTCTGTACGGCGATGTCCAGGCTCTCGTCTAGCATTATGCCCAAGAAAGGTGAATCCATCAAACGCTGGCGCATTTTGTCTTCACACACCGCAGCAGCTGACGCTTGCAATTCCTTACAGGATTCATTCCTTCTGTACCACTTCTTTTCATCTTGAAGAGATTCCACCCCATTCTTTTTCTGCAACACATAACAGAATACAAAATTCACTGCATGGGTAAAAATAAAATAAATTAAAGCAAATTCCGCCCCATTCTTTTTCTGCAGACATAACAGAACATGTAAATTCACTGTATTGATAAAAATAAAATGAATGAAAGCAAATAACTTTTAGTTTTACACCACATTCAGAATGTGAGAGAACAGATGCATTATTACTAACATTGCTAGTTTCTTTGCCAAGTATTTTAACAAAACAAATACAAACTTAATTTTATGCAAATGGAAAATCACCTGAAGTTTCAGGAGAGCAGGAAACTTTCTGTCAGGAATGTCTTCTAGTGCCATCATCACTGCATTGGACATCTGCGCAGTCATAGAGTCGCTGCTCATCGTAGACATTTCTTGTTGAAGTTGCTTCTCTTGATAGCATGCCATTGCCTTCCGCTGCTGGATCACGGTACATGATGCTTTGTGGCAATCACTACCCAAGTGGCGAGTGAGAGCAGTTCTGAAGAATAAAACCCCAACACTTTACATTAGACAGAGAGAGAACAATGAACAATGAACAATGAACCTTTATTTTCCAACGGTAGAAGTTATTGGTAACAGGACCAGTTTTCAAACTTGCCGTTGCTACATCTACTACATAAATGACATAGACATGTAAAACATACACATACCACACACTGACGCATGTATGCACTCGCTCACGCACGCACGCACGCACACACACACACAACACAAACTTGCACACGAGAGAGGGAGGGAGGGAGAGAGAGAGAGTTGAGAGAGAGTTGAGAGAGAGACGGGAGGGGAGTGGGGGTGGGGGGGTAGATACTAAAAAGCTTCCACTCAAATGAACTTGTTTGTCAATGTGTAACTAAAACTAAAAGGACTAAACATCAAGACAGTACAAAATCACAATCACTGACACTTGGACTGCACTCTTCTTCTTCTTCGAAAATTGAAAAACTCACCTTTGAAAATTCGAAGCGCCTTCAACAAATTTGTTTCCCGACTTGGACTGTTTGCGGCCCTCTGCCGCCTCGGTGCAAACCTTGCAGAACATTTTTCCATCTTAAAAGTTTAACCATGGGAAGTCATGCAGCCACGAGTCGTTAATGCGACGTTTCTTCACAGCTGATTCACCAGTGCCGGTTGAGTCAGCTTTGGTCGATTCCTCTTGCTCCGGTTCCGTGTTTCTCGGTCGGGTTTGTTTGTCTTTCTTCCCATCCGCCTTCGGGGCCGATGATGTCGGAGTTTGGCTTTCAAGTTCAACGATTGCATCGTCTTCCGCATTTCTGCGGGTTATCGTTTTCCGTAGCCATGTGTCGAGCGACATGTTTCAGCTTTTCGGAAGCAAACAAAAAGGCTGCGCATGCATGTTAGCGCGGTCAGTGGGTAGGGGAGATCACCGCGCTTACTCGGCTCGTCGGGCGCACGATAGCTCAGAGGTGCCAGGATACATAACGGCAGTAAAAAAAAACAACGTTGCGTCCCTTGTGACGCACCATTTTTTTTTCATGCGTCCTTTTTCAGTTTTTGTGCGTCTCTGACGCACACATGTGCGTTTTGGGAAACACTGGTGAGTAATGGTGTGATGAGCTCACAACTCACCGTAGTCCACCAGTGCGTCCGCAGCATAGAGCATATACATATGCTGAAGGCGTTTTCAAGAACTTCAGCACAATTGTCAAAAATCAAGCCTTTTTCTTTCAGAGATTTAACAACAGAAGACAGTTCACTTACTTTTCGTCTGAGGCGCCGTGTTTTCTCTTTTTCTGATTTTAGCTTCCTTTGCACTTTGTCTACTCTTTCCTGGCTGTTGGCTGACATTTTCTTCAATTTCCTGGGGGAGTGGTGGATGGCGTAGTCGTGCTCTGTACTGATCGTACATTCACACGAAGAAATGAAAGCCGATGCAGATGGCTGGTCGAGATCATGCAGATCATCTGTTTTCTGGGCTGTTGTTGTTGTCATTGGTGTCACGATCTAAACAAGAACGAACGAAACTTTATTTTCCAAGGATTGAGATATTAGGCGCGCAGGCCTTTCTTACAATCTGTCCTTGCTAAGCTACTTAAAAAAAAGGAATACCAACCAAACAACAAAAACTAACTAATAATAAACGTCACACACACGCATACACACATGCACACAGATACGCATATACATGTACTCGTGCACATGCGCACTTTTGTACATACACATACACACGTACGTGCGCACATAATTATCTAACATATAAGTAGGTATGATATTTTGTGTACTATCAAAAACAAGTTAGAAAACAGAACAAGCAATTTGGAGACTAGATGGAGAAAAAAAAAAAGCAAAAATTTAAAAACAGGAAGCGTATTATGTCAAGAAACAAAGAAGAAGAAAGGATCAGCATAACGTTGTCTTAGAAAGGTAATCATGTACTTTACTTTAAACAGCGAGAGGGACATGGTTTGCTGAATAGTGGGAGGAAGTGAATTCCATAAAAGAGCACCTGAATAAGACAGGCTAGATTTGAACAGGTCTATACGGGGCCTTTTTATAGAGAGACTGTTCCTGGAGGTGCTGTATTTTTTTTCAGTTGGCGAAAAAAGCCTAGATAAGTAAGGTGGAGCTTTCCCGTTAAGAATTTTGTGCATCAGTACACATTTGTTTAGTGCGAGGTGCTTAACCAGAGGGAGAAGTCCGATGGCCTGCAGCTTGGCATCAGTAGATAAATTGATTGATTGTACATTGCTTAACGTCCCGACAGCAACAAGGCTTTCTCAGGACGTGCCTGCACTGCTTGTGAAAAAAAAAAAAAAAACACAAAAAAACCAGAACATTGAATGTATGTCGCCAGCCGGTCAAATACGTTAAATAAACCTAACACATGGGCCTAAATAAAGCTAAGACCATTTAGCAACACACATCCAATATCAAGAGCTACAGGCAGTGCAGACAGTAGGGAGAGTTTTAAAATGGCAAATACAGGTGAATGGACAAAGGGTAGACAGAAACACATGCCCCAGAATAGAGAGATAAACCCACCCTGTGGGGCTGACCAGGGTGACCCTGGGAACTAAAAAATACCTAACCCCACCCAAGTCCCCCAGGGCAGGGAACACGAGACTGGGCGAAGTGGAGGGAATCCATAGGCACTGAGCAGTGACAGGTCAGGGCCTTTTATAGAGAGACGTTCGGAGGGCGTTTTTCCAGTGCGAAAAAGCTAGATAAGGGGAGCTTCGTAAGATTGTGCACACCTTTGAGGCAGGTCCGAGGCTGCAGCTTGCTCAGATAAGGATCGAAGGTAATTGCAGCGCTTATAGTTCTTCTTGAAGTGATTTTCGCTGCAGCCATCCCATATTGTTGAGGCATAATCGATGTGTGGTTTAATGTAGGCATTAAAAAATAGTTGGCGTGTCTTAAGGTCAATGATCGTTTTAAGTTTGGAAAGTAGAAACAACTTTTTGGACAAATGTTTTCTTATATAATATAGATGGTTATGCCAGCTTAGATCATCATCTATTATTACTCCAAGCAGGCGGTGTTGACCGACTTGCTCAACTGAGATGGAGTCCAAAGAAAGGTTGAGTGATGGAGGTTTGAGCTGATGTTTCTGGCGGGTTGTGATAAGCATGCTTTTTGTTTTTGTGGGATTTACAAGCATGCGATTTTCATTACACCACCGAGAGACTTCATGAAGACTCTCTTGAAGATTATTTGCAATTTCAGGCACAGTTTTACCAGCGGAATGTAATGTTGAGTCGTCTGCAAACATGTCACACTCAGCCTCAGTACACGTTACATGAAACGGTAGATCGTTAACAAAAATACAAAACAGTAGTGGGACTAAAATAGACCCCTGGGGCACTCCATACTCCACAAATTGTTCAGAAGAACATTTTCCATTGACGTAGACTGTTTGTGTTCTTTTTGTAAGATAGGAGTTCAGAAACGAAAGAGCTGAGGGGCTCATTTTGTTTAAGTAGGTGGCAAGTTTTTTCAATAAGATGGTATGATCGATAAGATCATACACTTTTCTTAGATCCAAGAAGACAGCACCAGCCATTTTATTATCATTTATGCTGTTGACCCACGAATTCACTATTCGTGCGAGTGCAGTGTGGCATGAATGCTTGGGACGAAAACCTGACTGGTAATGATATAATAGGGACCTACTTCCAAGAAATTCCAGAAGATGTTTGTGAACATGCTTTTCCAGAGGATTCGCGAGAACTGATAGAAGGGAAATGGGGCGAAAGTTATTAATTTCAGAAGAATCGTTTGCTTTAGGAACAGGCACTATTTTTGATTTTTTGAAAGCTACTGGGAAGACATTTTTTTGTATACACAGGTTATAAATATATGTAAGAGGTTCCACTATGTATGGTTGCAACAGGTCAAGGATATCCATTGATACCATCACTACCCGAAGACGTTTTCTTTTTTAGGATGGAAATGTATTTGCCTACCTCGTGTACAGCAATATCAGGGATGACGAAAATATCTGAGGACAATCTTTGCTTACAGAACTTTGTTAGCTTCTCTGATGTGGAATATATCGACTGATTGCGATTCTGAGAACTGAGTAAGTCTTTGGGGGCTGATAGAAAGTGGTTATTAAACTCCTCAGCGGAGAGGTTTTCTGGAATGGTATTGCACTGTTTACGCTTGTTGTTGGTAAGCGTATTAAGTGCTGTCCAGATAGAGGAAGGGTTTCTGTCTTCTTCGACTGTTTTGGCTACAAACGATCTCTGCGCCTCTCTAATTAAGTACTTAACTTTATTTCGCAATCTTTTAAATTCAGGAAAGTTCTTTTCTTTCTTAGCCTTATTTCTATCATAAATTGCTTGTTTAATTTCGTCGGTTATCCATGAGGGAGGCTGGCGGGATCAGACTCGCTTTCTTCTTACTGGCGCATGTTTGTTTAGCACCCCTAGGAACAGATCAAGTAAGAGAGAGACAGCCTTATCTGGGTTGGTACAATTGTACACAATCATGAAACGGTGTAAGGCTAAGATCGTGTAGAAAAGCATCTTTGTTTAGTTTTTTAAAAGACCTATAGGTAATGTACACATGCTGATCCCTCTTTTGTTTGGGTATCTTGCACAACCATGTACAGGTGATGGGAAAATGATCACTGACAGCTAGTGGGGGGACGCTGGTCTCTAGTACTGACTTACAGTTGTTGGTATAGATGTGATCAATGAGTGTAGCAGATGATTGGGTTATTCTAGTAGGAGCTTGGACTAGTTGCTTCAACCCAAAAAGAGTTGTTGTCGATTGCCACGTGGGATTTGTTTTCAGTAAGTCAATGTTAAAATCACCTAACAGCAGTACATCTTTGTCAGTGTCATTCATTTTATCCATCATCTGCACAAAGTCATCATACCACTCGACAGTGGACGATGGATTTCTATATACATAACGCATTATAATTGGCGATGAGTTATTGATTTTTACTTCTAGCCATACACACTCAATCTCAGTTGACTCCAGATCATCACGCCTGCGTACCATATGTGCAATCGAGTTATGGACATAAACAGCAATCCCTGTGTGTTTGAGGGTGTTTGGGTCACGACAAATTAAGGAAAAGTTTGGAATGCACAGATTTTCATTGCTAATTCTTGAGTCCAGACGTGATTCCGTTAGCCCAAAGAGATGGAAGTGTGAAGGCTGGTTTAAAAATATTGAAATGTCAGGAACCTTATTGTAAAGGTGAAATACATTAAGGTGCCCGACCTTCAGCCCGTGGACATGCAAGTAATTGTTTGATGGTGTAGACATTTTGATGACGAAAATGTAAATATAAAGTTTTCAATATCTGAAACTCAGTGAAACAGTCCAATCACTGAAAGGAGTGATCGTGCGAAAATATGGAATAAACCAAATCCACTTATAATCACCACGACTGTCAAAAATAACTTGAATGATAGTTTCTAGAACTGTCTACTCGCATTCAGCACAACACGTTTGGCTATGCACTATAATCACTAATCTTTACATTTAGTCTGGCTTCCAAAAATGGTGTGTATGCCGGCCAGACACAAATCAAACGTGCAACTGTACAGTACACAGGCCAACCACAGCACAAATAGTCCAACGATTTCCCTAAACTGTCAGACTGCAACACATGTTGCTGTGATACGGCCGCATCGCATATAAACCAAAAACATCTCAAATGTTAATGTCAAATCTATGAGGTGAAACTAGAACAGCACAGTAAACCGTTTCGTATAGAAATGTCACCATTTGATCAAAGGATTGTCAGATCAGTGCTCGACACACTGAAACAGATTGAACTGACGAAAACTGGAATAAAAAAATACTAATAACACTTAGGGCTCACACACCTGTGTTCATAATTATGCACCACGCATTGCTACAAAGTCGGACGGATGAAGGGCTGAAAATGACATCATATGATTGTTTATTTTCTTTTCAGAATTATACTGATGTTCAATAAGTTCATGAAAAACATGAAGTGAAATCAGTTCGAGTTGAGCCTACACAAAAAAAAAGAAAAAAAGAAAAGAGAGAACTATTTTAACAGTCGTCAAGTAGGATGGGGTAAGAAGAAGAAGACAGTAAGCAAAGCGAAACCTTTAAATAAACATGAAGTAATAAATTATCGACATGCATTTCTGCGCAAACATATGAGAGAGAGAGAGAGACAGAGTTGAACTGAAACTTTATTCTTTAAGAATGGAGACAGTAGCCGTTTTCCACGTCTAGCCTTAATAACATTTTGAATAAAGGCAACATGACAAATAAATTGGTTTGTTCATTGCTTAACGTCCCGACAGCAACAAGGCTTTCTCAGGACGTGCCTGCACTGCTTGTGAAAAAAAAATAAACAGAAAATTGAATGTATGTCGCCAGCCGGTCAAATACGTTACATAAACCTACAACATGGGGCCTAAATAAAGCTAAGACCATTTAGCAACACACATCCAATATCAAGAGCTACAGGCAGTGCAGACAGTAGGGAGAGTTTTAAAAAGGCAAATACAGGTGAATGGACAAAGGGTAGACAGAAACACATGCCCCAGAATAGAGAGAAAAACCCACCCTGTGGGGCTGACCAGGGTGACCCTGGGAACTAAAAAATACCTAACCCCACCCAAGTCCCCCAAGGCAGACCCGGGTGGGGTTGACAAATAAAAGAAACACACACACACACACATAGATGAGAGAGACAGAGAGTCAGTACCTGCTCCAGATGTTTTGGAAACTTGAAGATCGTTGGTATGACATTGGGTTTCAGTCGAGCTGTTTGACCAGTTCTGTCGAAACAGTCTGGAGTAAAATGAGCAGAACATAGCCTCATATACTTGGTTGGCATCCAGAGTTTGGGAGATGATTCAACACGTTTCATATTGACAACCCATTTCTTAAGCAGTTCTGGATTGCTGAATGGAAACCTGGAGAATAATATTCAACAATACAAAGAGTCCATGAGGTAAAGGTGCACAGATCTTGTCTATTACTATTAGTATTACCTCTGCATAATGTATGATAAAAATGTAACTTTCCTGCATATTTATGAAAATTAAAACAAACGGGATACTACGTTTTGTAAACAATTCAGACTGGCACTGATCTAAGCGGTTAAAAACATATGCAGACAGATCTAAAAAAAATAACTAAAAAAAGATAATTAAAAAAAACCGCCACTCACCTGTGGAAAGTCACGCCTTTCTCCCGATTTTCGCGAATATCGCGATTGTTGCAGTTGAAAGCTGCGCAGCCCGTCATTGTGTGTGAAAACATGAACAGTCTCTGCTGCTAGTGCCAGAAACGCTGGCGCCGGCATTTACAAGATGGTGACCGCTGGGCGTGCGACGCTGGAATCGCCACTCCCTTTGTATACGTACTGTGGTCCGCAGCCGTCTGCTTGCTCGGTTGCTGTGGACATGGGGGTGAATGACACAATTCCGCTTCTGAACCTCCGTCTCAATGCCGATATTTCGCCGAAAATCACATATGTTACACATGTGCAAAAGTTCCTGCTTCTCCTACGCGGACACGATATTGTTTTCAGCACATTGTCAACAAATTAGAAGCGAGTTCCTTTACCCGTTTGTTTGCGTAGTGTTTTACCATGCATGGTACCTTTTATTTCTTTCTCGAGGTGGAGAGCTCGACTAGGTTGCCGGTTAACTCGCCCATATACCATCTTGAGAAAGTGCCATCTCGCCCAACATACAAGTTGACTCGTCAAAACTAAGCGGTCAAGTCGCCCAAGATACGAGTCAGGTCGCCAAAGGGGTCAACTCGCCCAAGATCGTTTGCTTGCTTGTTCCTATATTGTGCGCGCGTTTTGCGTGTGTATGTGTAAGCGCGTGTGTGTGGCTAACTTACATGTCCTTGTGCATGTCAGCATTTCCCTCATCACCCACCTTCTCTGTATGCATGTGTGTGTGTGTGCGTGATGTGTGTGTGTATATGTGTGTGTGGCTAACTTACATGTCCTTGAGCATGTCAGTGTTTCTCTCAATCCAGACCAAAAAAGTGTTTCTCTCATCCCTCCCTAGCCTCCGATCAGGTCGATTCACGTGTACCCTCGGCAACCCTCTGCTAGATACCGTGGCAGGAATGCAACACACAACATACACAGACACACACCGCGCGCGAGCACACACAACACACAGCAAACATCGACCATGCAGTCTCTCGGCCAGCCGTTTTTACTCGCAGCTGACATAGCCTTGCCTGAGCTTCTGACCGTCGGCCAAGACTGACTGGCCAGCTTCAGCTGTTCTAGAAATCAAGGGTGCTGCTTCGGAGAGACATAATAATAATAATAAATAGCTCTCATATAGCGCTGTTCTCCAGGAAAAGACTGGACTCACTGCGCATGCATGACAGCACACTTATTTACATACGCACAATTATACACTACTTTAACCCACCCCATCCCTTCCCCCGACACCTTACATCCACTTTCCTTTCACATAAGATCTAGAATCTGAATAAAAGGCAGTTAACAGTTCGCTAGGGGAAAAAAATCGTTTTGACATACCTTCCATTCAGCAGTCGTCATGCATATGACCTGACACAGGATCGAACGACGAAAGATACACACGATAACTGACAGACTAACAATGTGCGAGCTGGTTCAGTGTGTTTGTCATTTGAAACGAATAGGTAGTTATCCAAGCTAGTTCAAACATTTAGTGTTCTGTCTTTTTTTCTTCTTCCTGAAGTCACCTATATGTCTGGGTTTCGTCCTCCCATCATAAATCAGTCTTGTGCGTCTGTCAGTTTGGACCTTGTTACATATGAAACTACACTGAGAGACCTCGTTACATATGATACTACACTGACAGACAGAGAGAGAGAGAGATTGATTGATTGATTGTACATTGCTTAACGTCCCGACAGCAACAAGGCTTTCTCAGGACGTGCCTGCACTGCTTGTGAAAAAAAACTAAACAGAAAATTGAATGTATGTCGCCAGCCGGTCAAATACATTAAATAAACCTACAACATGGGGCATAAATAAAGCTAAGACCATTTAGCAACACACATCCAATATCAAGAGCTAAAGGCAGTGCAGACAGTAGGGAGAGTTTTAAAAAGGCAAATACAGGTGAATGGACAAAGGGTAGACAGAAACACATGCCCCAGAATAGAGAGAAAAACCCACCCTGTGGGGCTGACCAGGGTGACCCTGGGAACTAAAAAATACCTAACCCCACCCAAGTCCCCCAGGGCAAACCCGGGTGGGGGTGAGAGAGAGAGAGAGAGAGAGAGAGAGAGAGAGAGAGAGAGAGAGAGAGAGAAAGAGAGAGAGAGAGAGAGAGTCAATGATTGGTTGTACATTGCTTAACGTCCCAACAGCAACAAGACTTTCTCAGGCCGGCACTGCTTGTGGAAAAAGACAAAACAACAGAATATTGAATGTATGTTGCCAGCTGGTCTAATATGCTAAATAAACCTAAGATCAGTTTACAAAGAAAAGTAGTAAAAGCACTGTCAGGGGAGAGAATTGATCTGTATCGACCAATGATCATAGATCTAGTTTGATCGAAGCACAAAAAAAGATAGGAAAGAGGGGGTGCAGTAAGTAAGTAACTGGAAGCAATGTACATGGAAGACCCCCTGAAGGGGGGCGTATCACATATCCCACTGATCCAGCCCCTTGGTGCATGGAAATTTAAATCTAGGTCCCCCAAGGGGGCGTCCTGGTAATTCGCCGGTGTGGACAGCTGTTTCGGTCTTGGCAACCTCGTCAGCACACCATTCGGCATACTGGTGGAAGGCAGAAACTTTTGCCTACCTGCAGAGACAGCCACATTTTGTGGTGTCTGCAGGGGCATACATTCCATGCCTCCACCTAGAGCTAAATTTCCATGCACCCTAAGAGAGAACCTACTAAAAGGGGGGGGGGGGGGGGGGGAAGGGTTGCAGTCGATATTGTAGTAATAAATGAAAAGAAAAGGGGAGACTGCCAGTGCTAATATTTTAGGAAGTTTACAAAGTAAAGTAGGTAAAAGCACTGTCGGGGGAGAGAATTGTGCTGTATCGACCAATGATCATAGATCTAGTTTGATCAAAGCACAAAAAAAAAAGATAGGAAAGAAGGGGTGCGCTAAGCAAGTGACTGGAAGCAATGTATATGGAAGCCCCCCCAAAGGGGGGCGTATCACATATCCCACTGTTCCAGCCCCTTGGTGCATGGAAATTTAAATCTAGGTCCCCCAAGGGGGGGGGGGGGGGGGTCCAGATAATTCGCCGGTGTGGACAGCTGTTCTTTTCTTTTCATTTAAACCTAAGACCATTTAAGCAACAAACATCCAATATCATGAGCTACAGGCAGCGCAGACAGTAGGGAGAGTTTAAAAAAGGAAAATACAGGTGAATGGACCAAGGGTAGACAGAACACATGCCCCAGAATAGAGGGGAAAACCTACCCTGTGGAGCTGACCAGGGTGACCCTGGGAACTAATCTTTATTTTACAACGGTAAAGGTATTGACATAGTCAGTGACAATATATCACTTTTCATACCTGCCATTGCTACAACTACAACTAAGTACAAAATATGCATTTTTCTTTAAAAGGTATTTTTTCGAAAAATACTTACCGATGACATGACCTTAAGGGAGATGTCTACTACTTACGCAATTCTAGCCTAAGAGCTCGTTGTGTTACCACACAACCCGGGAGGCACTCGGGGAACCCCGAGGGGGCCGAGAGTTATCTCCCGATACTTCCCATCTGGGCCAGAGTACCCATAGTCCTTCAGTCAGGATACTTAGCTTACCAGCGGCAAGCGGGGCAGGTGGGAGGGTCGTCCGAGTCATGTCATCGGTAAGTATTTTTCGAAAAAATACCTTTTAAAGAAAAATGCATTTGTTTCTTCAAAAACATTACCGATGACATGACCTTATGGGAGAATGGCGAAAAGGAGGAGGGTGCCGCGCTCTAGCACACCTAAGGCCCCAAGGGCCGTCCTCCCAACCGCAAACTCCCGACAACTCTAGGAAGGTATAAGCGACGGCGCTGAAGCGCCAGGAGGGAGGAGAGCCCCCCCCCGGGATGTCCCCCACCAGAGCGAGTAACCTCGCTAGGCTGACAGAACTCTGCGATCGAGAGCACCTGCGCGCCAGCCCTCCAATAGCCACGATGAGGGCAGCCCAGTTCCTGACGGCTGTGGCGTTCATGGCCCTGCACGTAGCTGATTGGACGTAATTAGCCTCTAAGCTCCCTGAGGGAGGGATCCTGGACTTTGGATCGTATGACTGAGCGTAGACAGGAGGATCGACTGCCCTGTAGCTTCAGAGCTGCCGGGCACGGCCAAGAAGCGTGCGCGTCCGCCCGGACGGCTATGTCGTCGTAGGCATACGTGAGGCAAGCTCAGGCTATCCTGCCTAGTCTCCTGGGGATAAGTCTACCAGCTGGGGTCAGCAGGGTCGGTAGGGGAGAGGTGACGGACGCCGTCCAAGAGCACAATGCCTCGCCAACTTCATCGTAGAGGCGTCAAGTTGGGGAAGCGGGCCGTAGCGAGGCTTCGACCGCTGCCCATGCGCAGACTCCAGCGTTGAGGGTCTGTCGCAAACCGCCAAGGTGCCGGGGTAGGCGCTCCAGCAAGGCGGAACAGTGACCATCGCGGCTGCATGCGGACCTAGTAGAATGCGGGAAGCAGTAGCGGGGGGTCCGTGGCGAGCTGAGGGGAAGGAGGTTCAGGACCGGTGCCAGGGAAAGGGGTGACCAACAGGACGAGAGGAGGATCCTTCCCAGGCTAGGTCAGAGCGTTGGCATCTCGTCCAGGAGGGCTATATCCCACGAAGGCGCGGGGAAGCCAGAGATCCCACCTTGCGGCGAACAGGTCCACTAAGCCATCTCGCCGATCCTCCGAAGGTATCCTCGTGCATACCGAGTGAAGCAACTGGTTCCATCGGGGAAAAGGCTGGCGCAGACCTCCCACGAGCCGACCTCCTAGTCCGTGTCGGATCCAAGCCGTTCACGCTCTTGTCCTCGAGGTCCGGAGGCTAGGCTGGACCTCGAGAAGAACCACGGAAGTAGGGGGCGTAGCTATAGCAGCCGGGCTGCGAGACGACCGACGGAGAGTAGAGCCGACTTCTGAGCAGTGGCTAGGCCCTTCCACCGCGAGCACCGCCGCAGCCGTACCACCTGTCCAAACTCCGGCGTACCCCTGTGCGCCCAATGGGGATGTCGAATAGGTTAGGCACCCGGGAGACGGCGCTGCGCTTTGGTTCCACAGTGTCCATGGGTAGGTTGAGGACCCCCGGTGAATCCAACGGAAAACCGAACAGGAGCGGAGCCTACATCAGCGGTGACTCCTCCTTCGCAGGTGAACCGAGGAACGTTGTGGAGGCCGAGTGCACGGGTAACTGGAGTCAAGGGTCGGCAGCTCCGGAAGAAGGCGCAGCCCAAGATCTGGAGGCGGAGCCGAAGACCACCTGCGCGGACCGCATCCCATCGCCATCTGGCACCAGCGTAAGCGCAACCAAGGTCCTAGCAGCCTCCTCCGGTCTGCTCCCCGAAGTGAAGTCCAGGAACTCCGAAGAACCTGGGTCAGCCGAGTCGTCAGCACAGGGGGTCCTTCCGCGGCCAGACGCCCTGCCAGGGGCCAGGAGCCGTCCACTGGAGAACGAAGAGCAGGGTAAGGAGCTCCCCGATCCCACGCAGTGTAGGTTGTTACGGACGAGAGAGGTCATCTAGTCCAAGAAGAGTCAAGAGCGGATCCGCAGCCGGTAGGGGCAGGCAAACTCCTGAGACCTCCCGAGAACCGGTCCCGCCGAGGGAAGCCAACAGCTGACCACTCCAAGGAGGGCGAAGCAAGAAGCTCCGGGAACCGAGAGAAGAAGCGCAGGGTAGTCGAAGCGCCTGTCACGAAGTGCGGCAGCCGCGGCCAACTCCGAGCTGTATCCGAGAGGGCACCAGTGGAGACAGAAGCCGAAGCGCTCGCAGACCTGTTTACCCCCCGTGTGAAGTCAAAACCCTTCCAACTGACTAAGGGTAATTTGGATCTCACGCGTAAAAGGTCACAAGCTAGTGAGTAGTCAGATCTCCAAAGGAGTATATAGTGTATAACTGTGTAGAAAGTGTACATGTAAGTGTAACCCAAGCAAATATGTGTACTTTAACCCCCAAGTGTAGGTAAACAGGTCTGTGCTAGGCGAAGTAACGACAGCGTCCTCCCCGAGGATCCACCGGAGGGGGATGAGCGTCCAGAAATGGAGCGACTGCAGCCAGGCGCCCTGGGACGGAGCACGAAGAAGGGGAAATGGCCGAGTGAGGGGAGAGGAATGGGATGAACGGCAGCCGGACGCGAAGGGGACCGACGAGCGAGACGGGACAGGATCCCTGGAGCGACGTGAAGAACGGCAACTCGTAAGCACGCCCGCAGTGGAGAGAGCGGAGTGTAGACGTAGAGTGCTCGAGGAGTGACTCCAACGATGGCGAACCGTAGCGGACGAGCATCCCATGGAGCGGTCCCTCCTTGCGTGTAGGAGTTCGAGAGAGGAGGTCCAATGTTGCCGAGAGGATTCCAAATCGTGCCGTGAAAGTGTACGTGTGCGTGAATGTCTCCGCGAACCGAGCTCTATGGCGAGGTGGGCTCGCTGCCGGCGAGGAGACTCCGCGTAGGAGCCAGCGGGCTTTCTAGGAGACGAGCGGGGATCGGCATTGGATCAAGGACGGAATGGCGCACGTCCCTCGGCACCGAGCTCCGTGCCGGTGCTGGTTTTCTGTCTGTCATAAGGTTTGTTCTTGGTGCGTTCCCTCCTAGGAACGACCGCATCGATCAACCCACTCCGCATACTGGAACGTTGCAACCGGCGTGGTGATCTCTCCCCAAGATCGTCAAGGAATCGAGCGGTAAGAACGGAGACTGGAACCTCTGTCTAGCCGGCTGTCACCAACAGGACTCTGTAACCACTAGCAGCCGGCTCAGTGTGTCTCCCGACGAGCAGCGCTGTCCTGGTGGAGCCCCCTCCAGGGAGCGAGGGCGGTGCCAGCATACCCGCTCCGAGCGCGATAACCTGCGCCTCGTCATCGGCTGCCTGGACGGCTTCCAAGCTGACCTTGAGCGGTGTGTGGGTTCCGTACTGTGCGCCCAGCGGATTCCATTTGTGCCGAGACGATGCATGCGTGCGAGAATGTCTCCGCGAACCGAGCTCTATGGCGAGGTGGGCTCGCTGCCAGCGAGGAGACTCCGCGTAGGAGCCAGCAGGCTTTCTAGGAGACGAGCGGGGATCGGCATAGGATCAAGGACGGATAGCGCACGTCCCTCCGCACCGAGCTCCGTGTCGATGCGGGCTTCCTGCCTGCCACAAAGTTTGGTCCTGGTGCGTTCCCTCCTGGGAACCACCGCATCGATCAACCCACTCTGCACACTATACTGACGCGTCCGGCATGGTGATCTCTCCGTCATCTCGTCGGAACTCGAGCGATCGTAGTACCGGGAACAGCAGCCGGTATTTCAGCAGGTCTGGAACCAGTCACAGGTGCCGGGCGAACTCGCCAAAGGAAGCCCCAAGTAGCGCCCAGCGCCGTTCCGGTCACGTGGAGCAGACGTCACACCAACGTTCGGAGGTACATCCGGCACATGGTAGACAGACCTTGTGCGAGTCCGACGGTCACTGGAATCCTCCATGTAGTGAGCAGGTCGTCCAGAGACCACTGCAACATATAAAAACCGAAGGCACGCGGGCGTGGGCCTGAGGGACCCTGCCCTGGTAAGGTTAACCTTCGCAACACATCATGCACAACAACTCAAGCATGTCATGACAAGTATAGGCCTGAAGCAAGCGGCAGGCACAGTAACCTTAGTCGGAGTGGTGCCCTCCGCTGAACACCGGCGCTGTACTATAGCGACGGGCCTCCAGGTGCAGCTTTGATCGTAGTTTTATGTTGCCTATAATACAGGCCATTAATCTCCTTTCCACCGTAATTTGTATTCACATGCACAAGCCTTAGGCAAGGAGGAATTTAACCAAAGAGCATATACTAAAGTGTTCAGGAGACATAGGGCTGTCTTAGCACTCTGTTTCCGTCAGGTAGGTTCGGGTTGGGATGAGGTCACTGGCGCCGGCCCTTAGCTGCCTAGGCGACGGGCTCCACCCGTCCGAAAGCAATGTCCATTTCGTAGCTCTGTTCCTGTAACTTGCGGAACGAGCGCATGCATAAATGTGAGCAGCACCTGTGGCGGCAAGCCAAACTTTTTTTTTTTTTTTTTTTTTACAGCCACAAAAAGGTCATCTTGGACCTTAAAAAACGGCAGCAAGGCGTGGCGACCAGTGGCCCTGCGCTCAAGTAGGCAAACGCCTGACATCCAAGAACAGAAACATGTGATGCCAAGTATAAAAGTGCACAAGAATGTTCACCCACCAGCCAAATCGTGTACCTAATAAGCCCCCGAGTAAGGTAACAGGGCTGCATTACGCAAACCAGGCATTACGTGACCGACACAGTACCAAAGTAAGCGTCGGCTCTCGCCACACTCACCAACGCAATGTGTCAAGGAAATGCTGGAGCATAACACATTCCCCGAACCCCACAAGGTACAAAAAGAGTAGGTGAGGAACAAGTGAGTAGGTAAGCGCCCGAATAAAGTTAGACTTAACTGTCACCGATCTTTCCCACCACTCCCATTCCATTAGAGGTTTTAACCGCGAGGAAAAGGTGCTCTGCATCGCTAGACGCCATCTTGGAAAACGAAGCTGACCACCTGTGGATCTGAGCCGTTTAAGAATGACCGTTCCAGCTAAAAACGTCTCATTCCTTTCCTCACGCGTAAACGCCCTCTTTTGAGAAAGGGAGATTTTGACCCTGTTAAATAATAATGCCACACCAACACGGAAGGAGATAGGGAACGGGCGCGAGGCCCGCCAAGTAAAAGTCAAGAATCTTGGCGCAAAGCAACCGCGCCGAAGAAGACCGCCTTCGAGCCTGCTCAACCAGTGCCCAGCGCGGGGACCGGCCGAGGGCCAACCCAACTACCTTACCTTTTCCCGGAACGGGACCGGGGAAGGGGGGAGAAAATCTCAACCAAGGCACGCGCGGCGAAGTCACAGCGAAGCAGACAGCACAGCCCAGGCCGGAACCAAGAAGCCAAAGGGCAGCTGCCAACGAAAAGGGGACACCAGAGCCACGCGAGGCACAGGGAGGACGGACGAAGAAGAATTCAAGCGAAGAACCCAGGCCGTCGACGACCGGCGACCCGGTCGAAAATCCCAAGTCCGTAGGCTAGAGCAAACACGTCTGAACAGCGTAAGCCTAAGTAGACTGACTGAAGGACTATGGGTACTCTGGCCCAGATGGGAAGTATCGGGAGATAACTCTCGGCCCCCTCGGGGTTCCCCGAGTGCCTCCCGGGTTGTGTGGTAACACAACGAGCTCTTAGGCTAGAATTGCGTAAGTAGTAGACATCTCCCTTAAGGTCATGTCATCGGTAATGTTTTTGAAGAAACAAATGCATAAACAGAGACTTTAAAGCACAGTAATGTAAAATATTTAATCCACTAAACACAAGCAAACACACACACATGCACACACAAACGCACACATACAAATGATTGTTAGAATATACGCATGCTTTCATGTGTCTATGTATAGAGATATTATTATGAGAGTGATGCCAGGTATCTGTAAAGACTTGTCTTAAAACGGGATAATGTCAGACTGCTTTAACACATTCTTCCCCACTACCGAAATCTCTAAATTTTGAAGTTGTCCTCTGAAGGACTGTATCACAATTCTAGAGACAGATTGAGCACGATAGTTCAAGGGTGGTGCCAGAATAGCTTGGTGCCTATGGGTGCCAAGCTATTCAGGCACCACCCTTGAACTACTGATCATCATGCTCGATCCATGTCTTGCTGTGGTGTGTCGGGGCTGAACGAGTTAACGTGATGTCACGTGGCCGGGGAGTGAGTTCCATAATGTAGACCCGCAAATGACAAGGTAGATTTAAATATACTATTAGGGGTTTTGGAATAATATCATGTAAAGACCCCTCATATTGCCATGGCTGGAATCAGATTTTCAAAACAGCTTGATTAACGCATTCGAGACGTGTCATCTCCGGATATGCGGCGTAATCCGCGTACCCGGGGATGGCACGTCTGGAATGAGTTAAATATTCTGCAGTGCTACTCACAGCTATGTGCATTAGAGTAAGCAGCATCATGGTTTTTTATGTCAGTAACACACAATATAACTGTGTCAGGTTTCACTTCTGGCTGGCACTGGTTTACGTTCATATCAGTGTTGTGAACACAATCCACATGACATAAACCATGCTCTGAATGCAGTCGCTCTGTCTTGATCCAAGAAGGCACTTTCTGATTAACGTCAGGTTCTAGTTTAACCCCTTTGTGTGTGCATCCACTGATACATGTACTAGTCTCAGACTCCCAGCACGTTGAAGGTTCACGCTGGACACAAGGTCTGACCTCGATTTCTGGCTCCAGCTTGACTTGCGGGTGTTGGAACGACCATGAACGAGTAGAGGTGTCAGGTTCTGGTTTAACCCCATCGCTCATGCAGCCATCAGCACTGTTTACAGTACCAGTGGTTGCATGCACAAAGGGGTTAACTTGAGAATCGGGGATAGACCCAGGTTCTAGCAGGTCATCAAGCTCAACACCTGGCTCAAACTTGACTTGTGGGTAACGGATAGAATCATCACTTTCCACACCAGCAGTCTGGTCAGTGTCTTCATCAGTAGTTTCACAGTTCCTGTTACCGTGGTGTCCATCTGCCTCACAAGGTGGTGCTTTCATCCCCACAGCTGTCTCTGCCAGAGGAAAGAGAAAATAGAAACCATGAACATTGAACTGTAGGTAAAACACAAGCGGACCCAAATTTGTTGTTATATATCCAAAATTTGCTATAAGAAAATGTCTGGCAGGGACCTCTGACAGTGTTGTTAGCCATACTGCTGTCATATCTGAACTTAACCCATTTAGCCTGAACGCCCTACATCAGGAGAAGGATTGACCAAGATAATTCAAGGGTAGTGCCGGAAGATCTTAAGGCGCCAAGCTCTTCCGGCACTACCCTTGAATTATCATGGTCAATCCAACTCCTGCAACTGGTACATAGTCGTTGGGTAGCACCTTCAAAATTTTAGAAATGTGGTCATGGAGTTAAATGGGTTAAGTAAAGTTCTATCCAAAATTTGCTGTAAGAAAATGTCTGGCTGGGACGTCTGAAAAAATGTTGTAAGACTGTGTCACAAATATTGAAATATCCATGGTGATATGTATATGTTTTGTTGAGTTTTTGGGCGTCATAATTTGTGTGTACAAATTGACACATCTGTGTTAGTGTGCAGAATTACTAAATTTCCAAACAGTTTACTACATGATATAAAAAAGTCAAACAAATAATGTTTGGTCAGTGTTGAAAAACAAGATGAAATTTTTTTTCCTGTTCATCAGCTGTTTCACAGACCTTCAATCAGACTTGTAATCAAGTGCCTGTGGTGCTAAATAGGCCACTTTTTAAACTAAATTAATAATAATAATAATGATTTCTATGGTGCCTAACCTCAGGTAGAGCTCTAGGCGCCTTACAAATTTAAAAAATACGATTACAAAAACTGTACACAGTATTACATGCACATACACACACAAACACACACACTCCAGGCACCACAGCAAAACTACAACAGAATCCTCAGCAGTCAATGACTGTGGTAATGGAGTTGGAAAAGGTGTGTTTTTAGCGCAGATTTAAAAACGTCTTTTGAAGCACTGTGGCGGATATAGGAGGGGAGTTTGTTCCAGTAGAGCGGCCCAAGATATGAAAAAGACCACTGGCCAAAAGACTTGGTGTGGACAAAAGGTACACACAAAATGCGGCTGTAAGCAGAGGATCTGAGTTGTCTTGAGGGAGTGTACAGCTGCAGGAGAGAGGACAGGTACGGGGGGCTTATGTGGAAATGCAGCTGAAGCAGACAGAAGAAAGTTTATACTGAATTCTTGCAGCCACAGGGAACCAGTGGTGGGATTTAATTACAAGTGTAATATGATCAGTTTTGCGCTTTTTGGTGATGAGCCTTGCAGCAGAATTCTGAACTTCTTAAAGCCTGTCAATCTGATATTTGGGACAACCTGCATACAGTGCATTACAATTCCCCGACAGTTTCTAAAAGCACTGACAATATATATGACCATACTGCCAAATACCAGCCTCCCACACACACAATTAATGGTAGTAGAGCATTTCAAACATTGCTTATCGAAAAACTTCACATTCACCGCCACTGAAAAATTTGACTCACTTACTACTATGGGCTGTACGTACAGGAAATTTTGGATCTAACAAAAAGCCAAGGGACCCAATTTTTGGGGCTGTTATATCCAAAGTTTGTTATAAGCAATGTAGAAAAAGTGCTGGCAGGACCTTTAAGAATGTGTTTTTATATCCAGCTTGTCATATCCCGCCTTGTTGTGAGTGAAACAGACTTTATCAACCCATTACATCCCGAGGCTGATTTTTTTTTTTTAAATTGCTTATTTTTCCTATGAAGGCTACATTACAGATTAGGAGACATATCGGTCATTTTAGTTCAAGGGTGGTGCTAGAATAGCTTGGTGCCTCAGGTACCAAACTATTCTGGAACAACCTTTGAAAGTTATTTTCCCCAGGATAAAGCATCTCAACACAGTCAGAAAACTGTCTGCAACAGATACTGCTGACAGTATGTGTATGGGTCCTTTGTGTACTATCTTAGAGCTTTATGGTGTAAGTACAATGCCAAATGTTGAAATTTATTGTTTGGAGGGTGTATTGTTTTTGTACCCGAGTCGCGGATTTATCGTCTGCATCGGCCTTGTTTTGAATTAATATGCATATTTATGAGCCTACGTCACAAGGCAGAACTCGGCCGACTATCACACTATCGCAATATTGCAGGTCACGAGGTCATTGGTATGGCTTACACACGTGTCAGTGTACATGTGTACTGATGTCTTCCGGCATCCCTTTGACGTAATTTTTCATGAGAAAAGTAGAATAAACCTTCCATATTCGTTATGCTGTCAAAATCACAATGTAGGTTTAATACCTGCTAGTATTCACTAACAACGATCGCGACGATTGATTGATTGTACATTGCTTAACGTCCCGACAGCAACAAGGCTTTCTCAGGACGTGCCTGCACTGCTTGTGAAAAAAAATAAACAGAACATTGAATGTATGTCGCCAGCCGGTCAAATACATTAAATAAACCTAACACATGGGGCCTAAATAAAGCTAAGACCATTTAGCAACACACATCCAATATCAAGAGCTACAGGCAGTGCAGACAGTAGGGAGAGTTTTAAAAAGGCAAATACAGGTGAATGGACAAAGGGTAGACAGAAACAAATGCCCCAGAATAGAGAGAAAAACCCACCCTGTGGGGCTGACCAGGGTGACCCTGGGAACTAAAAAATACCTAACCCCACCCAAGTCCCCCAGGGCAGACCCGGGTGGGGTAACGATCGCGACGAGGGCATGGCTTATTTCAGTGACTCGCAAACTAAAGCAGGCGAGCCTGCATCCACGGTGCCGGGCCTAGTTTGACCTTTGATCCTTTACCCCTCGGAAAAAATTGCATTCCATCATTGAAACAGAACATTGGTATTTATAGCCACTTTCTGCATGTAACTATATGATATGCGAAATCAGGAAGAGATAAATTCTACTGAAGATCATGAATTCTGAAAATCACTAGCGCCTGCAGAACTATAGGAAGATTGACATAAAAGACTGTACATTACTCACTGATTCAACAGGAAAGGGACAAATTCTAGATGGGCGGTCAAGCCATGCTCTTGCTTTATGCGTTGCCACATGTCTATATTCCCTTGTCCGATGTCAGTTCTACTTAGGGGTATCTTGTCTCTCTTCCTCTTTCTTCTCTTCAATTCCGAGTCTGTCATTGTCGGAGCGAGTCGATGATACTTTCTTGTTTTCTTCGCTGGTTCATCCGCCATCTTTTCTCTGATTGGTTATAATTATGCAGATGACCTAAGGTCATATAGAATAGTTATGACATCAGCAACCATCACCTATCAGAAGCAATCCTTTCATGGCGTTCAGTCACAAGATTCCGGTGGACCTCTTTTCGCTTTGAACGGATGAAAGAAAGCATTTGGTGGGACAATAGGGTGGTCACTGTCTAAGTGGGTATGTATACTGAATCCCAGTAAAAGCTTTTTGTGAACTGAAGCATTAAAAAAGTTCAGGCGTGCCCCTTTGAACTGTCAGTCAAATTGATTTCAAACAGTCGTGTATCTGAATGAAAAGGATTACATTAAAAGTGCTCTCCCAGATCCTGACAGAAAAGGACTGCAAATCAAGCTACTGTTGATACGCAATGTTCTGTTTTGTAATCTGGTGAGTATAGATACACATCTACAATTTGAACCATATTAGAGCCCACATGATTACTACTTTGGTCGCATGCACTGAAAATGTACCTCAGGTACTATTAAGCCATTTAGCCCCAAGGCTGTGTTTTAAAAAAATTGTACAAGTTGCAGGAGGTGGATCGACCATGATAATTCAATGGTAGTGCCAAATTGGATTCGTGCCTGATGGCGCCAAGCCAATCAGGCACTCCCTTGAATTATCATGGTCAATCCACCTGCAGCTGTAGGGCATTGGGGCTAAATGGGTTAATCTGGCTTTTGTTCCAGCGCTGTATTCATTATGGACACACAGGTACAATGCTTGCGTTTTAAATGTTCTGTCAATGATATCTAACTTATCACGTCTGAATTACTCTTTTGTATGAAAGTGGTACCACCCCTCCGAGTGTAATTGTTATGAAAATGTAATGGGAGAGGTTTGTAGTCAATATGTCCGGAACACAAAGAGATGATAAAAGTCTAACAATTTAGTAATCAGGCAGGTTGCCAAGATTCAAAAGTTTGTATGCTAAGACCAAATTCAGTTGTCTGTCCAATGAAAACGTTCTGAGGTCTCCAGCCGGGTTACCATTTATGGAGTTTGAAGATGCCTGAAGCTTTTCTGAGATTTCACGGGCGGCCCTATTCAGCACCCCAGGCATATCAGTACTGGCAGAATGACACTGTGTACCCCACTTGGGCATTCAACTTTCAAGATCATCTCAATCAAAGATTCCAACTCACCACCCCTTTTCACATTACGGCAGGGTGCGGACAATGGGTACAGTGACATCCTTACCCCATTCTTGTGTGATCGAACTGTCATCCTCCTCTGCCACATCAATCTCTATCTTCACGTCTGCTGTCACCAGTGGGTCATGCGACTCCATCTTGTGTCCACCAGGGGACCCAAGTCTGCTCACCTTGCACCCCCAGTCTCTCTGACACAAAACAAGAATTTTGAACAAATAAAATGAAATTCACATAGCTTTGAATCCATGTTCCTGGGAAGCTAGGACATTCTGGTGTTGAATTTTGGTGTTGTATATCAGGGTTCAAAATAACCCGGGGCTGGATTATTGCCGTGTTTTTGATTCTATCTCTAAAGAATTTATACTTTGGTCCTTCAAACAGTTTGGGTTTGGTGAAAATTTTATTAAGTGGGTAGAAATAATCACAAAAAACACAGACAGTTGCATAAATTACTCAGGATGGTTGTCCCAGTTCTTCTGAGTAGACTCCGGGGTAAGACAAGGCTGTTCATTTTCGCCGATGGCTTTCATTCTGGCTCTTGAAATATTGGCTATAAAAATAAGGGCTGATCCTTTTAGGGGAATCGCACTACCCCAGAGAATTTTTAAAGCTGGCCATGTATGCTGACGATATTAGTGTTTTCCTACATGATAAAAGTGATCTTGAAAGAGTACTAGATGTAATAGACAGTTTTTAAAAAGTGAATTTTTCTCTAAAATGTATTTTTTCGAAAAATACTTACCAATGACATTACTTTTAGGGATGTGTCTTAGCTAGCACAATTTTTGCCAAAATTTGGTTGTGTACCTGTAAGGCATGGGAGGCAACAAGGGAAGCCCTATCCTATGCCGTACCCCGAGTAGCCTCCCTTCCATCCCCATCCGGGCAATCGCTCACCGGATACTCGCCAGTCTGTTTACTTAACTGACTAGCGGCAAGCGGGGCTGGTGGGAGGGTCCTTCGAGTAATGTCATCGGTAAGTATTTTTCGAAAAAATACATTTTAGAGTAAAATTCATTTGTTTCCTCAAAATACATTACCGATGACATTACTTTTAGGGAGAATTGCGAATAGGGGATGGGTGCCGCACAGGACCAAAATAACCCGACCACAATAACCTGTGAAAACTGTCAACGAGACCCGTCCTCCCTGGAGCAACCTTCCGACAATTTTAGCTAAATTTACCTACCGCCCCTGAGGAGCCGGGAGGGAGTGTTGCGCTGCTGTAATATCCCCCACCAGCGACAGGTTCTCGTGCTGGCTGGAGAGGTCCCTCAGCTAGAATCGGGCGAAGGTAGACTCAGCTCGCCAGCCCAGTTGCGGTCGAATGCCAGGTTTATGGCCATGGCTCTGACCTCATGTGCCCTGATGTTCATACGTTTGGCTGCATCAGGCGCGAGGTCCTGGTAGGCGGAGCGTATCACCCATCGGAGCTAGGAGGCTATCGTCTGGGCCAAGATGTCAGTTTTACCTGGGGACAGAGGGAGTGTTACGTGGTAGAGTCGTAGTATGATAAACACACCAGATGCACGCACGTAAGGTTCTTTTAAATAAACTTCATTCAGCTGCAACCCGTCACACGTGGCTTAAGGATGTAGGCTACACTGGAGTAACAGTTCCAACAATATTTTAATTCAGCGATGCGATCTCCACACAATGCATTCCCAAATGCACCAACACTGATACAATGTCTCTTCTGCAAATGTTAACACTGGCGACACAAAGTTCCTCACACAACGTACACCACCGTTACGCTGCGTCTCTCACAATGTACACCCTATACGGGCCACGTACCTACGATAAACTGTGTGTCCCTACAACTGACAATGCATGACAATGTACACACGTGCTTCCTAGCACCAACTTTTATAGTAAAACAACTTTCAAGAATAATCTAATAAAATCACACAACGCAACCAATCAAAATAATCTGCGTAAGGGGAACTAAAAAATATTAATGAAAAAAGAATTTTCAAGAATACTACAATAGTCTACAAAAATTCGACTGCTCATTTCAGCCCCAAATCCTAGTGTGTAATGACGTCACACAATAGTATGGCCAACTATTCACGACCTTCATAAACACACAATGACCCGCTGTTCACTTCACGCGTACCAAAACAACTATAACTAAAAATAGAGCGTCTCTACTAAAATGTTACTTACATTTTGACGTCACACGCACGAGGTCATTAGACAGAGCGCGACCCCGCACGAACGTTCCATCTATTCTCAGCGAAACTACGCATTCCCAAAATCAACCGCTCTTCTCCTTGCGACTTCGCTAGAAACTTCCGGACTAATCTTAGCGTATCATAACAAAACCAAATCCGCTATCATCATGCACGAACGGTAAAGAATCTCACTAAAAGATACGTGATACGTAACCATGATAGCTCAAATAAATATCGGATCGTTTCCTACGATTAACACATGCATGCTCTCACAAAACAACACAACCACAATTGTAACAGGGAGGAAAAGGCGTGCGCGTCCCCTGCGAAGTGGCTTGGTCCGCCGCAGGTACACACGTAAGGCCCAAACCGGATCCTGCTGTCTGGTTTCTCAGGCCGAGTTAGCATCCCACAAAGGGCGAATGGAGATCACCCGTGGGGCGGTCAAGGGCGACTGGGTCTTGGCTAGAAAAGCCGGGTCGGTCAGTAGGTGCACCGAGCCATCCGTCCGGAATTGTAACCAGGAGGGGCTTGCTGAAAGGGCGTGCAGTTTGCTGACCCTGGAAGCGGAGGCAAGGGCTAGGAGGAAGCAGGTCTTGCGCGTCACATCGGCTAACCGCGCCAAACGGAGAGGTTCGAAGCAGTCTGTGTTGAGCCAAGTCAACACCCAGGGGAGGTCCCACCTAGCAATCAGCGAGCGAAGGGCAGGGCGTTGTAGACCGAAGTGGGCCATCAGGTCGGCGAGGTCTTTGCAGGCACCAGGGTCCGGCCGTCCCAAGTGGCGGTAAGTGTCAGCGATCATAGGTAGCCCTTAATGGTGATCAGCGCCAAAAGCTGGTCGGTGAAGAGCCAGAGGAAGAAATCTGCCAGTTGAGGTACCATCAGATCTGTGGGGGAGAGGCGCCTGTCGTCAGACCAGTCGCATAGTACCCGCCACTTTCCCTCATAGACTCGTCTGGTCGAGGGTCGTCGGGCTGAAGCGATAGCTTCCACTGCTGCACTCGAGAAGCCTTTAGCGGAGAGGGCTTGCCGAACAACCTCCAGGCCTGAAGGTGGAGCCGCTCGGGGCACGGGTGGAACAGTGCCTGCCGTGGTTGCTTGAGCATCGTGCGAGGGGCGGGAAGCCGTAGCGGGGGCCCCGTGGCGAGGTTGAGTAGATCTGTAGTCCACGACTTGGTCCAGCAGAATGGAGCCACCAGGAACAGGATCATGTTGCAACCTCGAAGCTTGAGCAGGACCATGGGGACGAGCACCGACGGAGGGTAAGCGTAAGCAACGAGGCCGTCCCAGGGTCTGCGGATCGCAGGGCGCGACCCACGGCCTTGCGTAAGCAACGAGGACGTCCCAGGGAAAGCGGGCGTTAGTGGCGCGGCTAGGCCAAACGTCTTTGTTCTCTTCCTTAACTGCCTGCCACGTAGGTCCGAAAAGGAGAGAACCGCTGAGTGGAGCTTGTCGTAGCTGTAACTTCACATGAGCCAGAAGGTTGCAGTCACGCAGAACAGCATCCCACCGCATCAGGTCACAATTAGAAGCGGCGGCCATGGAGTTAACCGGGGTATGGTACGCTGCGCGGTTGGCAGAAACCACCAAAGCCAAGAGGTCCCCTAAGAGTGGAGTCAGCGCAGTGTTCCAGGCCTCCTCAACACATCGCACCATCATTTGCGTGACCAGGTCCAGAAAACCCACCGAGGCGAGGGCACTGCGCACAAAGGTAGCAGTCCTGTCCACGCCGGCTGGGAGGTGTCGGAGATGGGAGGAACCCGTAAGAACCAGCGCTGGAGGATCCACCACTGGAAGCGGACAGGCGAAGGCTTGCGAGTGACCAGCGTACCACTTCTGGTTGAAAGCGATGTCCAAGTCCTCTGGCCACTTGGAATCAGTGAAGAAACCACCATCGCATAAGGTGCCCTGCATCAGATGCGCGGAAAAGGCGTCGCGCATGTCCCGGAAATCCGCCGGTTGTGGAAGGGATTTGAAACATTTGTTCTGCCACGCAGCATCGACGAAGGCCGAAGCTTTCCTCTTAAGTGGGGGGGGGGGGGGGGGGGGGGAAGGCAGGCAGTCCTCTGGAGGAAGACACGCCACAATGAGAAGCGCCGCCTCATCCAAGGCTCGAAGAGTCTCGTATCTATGGCCCGAGGAAGGTGGCTGTGACGTCGAGTCCTCCAAAGAGGGAACGTTCCTGGAGGCCGCTGACTCGTCACCCCCGAAAAACACCGAAACTGAGTCCTCCGGTGCGAGACTGAGCGTATCAACTTCTGTCGTGCGCGCAGGACAGCGACGAGTCGGGAACTCCGTCCTACGTCGGTGGGCGGGGGTCTCGTCAGAAGCGTCGCATCGTGTCGCCGTCGCGCTGGGTAAAGTCCTGCGAACCTCTGAGCGAGGCCGCGAAGAGAGCACCGAATCCCGCGACGACCTGTAGGACGAAACAGAAGGCTGGCACACAGCACACGGAAGCTAACACGTGAAGCAACCGGTCGCACCGTACACAGCCCAAGCGGAGCAAAGTAGTACACAACCGTCCAAGGCTAGCTAAGAAACAGACCGACGAGTATCCGGTGAGCGATAGCCTGGATGGGAATGGAAGGGAGGATACTCGGGGTACGGCCTAGGATGCCTTGTTGCCTTCCATGCCTTACAGGTACACAACCAAATTTTGGCTAAAATTGTGCTAGCTAAGACACGTCCCTAAAAGTAATGTCATCAGTAACGTATTTTGAGGAAACAAATATCAGCGTTTGAAAATGAACAAAAATAAGTTGGAAGCTATGTGGATCGGTTCATTAAAAAACTCAAGAGAGGAAGGGTTTGATCTAAAATGGAAAACACAAATAAAGATATTGGAGATTCATTTTAACAGTAATAGCCTGCCTCTAGTATACTGGAAAATTGGTCAGTTAGGCTAGAGAATACTGAATGAACAATAACAAGATGGTCAAAACGAAACTGAAGCATATCTGGTAAATTGTGTATAATAAAAACATATTTATGGTCACAGTTTGTATACCCCATGCAAGCTCTAGTGGCTCCAGATGATATTGTGTATAATAAAAACATTCTTACTGTCACAGTTAGTACCCCAGGTAAGCTCTGGTGCCTCCAGATGATATTGTGTATAATAAAAACATTCTTACTGTCACAGTTTGTATACCCCATGCAAGCTGTGGTGGCTCCAGATGATATTTTGAAAAAAGTTAACACCATCTTCTTCTGATTTTTGTGGAAGAAAAAGTATACTAACACAAGGGCCTTCGAGAAGGTAAAGAGAAATGTCTTACGGAAACCTTTAGACGAAGGTGGTCTTAATAATGGTTAATATACACGATATGCAGGAGTCCTTCCTTTTAAGTTGGGTTACAAGACTACAAAGTGAAACATGTAAAACATATAATACCACAGCATAATTTCTAGGCTTTGAAGTAAATTATCGGGTTTTTTAGCGAACGTTCAGCCAAGAAAATTTAAGGGTGTTGGATTAATACAATCAACATTTTGGAGGAAGGTATTATTGTGTTGGCTGAAACATAAGAACAAGTTATTTTCTGACCATGTAAACTTTGCAGATCAGTGCCTGTGGAATAATGACAAAGTTACTTACAAACGGGACATGTTATTCTTTCCTCATTAGATTAAGGCACACATTGTTTTTGTGAGAGATGTATGGAGAGAAGGAGATATGATCTCATTTGATTTGCTATGTGATCTAGTTGGACACAAACCTCAGAGAAAGTTTGAATACAGAGCAATGAACACTGCATTACACGCACAAGAAACCTACAACAACACACAACACAACACAGAAAACACATCAAGATATCACGCAAACACGCACTGCCAAATACTTTCGTTCACTAATAGCACGCACAAAACGCGGTTTGCCTTGCTCCGTAGCCTTTTGATATAAAAAACGTAGCCTTTTGATATAAAAAACGTAACCTACATATCAATGATCTGCATTGGAATGTAGCAAAACGTTACATGTGAAGAACGGCTAAGGCTTTTGCACTGGAAAATTCTCCATATCATATTTCCTACAAATACACTACTTAATAAGATGGGTGTAAAAAATGGTAACCGATGTGATTTTTGCAGTGAGATTGATTATATTGAGCACTTTTTTTGCCATTGTATCAGATTTCGACTTCTTTGGGCACATGTTGCTAATCATATATTTCAGCTTACTGGTGAAAGTGCAGCGCTGTCCGAGACTGATATCTTATTCGGTTATAAGCCGGACCAAAACGGACAGATATCAGTCAGGATAATCAATCACTTAATATTTATTCAATATTGCAAAGATGTGTGTCAGCAGTTTCCATTATGGAACTAGACTTAATGTAATTGTCATGTTTGAAACTGATGTACGGTTGAGGCTTATAGACATCTAGAGTGCATTATGTTGTATCACCATATTCCATGTTGTAGTATCACCATATTTTGTAAATTCTGCTGAGCGCCTGTTTATCTATCAGTGATTTCTGTTTATAGATGAACTACGCACGCATCCCAAACCACACATGCTCACACACATGCACATTGCACAAACCCATGAGCAGAACATCTAGTATAATTTGTAAAACAGAAAAAGATTTATCCAGATTCCTTCATCAAATGTCCATTTATATACAAGCAAACAATTAATGTATCGCTGAAGCATCCAATAAAAAAAAGAAGAAAAAAAAAAATGAAATTCACATAGCTTTCCACCAAAAAATCAAATGTTGCCCAGTTATGAACCCAGCCAGTGCCTAATAAACACCCAACTGCAAGAAGCATAGATCCTCATAGAGCATAGAGCCCTCACAGTTGTGGGGGATCATGAGGATCTATGCGACTTGCTAACGCCACTTTGAATCCATGTTTCTAGAAAGCTAGGACATTTTGGTGTTGAATTTTTGTTGTATATATCAGGGTTCGAAATAACCCAGGGCAAAAAGCCCCTTACTTTGGCCGCAGGCCCTTTACTTTCATGTCCACGGGCCCGATGTGCCCCCTTCTTTTCAGACTTTTGTTGCAAAGCAGCAGTAGGCGGTACTCAGCGCACCAGCGCGGTCCCGACACAGGTCATGAACTTTTCACCAAACACACGTCACTGGCTATTTTAAAAATGGTATGCTTTGCATAGTAGTAGTAGTAGTAGTAGTGTGAGGACAAAATAGGCCGTGAGGCCTTTACAAATGCCCTTTCTTTCTTAGTTACTTTATGGGTCTGCTATGCATGCACATTTTCCTATAAATCATTCATCATAAGAATAGAAAATCTCTTTAAATTTTGGTAATTCGTCCAGCTGGTTTTTAAAAGAATTTATGTTAGGTGCTTTTTTTTTAATAAAACTGGTAACTCATTCCAAACAATGGCAACTCTGTTAGAAAACAAAACTTCTGCAGGTTAGTGTTGCAGTGCTGTACAAAGATTTTCCTTTCAGAGTTTCGGGTTCTGTCACAAAATGGTGCTGCAAAAAAGTCGTTCCAATTTAGGTCGTCGATGCCATTATAAATTTTAAAAACTTGGATTAAGTCTCCACGTATTCTACGTCCACGTAAGGAGTGTAATCCAAAGTATTTGAGTCTGTCTAAATAAGTCATATTTCTACATTCTTAGACCAGCTTTGTTGCTCGTCTACCCTTTCGAGTGCAACTGACCGTCTCTTTAAACCTGGGTACCATACAGTGTTTGCATATTCTAAATGTGGTCTGACTAGTGATTTATACAGTTTACTAAAAATGTCTTTGTCCAAATAATTAAAAGCTCTCTTAACTACTCCAACCACTTTGTTGGCCTTATTGATACAGTTCTGAATATGGGGGTCAAAAGATAGAAATTTGTCAAAAACAACACCTAAGTCTCTTTCCTCCTCACAAGATACCACCTTTTTAATGTCGCTGTCAACTTTCATCAAGTAATCATGTTCAGGACTGTTCCTTCCAGCATGCAAGACCTTGCATTTCTCTACATTAAAATGCAAGTCCCATGTGTCGGACCACTCTTGCAAGTGATCCAAATCATGCTGCAACACGTCTTTATTGCTCAATTCATTATAGATTTTAGTATCGTCTGCGAATATTTTGCACATGCTATTAACACAGTCTGGCAAGTCATTTATAAATATTGTAAATAATATAGGTCCTAAGATGCTTCCTTGAGGCATACCGCTCAGCACCTTTATTTTGTCTGATTTTGCTTTTCTAACCTTTACCACTTGTTCTCTTTCATGTAAGAAACTTCTTATCCAGTTGGAAATGTTTCCACATACAACCTTTCTTTGCTGCATAGCGGTCTAGCGCGATACATTCATTCTACGGTTTCCAGCTCGCTATTCTTCTTTTAGCTAAAGCCGCTTCAACCCGCGAAGGAGAGTTCCTATGTTTCGCTGTCTTGTCTGTAAATCATGTGACGGTTCATGAGCCCCTTACTTTACTGTGGGGCCCCTTACTTTTACTAACAGGGGGCCCAAAGGGCCTGGTACTTTTGAAAAGTAGTTTGAACCCTGATATATATTTCACCAGGCAGTCTAATGTGCAAAATTAGCCTAAGACATGCCAGGGACTCCCACACCTTCCTGCTAATTTGCCGTACCCGATTTTACAAAAAAAAAAAAAAAAAAAAGAGTAGAAAATCATTACAGTTACAAACAAGATGGGATGAACCATAACCCACAAAGTCCCTTCCGTATGAGAGCTGTCTTCGCTGTCAAGGGTCTCTACCTTTTGTCTTTGACTTGATTCTGATGTTGAAATATCTCCTTTTGAAAAAGCCTTGCAAATGTGCCAATGCGTAATAGTGAACCCTGCAAGGGGCACGCGCAGTGCATATGCGTCATTGGTTTGTCAAACGTCATGACGTATATTTTTGTTTTTACGTAATTTTATATTTAACATGATATGAGATTCGCTTTCACTTCAAGACTTGGGGAAATGGTGGCAAAACTAGAAAATCACAGTACAATTTCAGTCTTGCTATAATTTGTGTGAAATCAGGTTGACTTTACCTAGCTACATGCTATACTAAGTACACCTGCATTTTTTTCTGAAAGCGCGTAAATGTGTGTGTATGCGTGTGCGTGCATGTATGCACACACTCCAAACATCCTCAAGAGACATAGATGTTCGTGCAACCTCCGGGCACTTGAGGATCTATGCCTCTTGGAGATGTGCGCATGTGTCATTGGTTTGTCAAACGTCATTTGTCATGACATATTTTTTTGTTTGTACGTATTTTTATATTTAAGTTGATATGAGTTTCGCTTTCGATTCAAGACTTGCAAAAATGACCTCAGGCTCCAAGCTATTATGGCACCACCCTTGAACTAGCCTCAGGTGCCAAGCTATTCTGGCACCACCCTTGAACTGGTTTCAGGTGCCCTAGCTATTCCGACACCACCCTTGAAGAATGGTTGATCTAGCTCCAAATCTGTAACGTAGCCTTCATAGGACAATAAGCAAATAAAGAGGTTGTTTCAGTATTTACATTTTTTTTCGTGGAAAACATCACACGACATTTTTTTCAGGCAATCTACAACATTTCCACTTGTTGATTTTGCAAAGAAAAGAAGGGGTAATTGCATTTTCATTTTTTGCACCCAGCACTTCGACGGTTGGTCTCTGGCAAAATGTTCACTTTATTCCAATCTACTGCAATTTCTCTCTCAAGTCTTTCTCTATGTGTGTGTGTGTGTGCGAGTGTGTACGACACCCCCAGCACAATGAATCTCTTGCACAGACTGCCTCACTGCACTGCATGCACTCGGTATATAGGTAGAACGCTAACTTTAGTGGAAGCATGTTCTAGTGTGATACGTCATCAATGGAAATTACATCTATTGACACCATGATTGCATATGCTCGTTCTATGGACCATGGTCCCAAAGTCCGGTCTTGCGCTATAAACAAGGGACGCAAAGCCTCACTTTAGTATCAATCAAACAATTCAGACAGGGGTACTGTCCCTTTGCAATGCAGAAGGATAATAATATACATAGTTCTTGTATAGCGCTGTTCTCCAGGAAAACACTGGACTCACTGCGCATGCACAACAGCACACCCTCTCTCTCAGACACATGCATGATTATACACTACTTTAAACTACCCCATCCCTTCCCAACACCTTACATTTACTTCCTCTAGGATCAGAATAAAAGGCAGTCACTGAGTCAGTCAACAGTTAGCTAAAGATGAGCTAAGTGTTAAATGCCCGACAGAAAAGAAAAGTCTTTAAGTGAGCTTTGAACTGTGACAATGTGGGCAGATTCCGCATTTCAGTTGGCAGCGTGTTCCACACACTTGGGACTAAAAAGGTGAAAGAACGCTCCCCGACATTTTTCATGTTAAGCTTCGGGATTTTAAAAAGTTTTTCACTGGAGGAACGGAGGGTGCATGATGGCTGATAAACAGACAGCTTGGCAGAAAGGTATGGTGGGAGAGATCCATCAAAATGCCGATAGGCGAAAATTGCAATTTTGTACTCGGAATTTTACGGGCAGCCAGTGCAGCTGCTTCAGAAGAGGCGTAACGTGGTCTCTCTTTCGTTTCTTCAAGATGAGACGCGCCGCATTGTTTTGAATCATCTGCAAGCGTGAAATCTGATCTGTCAGTAAACCTGCCAGTAAATTGCAATAATCGAGCCTTGACGTAATGAATGCATTTACAAGTCTTGACGCCGCACTTTCTGTGAGATACGGTCTGAGGGAAAAAATTCTGCGCAGCTCAAGGAAACCACCTTAACCCTTATCATCCTGATAGTTCAAGGGTGGTGCCAGAATAGCTTGGCGTCCGAGTACCACCCTTGAACTAAAACCGTTGATCTATCTCCTAATCTGTAATGTAGCCTCCATTGACAATAATCGAATGATACCAAATCAGCCTCAGGATGTAATAGGTTAATTATTTACCTGTAACCAGCCTGTGGAGTGTGTAACCAGCCTGTGTAAAAACTTTGCAGATGCTAAATTTCGAGCTCCAGCAGAGCAGGACATTGAAAAAGCGGCCAACTCACAGTTCAGTGACCTAAAAGAATATTTGCAAATAAAAATTTAACCGATCAATATGCACAGTATTAATACACCTTGCCAAAACATATTGCACCTGACTGCGATTACTAATCAATTGACATATATATGTTCAGACCAAAAAGATGACTGCCAAGCAAGTAAAATGCAGAGAAGAACCCAATGGAGAAAGAAACACGCTTAGAAAAGACAGTGACAACACAATTTATTGTGTTGTAACTGTCTTTTCTAAGCATGTTTCTTACCTCATTGGGTTCTTCTCGACATTATGTGCTTTAAGTGCTGGTAATGGTGGTAGATGGTGGGTATGCAGATGTTATTGTTAATTTGTGATACGTTTATTGTGTAGTTTTAATGTCTCTCCAGCATAGTTCATGTGTGATAAAATATGTAATTGTTACTCATTGTTTGCTACACTGACTGCGGTGTATGTCCATAAATTATCATTATGTGAGAATGTAATTAACCCTTCATTCTCATTATGTGACAATGTAAGGACAACACACATTACTACGTGTTATTGTTTTAATGTCTGTACGATTGATTGATTGTACATTGCTTAACGTCCCGACAGCAACAAGGCTTTCTCAGGACGTGCCTGCACTGCTTGTGAAAAAAAAACAACTAAACAGAACATTGAATGTATGTCGCCAGCCGGTCAAATACATTAAATAAACCTAACACACGGGGCCCAAATAAAGCTAAGACCATTTAGCAACACACATCCAACATCAAGAGCTACAGGCAGTGCAGACAGTAGGGAGAGTTTTAAAAAGGCAAATACAGGTGAATGGACCTCGGGTAGACAGAAACACATGCCCCAGAATAGAGAGAAAAACTCACCCTGTGGGGCTGACCAGGGTGACCCTGGGAACTAAAAAGTACCTAACCCCACCCAAGTCCCCCAGGGCAGACCCGGGTGGGGAATTGTCTGTACGAGATTTTGGAGTCACTTTTGAGTCAGGTTAACCCATTTAGCCCCGAGTCCCTACAGAAGGAGATGGATTGACCATGATAATTCAAGGGTAGTGCCAAATTAGCTTGGTGCCTGAAGTGTGAACCCTTGTGCGTTTCAGCAGTATCCCTACTCAGTTATATTGCCTGCATCATTATAACCTGGCACATGAGGATCTGTGCCTCACTGAGAGTAGTTCTGTGCTCAGAATAACCATGCTCACGCCATACATTTCCCAAGGCATAGATGATAATGGTCCTGTATGAACGGGAGAATCTCATAAGTCTCGCAAAGGTTGAACAGGCGAAGGAGAGCCTATGCCACCATGAGGATCTCTTATGATAGCAACATGCTTATGTCAGCTAGAGGCATAGACCCCCCTTCACCCATTCATCCTCATGTGCCAGCTTATGACATGGGCAACATAACTGAGTAACATAACTGAATGGCCATAGTCTGTATAGCTGGTGATGGGGCATGTTACGTTTGTGGTTGTGTTATTCTTTTTAGAGCATGTGTGAAAGATCCAATATTTATTCGAGTTATTTTGGGTAAGAATTACGTACCTTTTTAGTAGAATTCGTCTTCTTTTGCTTGGAGAATTGTAATCGATTTCTGTTGTGTAGCTAAAATGACATGTCTTTTCATGACATTGTTGTTATGGTCTGACCTCGTTTGACCTAGAATGTTCTCGAAACGGTGTGATTATTCTAGTGACCTCAAAATTAATATGATGTCAAAGTTGTTGGGAACATTTAATAACATTGTATCGAATATGCCTAGATGTTAGTCAAAAGCTGTAGTAACTGCTAGAGAGTTCGTTTTTAATGAATATTAATGAGTTTTGGTTATGTTTTCTTTTCTGATTATTTGAGCTGTGTGAATTTGCTGGATTGTTCTGGAAATCTGTAATAGTATTAAAGACGGTGTTAGGAAATATGTGTGTACATTGAATGAGAGACGCAGTGTGTCAAAAGTGTTGATGCATTGTAGAGGAGACAGTGTATCAGTGTTGGTGCATTTGTGGATGCATTGTGCTGAGATCGCATCGCTGCAATAAAATATTGTTGGAACTGTTACTCCATCGCGGCCTACAACCTTGTGCCACGTGTAGCATCTGAGTGAAGTTTCTTTACAAGAACCCTACATCCACGCGTCTGGTGTGATTGTATGATATACAATTACCATTTAACAGGGCAAATCCTGCCAAAACAACTGAGGCATGATTTCTCATTGTGCACTGCTTTGTCAACTTGGAACCCCACACACCACTGAGTACAGATCCTTATGTATCCTGATAGCCTGAGTGATTCGAATGAGCTCCTGCCGCATAAGTCAGAGCATGAGGATCTGTGCGTCTTAATGAAACAGAAGTTTTGTTTCACAGAATCACACTCAAAATTGTGCTGACATAAGATTGCAAGGGCATAGATCTACATATATTTGGACACCTGTGAAAGATACTCCAGATCTCAACAGCAAAGCTAGCGCATGAGCATCTATTCTTCTTGTGATGGCTTGATTTTCATGCTTCACTCATTTAGCCAATGCCATTCACCAGTGTAGAAAGCAGTAGGCTATCATAAGCATTTGTAGCCAAACGGTTCTGTGTGTACACTGCTGGAAAACACTGATAAATAGTTCTGTTTGTTTACAATCATTAATCGAACACTATACAACAGTTTTAGCACTCTAACGCCACCACACACCCCACCCCCAGATGACTGTCATAATGTATTTGTGGTATGTGAGTCATTGTTAAAAGCGTGCACATGTGTACGTGAGTTGTGAGTGCGCGCTTAGAGTTATAATTATTATAAGATAAGAGCATTATAAATAACGTAATTATTATTATTATTATATAAATGTAAGAATACACCCTCAAATACTTCTGGAGTCTCAAAGATTGTCATGAGCCCCTCTTTGTTGCCAAATCTCCACACAACTGGTGGGTCTGCGACACGTTTAGCAGGCCCTCTCTCTGGAAGCGAGATTTGAATAGCTTCATACAAATTGACACCGGACAGCGTACACCATTTAACATAAAACAGTGTACATCGGGTACACTTCAACATCGGACAGTGTACACAAGGTACGGTGTCCTAAAAAGTATACTATAGTGAGTGACCATGCACTTTAGCCTCTGTGGAGATGAGTTGCCAACTTTTTCCTTGAGAAATTATTAATGCGCATGGAGCGCTAACAAGACCCCCCCCCCTCCCCCCTCATAAAAATTCAAACAATTGGGGTGAAATGGGATTGGGGGGGGGGGGGGGGGGGGGAGGGAGGGATGAAGACACAAGTTGTGCTACATTTCTATTAGCTGAAAAATAAAATGACCAGAAAGCTGAGTTTTCAGGTGGTTAACCCTAAGGTCCCATTTCTCAAATTTAGCAGTTGTCACAACTATGTACCAGTTGCAGTAGATGGACTAATTGTGATAATTCAAGGGTAGTGCCAGATGAGCTTGGCTTAGTGCCAGATGAGCTTGGCACCTTCAGGTGCCAAACTCTTCTGGCACTACCCTTGAGAGATAGATAAGTAGACAGGTGATGGACACCCCTCCCCCAATCAATAGATTTATTCTAATTAGCACGGTATTCAGACAAACCCACTCGACCAATTACCACCAATACCTTTATTACCTAGCCATTTTAGTTCCACTCCAGAAATCATTCAAGCTACGTTTTTTGATCAGCTACCAACCTGTGATTATTAAGCCAGATCCCCCACCTAACCTAAATTATTAATGCTGTCATTGACTTCTTTAAGCAAAATTATTATATTATATTATAAAATGAATCAAGACGAATTACTTCTTTTAAGTGATATTTGTGCTGTAGAAAACAAAGACTTAGACTTTAAAAAACAGCGTCTTTTGTCTGTGATTGTATCGGGCAAATCAAAGACTTATCTGGGTAGACAATACATGATAGAGGATATTGAATCTCTAAGCTCTGACGAGCTAATCAAGCTTCATTCAAAATATGAAAATCACATTGCCTCACTAATGACTCGTGATTTAAGTCGATCTCTTGTCTGCCTATATACAAAAGCTGTAAGTCACTTCCTACCTGTTGATAGTGAAAACCTTTCACACGACCTTGAAAGTAATCCTATTGTTTCAAGTTCAATTGGCAAATTAGCATGTGTCATGTTTTACAAGTTTGGGAATTACCTTGCACCTGCTGTAACCTTACTTGTTACTAGTAGTCATATTGATTTTTCTAAAATAAATTTTACTGCAGAAGAAAATGGACGAAACCCAGACGACTCCACAACCGAACCACAGTCCAGTCTTGACGCAGGTTCAAACTGTGACTAAGGCTAAAAGTCCAGGCAGGGTTGAGGCTGGTAAAAGATTAGCCGAATATAACAGACAAAAAAAATTACAGCTTCAAGCTCAAACAGAAAAGGCTCATGTGACTGACCAGGCGTCAGCACCTTCAGGACCGTCAGGACCAGTGTCACTACCGTCACACCCTCATCAAAGTGAGAGACAAACAACTAAGTCTGACCCTGACCCCGGCCCTCAATCAACAAAATATATAGTTGCCGGATTTGTTGTCGGATTTGGTTACGTAGGTTATCAATTATATAAAAAATACAAACCACAGACTCGTACAGTGACCAAAAAATCAGACACTCCAAAAACAAAACCAGAAGTCGCCACATTACCAGTAACACCCAAAGCCGTTGACCCATTTTACATGCAGTAAATAAATTTATTATTTTAATTTTTCTTGTATTAGAAAATGAGCGACACAAAGAACTTAATGAACCTTGTCTATCACTCTGCTGTAATAAGTGGACTATCAGTAGCTTATTCTATACTGGGAAAAAGTCTTCTCAAAATGAAATCAGCAGACCTTAGTAAATTAGACTTCGAAGACAGTGCTAAGCTAGTAGTTGTTATAACAGCATCAATTGCAACAAAAGATTTTCTAGTCAAGCAAGGAATTATTCCAGAAAATATTTCTATGTAAATAAAAATATGGCAACTATAGCTGTCATGATTGGTGGTGCAGTTATTAACGCATTAGCTTTTAGTGGATCAAACTATTTCTTTTCAAAAGTTAGTAAAGAAGAATCAGCAGAAGAAATGAAGCGTCACAATGAGGCATCTGAAAAACTAGCTCAAGCTCAACAAGATTATGAGAAGCAAAGAATTGAGAAACTTGATTTTATTAATGAAAAACTAAAACTTGAGGGTCACGCACAGCATACATTTTCAAATGTTGATGACGCGATCAAAGAATACTATCTTGTAACTGGTGAAGACATGTCTATTCCACAACCAAAACTTAGTGACTACTACCAACCAAGCCCAGAACAAAGAAATGGAGAAATAATATTTGTTTTAGTAGGAATGACATTAGTATATTTTACAGGAGTTTATATTGCTAGAAAAAATGGCAGACGCTAAACTATCAAAAATATATTACTCTCCAATTGGCTACTGGAAAGGGAATACTGCAATAAAAAAATTACATGCTGCTGTGGGTGGAGATGTTAACCAAATAAAACAGTGGCTTAAAAAACAGGCAATTTGGCAGATATATCTCCCTGCTCCAAGAAAAATAACAAGGCCTCATTTTGAAAACACATCACCTAATGACACACACCAAATGGACCTCCTGTTTCTTCCGCATGACACAATAAGAAAGAAACGATACAAGTATGCATTAACTGTTGTTGACATAGCTTCAAGGTATAAGGATGCAGAACCCATAACTGACAAAAAAGCTGTAACAGTGGCCACTGCATTATCAAAAATATATAGTCGAGGTCCTTTAAAATACCCTAGGCTTGTGCAGGTTGATGATGGGAGTGAATTTAAAGGGGCTGTTAATCAGTTATTTGCAAAGCATGGCGTACTGGTTAGACGCGGTATTCCAGGCTTGCATAGATCACAGGCTATTGTAGAAAATTTTAATAAACAATTATCAGAGAGACTTTTTAGCTATCAGTATTCTAAGGAACTCATGCATGACACACGTAACACTGAGTGGGTTAAAAGATTACCTTCTGTGATAAAAGCAATGAATAATGAGGGTCACCCTAAACCTGTTGATTCTATTAAATTGAAAACAATACCGTCAGAAATAAAAGCAATAACACCTCCAGACACTAACTTATTTACAAAACAGGTAAGATATTTGTATCAACCAGGTGAAGCTGAAAATGACGTTAGACGTAGGGCAACTGATCCAATTTGGTCTACATCTGTTCATAATATAAAAAAAATAGTTCCTTCAGCTAATGCAACAATATATTATCTGTATGAGCATGCACCCCAGAGGGCATTTGTTAGAGAAGAATTACAGATTATTCCCACAGACACCGTTACTCACTTTTAACAATTTCAATTCATCAATTAGTTCATCAAGCAGATCATCAGCTATTTTTTTAGATAATTTGAACCTGTAATGACCTGGTGCATAAGCTTTTTCCTTAGTGTGAAACACTCTTTTTGTATCCCCAACTGCTAGAGACTTTTTATATGTTTGAATCATTTCAATATTATGTTTGTTTGATCTTAGTGTCTTGTTTGGATAATCAGGCATTAATGCACCATCTAACACTTGCTTGTAATGTTCATGTCGAATGTCTTTATTTTTTATTGCTGTTTTCTTGATACCTTTGGCTTTCGACTGACTTCCCTTCTGGTGCAGTATAGAATACATTTTGGATCTCAGACCAACGTACTCAACTATTGGCACACCATTTAGTTCATCCTTAAACTTACCAGGCACTTTTTTATTCTGTGTGCTAAACAGTGGATGGTCTTTTGGGTAGTCAGACGTGTCATACATGTGTAACTCTGTTTTCATGTCTTCATAAAAGTCTTCAGTAGGCACATCAATGATCATAGAGTCAGTGTCAGTGTATAACAATCGACACTCAGGATACTTTGGTTTGAAGTAATCATAATAAAATTCAAGCATTAACAGTTTTGATAACTCAAGAATTGCCATACCAATGAATACTGGCTTATCCAGTTTAACAATCTTTTTTTTGAGTGACACTGCATACAATGATGAATGAAATTTTTTATACCCTGTGTACTGAGGCTTACTTGTAAGTTTAATTGCACCCGATTCAGTTGTGACCAGTCTCACATCTTTGCGGTGATGAGGATTTTCCATAGTCTTACCAAAACAGGCATTGTTCATAAGCTTAAAGAAGTCTTTGTCAAATGCAGTGTTACCATCTCTCGCACGCAATGTTGTGTTCTTCATTATGTAATCTTTCATGAAAGCACTCTGATCAAATTGAATTCCTCTGTGAACTTTCTTTAATACTAACCCATGTCTGATGTAAAACTGCAGCAAGCGGTAGTGACAAACGTAATTGAATTTGTCATTTAAATTTGGTACAAGTTTGGTGTCTTCTTTTTTCCCAGTCAAACTCAGTTTCTCAACTGCTAATGGATAATCATTATGGTAATCATGTAAATGGTGTGGATACTCTAAGTCTACTTCAAAGATCCAACCCTTTTCATCATTTTGACCTCGATCCATAATATATTTTGTTAATTTTTTTATGCCATACTGTGACAAATCATACAAACAAAAGTTTTTTAATGGCAACAATTCACACATTGCAAATCCATACAAATTATTAGCATCCAAGTACGTAATAAATGACCTTGACATTGAGGGGTCAAAGTCGTCAAGATATTTGTTGTTGGCCTTGGCATAATTATTTGCTGCTAGACTAATACCACCTCTCAATCCACGTTCCACCATTTCACCCATCGTACGATCAGACAACAGGTCTATAAATATCTTACTGGATTTCAAAAATGCATCCCATGTCATGCCAGGACTAGTTATGTAGCAAGCAGGGTCAAGACTGTAGTGCAACAAACCCTTTTCACGATAACTTTCAAATACATCTGCTAGCAAGCAAACATCAGCTTTCAAGTACTGATCGTGGTAATCACCAATTGTCTGACATCCTAACTTATCCCACGCATCAAGTGCATGTTGGTATTCAGAGTCAGAAATACCTTTACCAATTAGTGTAGAATAAAAATTTTCTTTTGGTGGAAGACTCCTTTCTTCAAAAACTACCCAGTGATCGATGTACTCATACGGATAGACACCTTTCTTAATCAAGTCTGGTTCAAAATATTTACTTGTTATTGGATACTCAGTCAGTCCTTCTGCCAGACTAGCAAGACCTAAAGACAAATGTTGCATGGAGTCATAAAATGCTAATTTGTCTAACCTAAAAGTCAAGTATTTCTCAGTTGTCTGGGCAATACAACTAATTTTTTTGTACGACTCGTCTACAGCCTGCATGATAATGTGTGAATCATATCCCTTCAGATTGTGAAAAAAGATTGGTAACTTGTATGTCTTAGGATCTATTTTTAATAACAAGTTACAATTATTATGTGCAGCTCCTCTGTAACGCCCAGTTATGTGATCATGGTCACGAACTTTATCACCCTCTAAAGGTTGTTCACAAATCCAACACATCTCAGCTGTATCAAAATTATGTTTGTCTTCTTCTGTCATAACCAAAGTCTTTTGACAATTTTTCAAATAATCAAATACCTTGTTATACAGTTGTCTCATTTCTGACAAAAACATAGCTGATGCATTTTTTCCCCTGTAAATAACAGGTTCTGAATGCTGACCGTCTGACATAACAAAAATATACCCGAAAGAACACACTACTTGATCACTCAACTTTATTGTCTTTGGTAATGAATCTGGAACAGGACCATCATATGGAACAACCAGTGATTCAAAATCAGCATACACTACAAACGGTAGCTTTTGCTGATTTTTATAGTTACAAAAATGTACTTTAGTACTAGGCTCTGGATACTTAAGTACTGTTTGTACGTCATCAACAGACCTACAATTTAAAACATGTTTATTTGCTACTGCAATAGAAGAAAACCTTTGTAAACATTTTTTACAAAATTCCTGTTTACCATCATGTTTTGTTGTATGATGAATTAGTCTTGACATACTTCTGATAATTGTGTAGTGAAAGTTATCACCAGAGCTTATTAGTAACATGTCAACATGCTTATCTTCTGACTGTCCGTAGGTTGGGGCAATTGGTGACACTCTAATTGGTTGTAACTTGTTCTCAGAGTCATTATCCCATATATACACGTTTACAGATATACCAGGATTTAGTTTTTCAAACAAGTCTATATCCTCTATTTTAACAGGAAAATCTATACCACTGAAGTTGAGTTCGTTTACAAATTTGGTGTAGTTAGATACACGATCAGGTTTTATTTTTACAAAATGCAGTTTGGCAAGCACACACCACATAAAACATAAATTATCATTGTTTTGAATATTGACTACAGCCTTTTTGTTTGCAACCTCTGCCGACAGTGGTATCCATGATTTGCCTAAAATAGGATGATATCTTGACTGCTTTAGTTGAAGTTCAAGTACATAACCTTCATGCCAACCAGATCCACTTATTTTTGCCCTATCAATTGCTTCAAGAAAGTCAGGCAACAATCTTTCTCTAAACACTCTTTTTAATTCTCTTCTCGAATTAACTATGTGTTGTCTCGTTGAAATATATGAAATAATAACTTGTCCAGATTCCCTTCTAAATTCTATTTTTGCAACAATCTGAATTTTTATACTACCAGAAAGAAGATTTTCTTGTATTACGGTAAAAGAGCTTTCTATTGATTCATATACATTAAAATAATTAGATATAGGTAAGTCAATTGTGTGAAACACGTTTCTTAATCTTTGATGGTTGTCCATCTTTTTTATTTGTCCGACAAAAAAATAAATAGAAAATTATATAATGAAAATGGCACTTTATTGACTAAAATCTATATAATAGACAAAATTAATCACCAACTAATAAGCCACTTCATTGATATGTCTTCTGTTGTATCATGTTCAAGCTTTTGCATGTGTAATATTGTTTTATTGACAGTAATAAATTTAACATTTTTATTTTCTTTTTTTATTTGATTGTATATTTGTAAACACATAATCTTAAACCAGTCAGATTTAGCATCATAAACTAAAAAATATGTTGTCCTATTATTATAAAGTGGAAAAGTATTAGAATATCCAAGATAAAAACTATATGTCATATATATTTTCATTGGTGTAGGGAGTGTTGAAAAAGGGTGTCTAACTTGTGTTTTTAAGTCACTAATAAGCATAAAACCCCTGAAACTCGATGTAATATCCATGAATTTTCCAATAGGCCAATTTTGATCCTCTTGTCCGTCCGTCATTTTTATAGACAAACCCAAAAGATAAATTAATTTACTAACCCATATCCAGTGGGTTGATCTGTCTTTAAAATGAGCTTTAGATGCTTAGTTGATTTCAGTTTATTTTTTACATCATCCCGTTCTTGCTTATTTGGAATGACATCGTTTTCTCTGAGACAGTCTTCGAAGCTGTCACGATCCTTACAGTAAAACAAACAGATAAACTTTAACTGCTCACGAAAATCTTTTAAATTGATTGATTGTACATTGCTTAACGTCCCGACAGCAACAAGGCTTTCTCAGGACGTGCCTGCACTGCTTGTGAAAAAAAAAATAAACAGAACATTGAATGTATGTCGCCAGCCGGTCAAATACGTTAAATAAACCTAACACATGGGGCCTAAATAAAGCTAAGACCATTTAGCAACACACATCCAATATCAAGAGCTACAGGCAGCGCAGACAGTAGGGAGAGTTTTAAAAAGGCAAATACAGGTGAATGGACAAAGGGTAGACAGAAACACATGCCCCAGAATAGAGAGAAAAACCCACCCTGTGGGGCTGACCAGGGTGACCCTGGGAACTACAAAATACCTAACCCCACCCAAGTCCCCCAGGGCAGACCCGGGTGGGGTCTTTTAAAACAGCATTATATTTCTGAGTGAGAATCCAAACACTGATGTTTGCGTGTCTACCACTGAAGGCAAGTTCTGCTAAAGTATTTCTCTTTTTTGACAATGTCTTTCTCTGCAGAGCAATCATCGACAATAAATAAAGTTGACTGTCCTTCAAATTGTTTGTAAAAATATTGTAGGTATTCATTCAGTTTCTTTTCAGGGTCAACTAAGTAAATGTTGTTGTCAGTCCAAATAAAAAAACGGTTGTGATAAGCTTTGTTGTGTTTTATTGTTGGACAAAATATTACAATGTTTTCAAAATGGTGGATGTATCTTGTTTGTAATAGGTTAAGTACAAATTCAGTTTTACCACACCCTGTCGCACCACAAAATAAGCCACAGTGTGGGTCAAGGGTCATTAGGTTCATTTTAATACACAATATAATTTTAATATATGTGTCCACTCAGTCTGCTTTCTGCAATATTGAGTTGTGCATCATAAATCAGGTACAAATATATATTTATGGCTGCAGCAGTTTCAACCTTCTTTTGTATCTGAATTGTAATCCCATCACTACCATTCTCAACAGTTCGTCCTGACCCATGAAGATAGTCATCATCTGTACTACGCAGGTCTAACCACAGTGCATACTTGTTTGTCAGGTATTGACCGATCCTAACGTCATACAGATGTAGATCTTTGCACGCAATGTTTGCTGGTTTATCTCTAATCCTTCCTCCTGCAAAATACTTTGTGATCTCATCGTAGTGTTGATAAGGTAACATTCCAGACGCGTACACTTGATTAGGACGGCCTTCGATTGTGCAGGACAAATGTGTAATCTTAGGATTGTAGAATTTTTCTGAATCTCTTTTGTATGGACTCACCGGTTCAACAAACAACATAAGAATACCTTTCAGTGACCTGGCAGGCATGTTCAAGTTTATGTTCCACATTGGGTCGCTTTTGTCTTTGGGTATTAAACTATGTCTAATCACACGGTCATAATAAATTGGAAGTCTTGACTGGTATAGATTTTGAAAGAGTCTGGCTAGTTCAGTATGTGTAACAATTTCATATTCCAAGGAAATGTTAGAGATCTTATATGTTGCATCTGTGGCAGATGATTTTATAACTTTGGAGTAGTCATTGAAAGTTAGTTCAAAGCTCAGACGGTCATTCAGTGCTCCTTGATAATAAGGTAGATGAGCTGTTAGGATTTCAAACTCAAGTGGAATGTAGAATCTGGATCCATATGTTTCAGCCATTATAACATCCATGGCTGTATTAGTTACTTTATCTCCGGCGTCGATTAGAAGTTTCCCAACATTATCTGGCTGTATGCCTTGGTAAATACGATCCTCTCGTTCTTCTTTTGTTAGCCAAAGATCTTTGTAACAGTAGAATACATCGGAGTCATCAAGACTAAACACTTCCTGTCCTTCAAGTTTTACTTTAATAGTTCTAACAATTGCTCTGCCAAGATTGTTAACTAGTGTTCTGTTCACGTCTGCGTCTGATGATAGTTCAATATTAAATGCAAGGCGTGCAGTGCCGGGAACAATAACGTCACTGGGGCCTAGGTTTGGAAACTTGACAGTAAGAGTCTGGTTTTGGTCTATAGTACTTGGATTGTTTGTGATGACAATTGATTGTCTAACTGCTTTAACACCCAGGGGCTCACGTAGTTTTCTAAATGGGTTTAACTTTGATCCATAAATCTGTGTCATTTTTATTATGCACAATAAAAAATAATAAATTAATAAAACAATGGCAGCGGGAGGATTTAATCATGAAGATTTTAAAATGGATGACATGAATGACTATGATACCAGTATCACAGATATGTCTGGAATGGTAACTAGTAGTAGTAGTATGCATCATGAACTGTTAAAAGACAAAGTAAACTCATTTTATGATAGTCTTCGTGAACGACCAGACAACATAGATCCTAATCAGTTTGAATATGATAAAGGTCATTTATATTTAAATACTGTTGACAAAGGAAAAATACGATTGACTAACAAAAGAGACCCCAGTAGGTTTAAAGCTTTAAGTACAATCAGAGGTGAAGGAGGTGTTGGCGCCTTGCGTCAACTTGGTATTGGTGAAAGAAGGATACCACCTAGAGTTGCTAGCGCTCTAAATGATGCGCAATCAAAATTACCGACTGGGCAAGAGATTGATATGGCTGATAACACAAAACTACCAGAAATAGCAAACACGGTAAATCAAGAAACATCATTTATAAATGATGCTATAAAAACAATTAATGACCCTCCTTTACAAATAGGTGAATCTTCTTTTACATTGCGTGAGATAGCTGCGTTGGATAAAGCACTACAGTCAACAAGGGGTGAGATGGTAAATAATGTAGTCAAACTTAGTGAACTTGATAAACAAATAGAAATGGAAAAAAAAAAAACTTGATACAGCTGACAATGAAAATTATGACATTGAAATGAAACAAAGAATACAACACAGATTAAATGATTTGTATATAGAAAGAGATGCTAGGTTAGAATTAGTTGATAATGGTAGACAAAAACTGAAAACACAGGTCAACAGAATTAGAGAAACTATTCAAAAAATACTTAATGAAGACACTACTCTGTCTGAGAGATTAAAAACACTTTTTAGAGAACAGGGTATCACAATTGCAAGTTTAATTACAGCTCTGGGATTTATTATTAGTACTATTGTGTTGGCTGTAACGGGAGGACCAGGTAGTAGTCCAGCTCCACCTGCCCCTCCAACTCCATCGGACCCAAAAGATTTACAGTCGTGGGTAAAAAAACAGTTGTCTCATTTATCAGACTTGCTTAAAAAATTAGCTGTAAAAGCAGCAGGTGCTTTGCCAGGTATTATAGGTAGTGTTGTAAGTTGGCTGATTAGTACAGCGGCAAAGGCAGTAGGGTTTATGGCAGAACATGTGTGGGTCTTTTTGGTGACAGTAGGAGGATTGATAGTGGGTTATTTAATGAAACAGGTAAAGAAGTAATACCCCTAATCCAGTGAGACCTATTACCAATGCTGTTCTCTCTGACTCATGTGTGTTTGATGACGGTGCTGGTGATGGTGATGGTGCCAGTACAGGTGTGGGTGCCGGGGCTGGGGCTGTTATTGACATTACTGGTGTTACCAGGGCTGCCTGTACGGGTGGTGATGTTACTGGTGCTGGCATTATTATTGACTGTAAATGTGTGTTTACTGATTGGTTGAGTCCTAATTTCTGATCACGACCAGCGACAATGATTTCATTATTATAATTTGTTATTGTCCCCATTTGGAGTTGAAGGTCAGATGGCAACATGTATAACCCGATGCCAACTACAAAGTCAACTTTTGATCTAGCATATCTGAGAACGTCTTGGTAATGCTGTATGCTTGATGGGAGATCAACTGTTGAGTTAATTGAATCTTCAAGATTTGCAAGAAACTGTTTTTGTGCTTCAAATTTACCACTTCCATTCAAAATATTCGATTTTGTTAGTGATTGTGCTCCTAGTAAACACCAGACATATGTTCTGATAGACTCATTGACGCGCTCGACTCCCGCTTGAGTAAACCCGTCAGATTTATCTAAGACAAATGTGGTCCAGGCGTTTGACTGTTTCTGTTCAATTGAGCCTAACCACACTTCAGATTTTGATGAAAATGAAGTGTAACTAGGGTAATAATCTTGAGGGTATTGTCTGTGACTCATAGCATAATACAATGTACCCATGCCATTGTGATCATCAAGTTTTTGTGTAAAGTCATACTTTGTACTGATGTTAAACTCATTACAGATGCGTTCAAATGCTTTCAAATCCATGGGATTGTTAAACCTGTTAAAACTGGATTCAGTGGGTAATGGTGTATGCAGTTCTGACAGTATTCTTCTAAGCTGGTAATAAACATGAAAACGATAGACAGACTTAATCAGTTTGTTTGGGTGATTCAAATGGTCTGTAAAAGAAACGCCACAGCCTGTAGTTGAGCATAGTATAGCAAAGTTAAGTTGGTTTTGAAACATCTGTAGTGGGCTTGATGACCACCTTTTTGCAGTTGAGTCATCTGTTATTGGAGGGTTTAGGTAATGGTCAAATGGATTTGGTACTTTCACTTGAAATAAATCTTGTTCAGACAAAGCTATATCAAGCTGATTTAGTTGAATTATTTTCTGTTCATAAGTTGGTGCGACATTATATTTGGCATCTACATTAAATTGGTATGCATTTACAGTATTAATTGTTGGTGATTTAAATTCCATCCTTTTTTTTTTTTTTTTTTATATGAGATAATAAAAATGTTCATTACCTTAACAAATCTTGACACAAGCAAACCAGTGTGGTTAACTAATGGGATTGATAATCGTGATGGTAACAAGGCTGTAGCTATCCATGAAATGTTTTATACAGTAAAGTGGTTTAATGTAACGGATAATACAAGTTTTTATATGAGTTATGTTAATGCTGGTAATAGTGGCTTGGACACTAATACACACTTTATACCATCTGGGTATTATGACTTTTGTACTTTAGCTACATGGTTTCAAAATAATTTAAAAATTAAAGCAACTTTAAATCAGGCTAACTTGTTTGTTGAATTAGAAATTCCTACAGGCACTATACCTTTATTTTCAACTGAACTTGCATATTTACTTGGTTTAATAGACAGAAATACAATGCCTGTAAATTGGGTAATGGGTTTTTCAGATAATGGTACTAGTGGATGGTATTATACGTCAGTTGTAACTAAAATAACTGGAACATATCCTGTTCATTTGTCAGTACACACATTTCTAAATGTTTATTTAAAAGAACTAAACACGACTGAAAATGTACACAATGGAAAACCATCAACTTTGTTGAGATGCTTACCTACTGGAACTGCACCCTATTGTGAAAGTGTGGTTGTTAGATTTCCTAATTTGCAGTTTAAGAAATTAGGTTCTAGTTTCTTTGAGTCACTGTGTTTATCTGTAACTAATCAGGATGGTAAACCAGTTGTGATGCATGATTTTAGTGTTGTGTTGGAAATTAAATAATTTTATTTTTGTTTATAAAAATGAGTGGTCTTGGTCCAAAGCCTAGAATCATACCAGTTGCGTGTCCAGTAACAGAGTTAAAAGATTTGGCAGACGTACAGGATTTTGAGAAGGAGGGAGATATTGGAGAAATATATGGTTTTGAACTTGATTCAAATGGCATGTACAAGAGGAAAGTAATTGTTGACATGAAAGATGGTGAAAAACAGATTCCTAAACTTGGTCAGCTGCGTGATGTTACTGTACCTACTCCACCTGTAAATAATGCGCCTTACAACTTAATACATGTGGGAAATAAGTGGGTGGTTTCACCTGTACCTGTTCCACCACCCACAATTGACTGGGACATAAAGATTGAATTTATTAGTCCTTATGTATACACTGATGATGAAGGCGCCTTAGTGTTTAGGAAAGTTGTTAACTCTGGGCCGCTTATTGTAAGCCTTGTTCCAAGTTTTGCCCTAGACAACAATAGCAGAGAAAAACTGAAAGTTGAAAATTATGAGAGACGGCGGTATCTTCTTACAACTAGAAAGGGAAGATCAGATACCTCTGTTGTGTTTATGCCAGCAAGCTTAGTCGTGGCTAGAGAAGCGACAATAGTATTTGAAATTATTTTGAGAATAGCTTCTATCAAAGAGGCTCAAATTGCACAGGGAATTAAACTTACATGGGACGGAACAGTAACAGAATCATCAAAGGTCTTTATTGCTATTACAAAAAATAATGATGTTATTAATGTTTCGAGCAGTATTCCCGCTGTCAAGGTGGTGGTTGACAAAACAACTTTTGTTCGTCTAACTTACATAAACCTTGAACACATTGATCTTGTTGCATTTTATTATGCCAGCAAATTGTATACTTTTGAAGAGTTGCAAAATGTAATTGCTGATTAAAAAAATATTTGTCATAAAAAATGGTGAACTTGTATCCACAAATACCACCTGAGCAGCTTGAGCCTATTGAGTGTGATAAAACATTAAAGGCAGATTCATTCCGTTTAATGAATATTACAGAAGCGTTGAAGTATTTGGAAAAAGAACAAGCAAAATACTCGAGGTGTAAACGCCGTTACAATACGGTTTTCAATTCTGTACACAACACATCAATGGCCATGGGGGTGGTTTCGGCCGGATTATCTGTAGGAGGTATAACTCTTTTTGCAACGGGGGTGGGAAGTGTTATAGGAATTGCTGTTGAAGGTATTGGTCTTGTCACAAGTCTAGCATGCTTTGGTATGGAAGCTATTAACAAAAGATTTTATATGAAGTTGCAGAAGCATGAAGCATTAAGTACGCTCGCAGCAGCTAAGCTGACGAGTATGAAACTTATTATTAGTAAGGCTTTAAATGATAATGAAATTGATGACGAAGAATTTAAGCGAGTCCAGGATGATTTGGCCAACTATAAACAACAAAAGTCTGAAATACAGAATAAGATGCGTAGTCAGGCTGTAAATGTTGAAGAGCTAAAGAAATCTTTTTTAGAACAAGGAAAAAAGATAGGCGTAGAAGAAACTATGAAAAAAGTTCGAGAACTTACAAGCAAGTAATGATAGGTTTTGTTAATCAATTATTTTTGTCATACACTTCGCAAAGAGATGTCATGCCTTTCACGTCTGCCCATCTAACACCATCTGCCCCACCACCAGACTAAAAAAAAGTTTTCTTGTTGACCTTGTAACTTGAGAAATCTGTCCGAGTGTCTTATTGACTAGGGTCAAGAACTTACAAATTCTTATGTTTAGGTTCTTGTAAGAACTTGTTTTAAGTCACTTAAAAGAACTTATGACACTAACTTTAAAGTTACTTGAAAGTTGTAGGTATCTTTGAAGTTAGTTGGCAAGTAAAATCATGTTATTCTAGAAAGTCACATCAACAGTAACTTCCTAAGTTTACTTCCCACTCAGATTGCCCGGTAGTGTAATAGAATATTTTTTTTATTACACAATAAGGGTGTGTGCACATAGCACCCTGGAAAGAAAGGTCTATAGTGCAAAATCTGTCCATACCTCTGTGGACGTGAAAGGGGTATTTTAAAACACCCCTTTTGAATGGGCCAGACCGTTTGAATAGGCCTGATGGATGAGCCTATTGCCAGGGGGTGTTTTTCATGTGTTCTTGTGGCTGCAAACATAAAATGGGTTTTGTCTTTCAAATGCATCACAGGTTGGTCTGCGCCTGTTAAATAACACTCACGATGTGCTGATGTGATGTGCTTGGAGTGGAAACAACAAAATTTTCTCCACACTTTGTCAGACGAAGAAACAGAAAACAAAATTCTTTTTCTCCAAACTACTACTCACTTGGTGAGACCTATTTATTTAGGAATGACCTAGTGCTCTATATTTGGAGAAAAACCTATATTCAAGGTTTGTTCCATATTTGGTGAACGCTCCATATTTAAAATTTGTTCTAGTGCCCTAATAACCCACTTTTGAAGCATTGACACAGAACGGTGTGGGGTGTGGGTGTGTGGGGGTAGGGGGCTGGGTGACAGCATTGATATTTTTAACTAGCCTTTGTTTCCAGATTATTTCCCTTTGTCCAGTGATGTACTTATTTTGCTTTTTTTCCTAACATAAAAAATAGGAATAAAATAAGAAAAAAAAAATTTAAAATTAAAAAAAAAAAAAGAAAAAAAAGAAGAATAATTAAAAATTAACAAAGAAAAAAAAATAGGAAAAAAAAAAACATTGACAAAAGGGCTGCTTAGTGGCCTGTCACCTGCTTCCACAGGAATCGATGTAACCCGGGTTATTCACGTGCTAATTCACCCCCTATGGAGGGGGTTATAACCCTGGGGGTTGCACGTTCACCTTTTCCTGTAAAAGCCTCCGCGGTGGAGAGTGTCAACTGGCTCCGAGAGCGTGAAACGAACCCGGCACAGACAGAATAGCTTGCGCTAACTATTCTATCCTAACCAGCGGAAGTATCCTCTCAGCCACTCAGCAGACCCAAACAAAGGTAGATTATTTTACGTATTTATGGTTTGGCTGAAATCTTATTAAATCAGGGCTCTCCATGATATGAATCAAAAAAGATTGATTGTACATTGATTGTACATTGCTTAACGTCCCGACAGCAACAAGGCTTTCTCAGGACGTGCCTGCACTGCTTGTGAAAAAAAAAACTAAACAGAACATTGAATGTATGTCGCCAGCTGGTCAAATACATTAAATAAACCTAACACATGGGGCCTAAATAAAGCTAAGACCATTTAGCAACACACATCCAATATCAAGAGCTACAGGCAGTGCAGACAGTAGGGAGAGTTTTAAAAAGGCAAATACAGGTGAATGGACCAAGGGTAGACAGAAACACATGCCCCAGAATAGAGAGAAAAACTCACCCTGTGGGGCTGACCAGGGTGACCCTGGGAACTAAAAAGTACCTAACCCCACCCAAGTCCCCCAGGGCAGACCCGGGTGGGGAGAATCAAAAAAGAATCTTAAGAATTTAAGCCTATAAAGACATAGGCTCCTGAGAATCTAAGTCTCTTGCAAAAGACCTCTGGTGTTTCCGTCCTCAAAGGTAGTAAGCCTAACATGCTATTGTAAGATGTCCTTGGCATTGGTGAATGTCCGCTTCTCTGTCATACCTGTGTTTAAGCGTGCTCAGTACAACTCTGCCATGTCTGTGTTTAAGTGTTATGCATAGATTCAGCAATCTTTACAGTTGACTAAAACTCTATGAAATCGGCGGCTAATGAGAATCTCACACTGTTCATAAGAATCTGTGATGGCGTGGGCTACTGAAAATTAAAGCCTCTTGTAAAATAAAACATGCTTTTTCATGTTCTCAGAGGAAGGAAGTCAGATTTAATGGGGTTCCTATACTTGTTCAGTAGAGCAGAATGACTATGTGCTTCAGCTATTGTACAAAGGGCACTGTGTGTGTGTGTGTCAGTGAAATAGGATAAGTTTGTAACCCAAATAACTGTCTGGGTGGTGTGTGTGTTTTCATGTAAACATGTTATCTGTGTGTTTGAGCGTGTGTGTGTGTGTGTGTGTGTTTAACTGCATTTTATTTTGTATTGAAAGGTGGTGTGTTGATAGAGACAATGGTGATTAATAACTGAAGTACCTTTGCTTAAAGAAGTCAATGACAGCATTAATTATTTAGGTGTGGTGGGGGATCTGCCTTAATAATCACGGGTAGCTGATAAAAAATGCTGCTACTCTGAGAACACAACCGCACTCCAACACAAAGTAATGGAAAGATCGAGAATGTTCGTCTTCACGCCCTACGAACGTCTCAACGACGCAATACTTGATCACGAGACTAGGGTCATGAGTTGACACGTGGCATTGTTATTGGCAACATTGACGTCACTTACTTTTGGGTGGGTGATGTGGAAATTATGCCTAACGGGAATTCCCACAATGGCGCAAGTAGTCATTTCCCGAAAACGGCTGATAGTAGTCAATGACAGCATTAATAATTTAGGTTAGGTGGGGGATCTGGCTTAATAATCGCAGGTTGGTAGCTGATCAAAAAACGTAGCTTGAATGATTTCTGGAGTGGAACTAAAATGGCTAGGTAATAAAGGTATTGGTGGTAATTGGTCGAGTGGGTTTGTCTGAATACCGTGCTAATTAGAATAAATCTATTGATTGGGGGAGGGGTGTCCATCACCTGTCTACTTATCTATCTCTCCCTTGAATAATCATGATCAACCCTGCTGCAGGGTCCCGGGGGTATATTGGGTTAATGAAAAAAAAAAGAAAAATGATAGCTAGGGACTCGAAAGTAAAAATATCCGTTCATCAAAACACATGCAATGTTTCATCACTGGTATGTTAAAATTAAAAGACACAATTTCAAGGTGAGTAATGGTGTGATGAGCTCGCCCCAAACTCACCGTAGTGCGCCCGTGCGTTCTCAGCATAGAGAGTATACATATATGCTGAAGGTGTTTTCAAGAACTTCACCACAATTGTCGAAAATCACGCCTTTTTCTTTTAGAGATTCAACAACAAAAGACAGTTCACTTACTTTTCGTCTGAGGGGTCGTTTTTTCTCTTTTTCTGATTTTAGCTTCTTTTGCACTTTGTTTACTCTTTCTTGGCTGTCGGCCAACATTTTCTTCAATTTTCTGGGGGAGTGGTGGATGGCATAGTTGTGCTCTCTGCAGATCGTACATTCACACGAAGAGGCAGAAGTGGAAGCTGATGCAGATGGCTGGTCAAGATCATGCGGATCATTCGTTTTTTTGGCTGTTGTTGCTGTCTTTGGCGTCACGATCTAAACAAGAAGAAGAAGAACAAGACAGTAGTAAGTAAAGCGAAACCTTTAAATAAACATGAAGTAATAAATTATCGACATGCATTTCTGCACAAACACACGATAGAGAGACGGAGACAGAAAGCTGAACTGAACTTTATTTTTTAAGAATAAACTTATAGAGACAATAGCCGCTTTCTACGTCTATTCTTAATGACATTTAGAATATAACACTAGAATGGCAACATGACAAATAAATGAAACACACACACAGAAGAGAGAAACAGAGAGTCAGTACCTGCTTCAGATGTTTTGTAAACTTGAAGATCGTTGGTACGACATTGGGTCTCAGTCTAGCTGTTTGACCAGTTCGGTCAAAACAGTCTGGAGTAAAATGAGCAGAACATAGCTTCATATACTTGGTTGGCATCCAAAGTTTGCCAGATGATTCAACACGTTTCATATTGACAACCCATTTCTTAAGCAGCTCTGGATTGCTGAATGGAAACCTGGAGAAGAATTCAACAATACTGTGAGTCTATGGGGTAAAGGTACACTGATCTTGTCTATTACCTATGCATAATGTATGATAAAATGTAACTTTTCTGCATACAAAAATTAAAACAAACGTGATACTACGTTTTGTAAACAATTCAGACTGGCACTGATTTAAGCGCTTAAAAACATATGCAGACAGATCTTTTTTAAAAAAAGAAAAAAAAACCCAAAAAACCCAACCCACTCACCTGTGGAAAGTCATGCCTTTTTCCCGATTTTCGCGAATATCGCGCTTGTTGCAGTTGAATGCTGCGCATCCCGTCATTGTGTGTGAATGCAAACATGAACTGTCTCTGCTGCTAGTGCCAGAAACGCTGGCGCCGGCATTCACAAGATGGCGACCGCTGAGCTTGCGACGCCGCACTGGCTGCGAGGATGGAATCGCCACTCATGGTCCGCATACGTCTGCTTGCTCGGTTGCTTTGATCATAGGGGCGATGACACAATTCCTCTTCTGAACCTCCGTCTCACTGCCGATATTTCGCCAAAAATCTCATTGAAAATCACTGATGTTACACATGTGCAACAAATCCCTGCATCTCCTACGCGGATACAATATAGTTTTCAGCACATTGTCAACAAATTAAGGTAAATAAGCTATGCCGGTCATCTCGCCCATATGCCATCTCGCGCATGTCTCATCTCGTCGACTCGTCCAAACTAAGCGGTTAAGTCGCCCAAGATAGGGTCGCCAAAGTAAAGGGTCAAGTCGCCCAAGATAAGAGTCAACTCGCCCAAGATCGTTTGCTTGCTTGTTCCTATATTGTGAGTGTGTTTTGCGCGCGCGCGCATGTGTGTGTGTGTGTGTGCACATGGGCCCGGTTTCTTCTTTAGCGTTTTCGTGGAGCTCTCAGGTCTGGCTCGGCTATTCCGGATGCAGAGGCTGTCGGATCCTAAGTGTCAGACCCGCAGTGACCCCAATTCCATGCTCCGAGTGCGCGCAGCCACTAACTACCTACAACAGAGAAACAGAGAAAGCGCAGTTTTCGACTGCGCGCTTAAGTTGTACAGCCATTGTACAAGTCATACTTTGAGGTACTCTACAGACCTGGGAAGACTAACCGAGCAGATCCACTTTCAAGAATGCCACTGGGTCAGGAACCCTGAGAAACGGACTTGCGAGAACCAGTTACTACCCCTGTTCCACCTGAGGTCAGGGATGCCTGTGACACCTCCATCCCACAACTGACTGCCTGCGACCGCCTCGGTGTGGAACCACCCTATTGGTACATCCACCAATCAAGCCTACCAATGAACTCTTGACGTCAGCCTCTGGTAGTGAGATCTTCCCTCGCTACACCCTGGAGAAGCTGCATGAACTCCAACAGCAGGACAAAGACATCAGACCAGTACTCATAGCTATGCCTAGAAGACTGCCTCCAAGTAACGATCCGTCGCTGCGTACTCTTCTGAAACAGCATCCAAAGCTCACTGTGCAAGATAATGTGCTGTACCGCAAGGTGTCAGAACCCAACAACCCTTTACAGCTTGTCCTACCCAGCATTCTTCGCCCCACAGTCATCAAAAGTCTTCACGACAACATGGGTCACCAAGGTTTTGAACCCACCATGGACTTGCTGCGAGCTCGGATATACTGGCCGGGTATGTACCGAGACGTCGAGGACTACATCAAGTCGTGTGAACATTGCACCATGGGACGTCGGCAACATCTGAAGCTTCCATCTGGACACCTTCTTGCCAGTCGCCCACTTGAAGTACTTGCCATTGACTTTACCAAATTCGAGTTGGTCAAGAGAGTGTTTTGGTGCTCACGGATATGTTCACAAAGTTCGCACAAGCCTTTCCCTCTCTCTCTCTTGGCTTGACTTCGCGAACGAAGATTCTATAGGGCTTGCCCACGTCGTCTGCAGGCATTTTCGTGGCTGCGGAGGCCAATCCGGGACAGGCAGGTTCGACCGCAGTGGCTGCAGGGGAAGGTCTGGTCAGGGTTCTGAGTTACGGCAACTCGGTTTTTTCTCCTGAGCCGTTTGTCCTTAAGGTTAGCTCTGCGAGAGTCCTCAAAGGAGACGGCTGCCTTGTAGATGGTGGAGCGCCAGGTGTCACGGTCCGCAGCAAGCGAAGACCACTGGCGGTGGTCGATTTGGCAAGCACTAAGTGACTTCTTGAGACCGTCTTTGTATCTCTTCTTTGGTGCCCCTCTGTCACGGTGTCCAGTAGCAAGCTCGCCGAACAGAGTGATCTTGGGTAGGCGATGATCCTCCATCCTGGAGACGTGCCCCGCCCAGCGAAGCTGTGTCCGCAGCAACAAAGCCTCGATGCTCATAGTTTCTGCCTGTTCAAGGACCTCGACGTTGGTGACATGGTCACTCCAGTGAATGCCCAGAATGGTACGCAGGCAGCGCTGGTGAAAGCGTTCGAGGAGTCGTAGTTGGTTGCGGTAGAGGGCCCAGGACTCGGAACCGTACAGCAGGGTGGTGAGGACGACAGCTCTGTACACACTGATCTTGGTGCCCGTTTTCAGCTGTTGATTGTGCCACACCCGCTTGAAAAGTCGCCCAAAAGCGCTGTTCGCTTTTGCCAGCCTGCTGTCAAGCTCCTTGTCCAGCTTGGCATCTGACGTGATGATGCAGCCAAGGTAGGTAAACTGGTGTACTGACTTCAGTTCAGACTCGCCGATGGTGATGTGGGGAGGGCGATGCTCTACCTTGGGTGCCGGCTGATGTAGTACCTCTGTCTTTTTCAGACTGACCTCGAGTCCAAAGAGCTGGGCAGCATCTGCAAAGCAGGATGTGATGCGCTGCAAGGCTCTCTCTGTGTGTGCAACAAGGGCAGCGTCATCAGCAAAGAGCAGCTCACGAATCAGTTGGTCTAGGGTTTTCGTGTGGGCCTGCAGTCGTCTGAGGTTGAACAGGCTGCCATCGAGACGATACCTGATGTACACTGCATCGTCATCGTCGAGGTCTACTGTGGCCTGCTTCAACATCATGCTAAAGTTGGTCAAGAGAGTGTTTTGGTGCTCACGGATATGTTCACAAAGTTCGCACAAGCCTTTCCCACTCGGAATCAAGAAGCGTCAACAGCCGCCAAGATTCTGGTGGAGCAGTGGTTCCAGTGTTTCGGAGTCCCGGAGCGGATTCACAGTGACCAGGGTCACAACTTTGAGTCGCAACTCATCGCCGAGCTGTGTTGGTGCTACAACATCAGGAAGTCACACACCACTGCATACCACCCCCAAGGGAATGGCCAGTGTGAGCGATTCAACCATACCTTTTTTTGGGCTCCTTACGTCTCTGTCACAGGAAAGGAAGAGCCGATGGCCAACTCATCTGCCAGAACTTATACAAGCGTACAACACAACGCCGCATGCATCGACTGGGTTTAGCCCCTACTGCCTGCTGTTTGGGCAAGAACCCAGGTTGCCAATAGACGACCTTCTCGGGAGACCGACAATGAAAGCCGTTGGACCAGCAGATTGGGTTAAACAACATGAGCACCGTCTACATCAGGCCCATTAACAGGCTTATGAACAGTTGCAATGAGCAGCTGCGGAGAGAGCAAGCAGAAACAACAAAGGTGCCTGTGACCATGCTCTAAACATTGGGGACTTGGTCTACCTTAGGAACCGAGTCCTTGGCCGCAACAAGTTTCAAGACTTGTGGCTACCTGAACTGTACATTGTCACAAGACGACCATATGCAGACAGCCCAGTCTATGGTGTGATGCCGCGATCAGGGGGACCAGAGAAAGTGGTCCACCACACCAACCACCTGCCAGCCTCAAGCAGTTTCCTGCAGGACATGGAGGAGAAACCATCGACCCCTTCAGCACAAGAAACAGAGCCTGGTGATTTTGATTTACTCCTGGCGTATGTGCCACTAGGCCTCCTTACCCCTCCTCCTGGGCCTAACGTCCTGACCCCCAGACCCGTGGCCCCTCCAGTTCCCTTGCAACCTGAGGTACCACCCATTGAAGCTGCAAAACCTTCTCCTACCTTGGAGGATCAAGTGACAGCTCACCCAGCACGTGTTGTGCATCCAAGTGCACCTCTCAGGCGTTCAACTCGGATTAGAGCCAGGTCTGCTAGCACACGGAAACCTGCTTTTGGCCACCATTCCTAGGTACAAATCGCACTGGGGAATGGTTGCCCAAAACAAGTTAGGGTGCCCTGATTCGGCGTTCTTTTTTTTATATCAATGAAAAGTGAGTGTGCAACTGCCACTCCCAGATTTCCAATTTGTGCCGAAATTTTCATTAAAGCATCTTGACTACCTAGGACTCTACATGCTATGTAGTGTACGTAGTACAGTTGCCATTGGTCATTTGTGTAGTGCATTATAGTAGATAGTAGAGAAGGTTAGATTGTACATTGCTTAACGTCCCGACAGCAACAAGGCCTTCTCAGGACGTGAGAGAAGGTTAGAGGTTGATATTTAGCTCAAGAGTGTATTATGGTTTGGGGTCAAGGGGTCTCTGCCTGACTCAAATGGTGGGGGCCCCAGGGGACGAGTTGCGTTGGTGGTGCGGGTAGTGGGGAACTCTTACAGCACCTTCCCCGGGACCACCCTAGTCTAGGGCCTCTTGGCCTTCGCGAGGCACCCTCGTGTGTAATCCCTCCGGGCTAGCATAGCATCCCTCTATCCCAAGACCGCCCGTGCGTGGTCTCTGACCACATCCTCTCCGAGGTGACCCCAAAAACTGGGCAGCACGAGCCCCCAGTCTAAACACGGCGGATCTAGAGGAGAGAACCTCAAAAATTAATCAGTGTCCTGCTGCCTTGCAGGCCTGGCCGCTTGGCTGCGGAAAGGCTAAGGGAGGAAAACCCTGAAATCAAAGCCCCCGTGTCTCCAGGGAAGGTTTTTGAGTCTGAGACTAGGACAAGGACAGTCTGATATAAAACCTACAACCCGAGGACCTCGATGCCATCGTCCCAGCGTGCTAGGCCATGGCAGACGAACCAAGGGTTTAAAGGGTGGGGCCAGTACTGCCCACACTGCACTCCACCAAAAAGCTCCACCGCGCAGGCTTTAGGAAACGTCCACGGACCATGACACCGACCATTCCAAGTCCTGTAGCGAGGGGCGAAACGGCAGGTGAAAGATGTCACTGGAAGCCGCAGTCTCAAACCTGCATGCAGGCGGTTCAGGATATTGGTCGCCTGATGTTGACCAGGGGATGACAACGTCACTCGGCACACCCTGAACGACCAAGCAGCCTTTTCTAGGGACAGCACTGCTTGCTCCACATGGAGAGGGGCCTAGAAAAGGTGGCCTAACCAAAGCTCGTCCCCTCACAACCCCAGTTGGCTAGCCGCGGTCAACGGGCATCTTCTCCTGCGGTCAGAAAACAAGAAAGAATAACGGATCCACTCTCATGACGACCACAACCGGACTCAACGTAGCATGCTGGAACATCCGAACCATGCTTGACACAGCAGACAGCGGACGCCCTGAACGTCGCTCCGCCCTCATTGCCCATGAATTGCGGAGGTTAAACATCGACATCGCCGCGCTCAGTGTAGTACGCCTTCCGGACGAAGGCAGCCTCCAAGAACTTGGCGCTGGCTACACCCTCTACTGGTCAGGCAGGCCTGCAACAGAAAGACGGCTCTCAGGCGTGGGTTTCATGGTCAAGACCTCCATTGCGACTAAGCTGGAAAACCTACCAACGGGTCACTCAGACCGCATCATGTCTATGCGCCTCCCACTGAGACACCAGCAACACGTCACCCTTCTCAGTGTGTACTCCCCAACCCTCCTGGCAGAGCCTGCAGAAAAGGACAAGTTCTACACTGACCTGCACAGCCTCCGACAGAGCACCCCTGCAGACGACAAAGTCATCATCCTTGGCGACTTCAACGCCAGAGTGGGCCAGGACTCTGAAGCATGGAAAGGAGTCCTCGGCAAGCATGGCGTCGGGAACTGCAATGACAATGGCCGCCTACTGTTGGAGTTCTGCGCAGAGCAGCAACTGGTCATCACCAACACTACTTTTCAGCAGAAGGACAGTCGAAAGACCACCTGGATGCATCCTCGCTCCAAACACTGGCACCTTATTGACTATGTCCTAGTGCGTCAGAGGGACTGCAGCGACGTCCTCCTCACCAGAGTGATGACCACCGCCTTGTCCGCTGCAAACTCAGGCTCCACTTCAAGCCAAAACTCAAGAAATGGGGGCCCCCCAAGAAAAAGCTTGATGTTGCCAGCCTTCAGCGTGACGATCTGAAAGCTGCCTTTCAGACAGATTTACAGCGCAGGCTCAAAGACATAGTGGACCCAGCAGACTCCTCCCCTGAAACACTCTGGGAACAACTGAAAACTGCTATTGCAAAATCCTCTGCAGAAGTCTTGGGTTTCGCTAGAAAGAGGAACAAAGACTGGTTTGACGAAAATGATGTAGAGATCCAGGAACTCCTAGCAAAAAAAAAAAAGAGCCACCCATCAGGCCCACCTAGCCCAGCCTTCCTGCCCTGTGAAGAAGTCTGCCTTCCGCCTCGTCTGCAGCAGTCTCCAGCGCAAGCTCAGAGACCTCCAGAACGAGTGCTGGACCAGACTCGCACAGAGGACCCAGCTCTGCGCTGACAACGTTGACTACAGGGGCTTCTACGAAGCATTGAAAGCAGTGTATGGCCCCAGGCACCTGGTACAGAGTCCCCTGCGAAGCGCTAATGGACAGGCATTGCTCACAGATAATACCTCCATCTTGAACCGCTGGTCGGAGCACTTTCAGAGCCTCTTCAGCGCAGAGCGCACTGTTCAAGAAGCAGTCAACCTCCAAATCCCACACCTCCCAGTAAAGGTTGAATTGGACGAACCGCCCACCGCTGAAGAGACTCTCACAGCCGTCCACCAGCTCAAGAGTGGCAAAGCAGCAGACATTGATGGAATACCGCCAGAGATCTGGAAACATGGAGGCCCAGCACTGCACAACAAGCTCCACGACCTCTTTCTATGCTGCGGGGAGGAAGGAACACTACCAAAGGATCTCCGTGATGCAGTCGTCATCACCCTGTACAAGAACAAAGGCGAGAAGTCTGACTGCTCCAACTATCGTGGAATTACCCTGCTGTCCATTGCCGGGAAAATTCTTGCAAGGCTGCTCCTGAATCGGCTGGTACCTGACATCGCTAAAGACCACCTCCCAGAGGGCCAATGTGGCTTCAGAGAAAACAGGAGCACCACCGACATAGTCTTTGTGCTGAGACAGCTTCAGGAGAAGTGCCGCGAGCAGAACAAAGGGCTGTACATAACGTTTGTTGACCTAACAAAAGCGTTCGACACTGTGAGCAGGCAAGGCATGTGGCAGATCTTGGAGCGACTTGGCTGTCCCCCAAAGTTCCTTAGCATGATCGTCCAGCTACACGAGGACCAGCAAGGCCAGGTCAGACTCAACAATGACCTCTCAGAACCATTCCCTATTCTCAACGGTGTAAAGCAGGGCTGCGTGCTGGCACCGACCCTCTTCACCATCTTTTTTAGCATGATGTTGAAGCAGGCCACAGTGGACCTCAACGATGACGATGCAGTGTACATCAGGTATCGTCTCGATGGCAGCCTGTTCAACCTCAGCCGACTGCAGGCCCACACGAAAACCCTAGACCAACTGATTCGTGAGCTGCTTTTTGCTGATGACGCTGCCCTCGTTGCACACACAGAGAGAGCCCTGCAGCGCATCACGTCCTGCTTCGCAGACGCTGCCCAGCTCTTTGGACTCGAGGTCAGTCTGAAAAAGACATAGGTCCTTCATCAGCCAGCACCAACAGTAGAGCATCGCCCTCCCCACATCACCATCGGCGAGTCTGAACTAAAGTCAGTGCACCAGTTTACTTACCTTGGCTGCATCATCACATCGGACTCCAAGCTGGACAAGGAGCTTGACAGTAGGCTGGCAAAAGCGAACAGCGCTTTCGGGCGACTATTCAAGCGGGTGTGGCACAATCAACAGCTGAAAACAGGCACTAAGATCAGCGTGTACAGAGCTGTCGTCCTCACCACCCTGCTGTATGGTTCCGAGTCCTGGGCCCTCTACCGCATCGAACTACGACTTCTCGAACGCTTCCACCAGCGCTGCCTGCGTACCATCCTGGGCATTCACTGGAGTGACTATATCACCAACGTCGAGGTCCTTGAACAGGCAGAAACTGTGAGCATCGAGGCTTTGCTGCTGCGGACGCAGCTCCGCTGGGCGGGGCATGTCTCCAGGATGGTGGATCATCGCCTACCCAAGATCACCCTGTTTGGCGAGCTTGCCACTGGACACCGAGACAGAGGGGCACCAAAGAAGAGATACAAAGTCTGTCTCAAGAAGTCACTTAGTGCCTGCCAAATCGACCACCGCCAGTGGTCTTCGCTTGCTGCGGACCGTGACACCTGGCACTCCACCATTTACAAGGCAGCCGTCTCCTTTGAGGACTCTCGCAGAGCTAGCCTTAAGGACAAGCGGCTCAGGAGAAAAAACAGAGATGCCGCACCTCAGAACCCTGGACAGACCTTCCCCTGCAGCCACTGCGGTCGAACCTGCCTGTCCTGGATTGGCCTCCGCAGCCACGAGGAGGCCTGCCGACGTCGTGGGCAACCTCTATAAAATCTTCGTTCACGAAGTCAAGCCAAGAGTATTATGGTTTGGTTAGTGACCTGATCTTCATATCATGGACTGTGGAAGCAAGAATTAAGTTATGAACGGTGGAATCCGATTAATCGTGAAATGGACTTGTGGACACGGACTGTTTATGTTTAGATATATATCAAGCTGAATTATTATGGACGGTTTTAACCCCCAGTATGGACTCTGTTTGCCTGTGGTCATTTTTTTCTGTCTCTTCCATTGGGTTTTGTTTGTTGCTCGGCATTCTAAGTCAAATATCTCTTCAATGCCTGCACCGATTGTTTTAAACCAAGATCCATAAGATTCAGTAGGATAGTCACTTTCATTTTCCAATTTTAGCAGGATAGTCACTTTCATTTTCCAATTTATTTCTAGTCCGATCGATTTTGGGTTAAACATTATTTTGGGATTTTGCACCTTTTGCTTAATCCAGGTCCATGGAGAAAAGTCATTTAAAAATTCATAATTACTTCTAGCCTTTATTAATCGAGTTGATGTTTGATACTAGTGAAACTACATTCGCGGCTTTTTTCGTTAGTAACAAACCGCAAGTTTCTAGGTCTGGTAGAATCGGAGCTATGATCAGAAAACCTAGTGCAAACAAACACAAATTTCAGCTTTCTCGCTCCAAAAGCACCTATTTCTGGAAACGGACAAGTGATGCTTTCTGTGTGGCCCACGCTTGCTGCATATAAAGCCCCTTCTGTAGCGCGCATGCGGTCAGTACCACTCAGCCATTACTTTGCCACAGACCACTCACACCGCTACGACGATACAACTAGGAAGAACTACAATGTCGACTCCCTGTTAGCTCTGCGCTGTTTCTTCAGTTTCTTCAGTTTTCTTCGCCTCAATATAGACATGTCACAGTGACCCCTGTCTTCGACGTTGTTGCCTCCCTCATTTCTTGCCTGATTCTCTACCTGGTTACAAGTGTAACTGTCTTTATTGACCACTCATTCTAATTCACATTTTAGGTGTTCATGGAGTGGGCTGGGCCCCCGACGTGAAAGGTGTGAAGCGACCAAAAGCCTCTTACCAACGGAGGCCTTCATTCACCTCACTCTCTCGAAAAAACGGGTGAATGTCCTTGCAGATAAAGATGAATGAGGTAATATTGATCAGTTTTTTTTCCGCCTGCATGTCACAAAAATAGAAAGAAAAATACTTCTAAGTATCTAGCATGTTCTAACTCAGTTTGCCTCATCATCTGAATCATAATCATCATCTGAAATGTCTTGGTGTGTCTGATCCGTAGCATCTTCTACATTGCCTTCATAGTCCGCATATGCTGCTTCTCTTTCCTCATGTGCTTCTCCTCCTTCTTGTGCTTCTCTTGCCGCATGTGCTTCTCCTTCCTCTTGTGCTTCTCTTGCCGCATGTGCTTCTCCTTCCTCTTGTGCTGCAAAGTGTTAAAGAGAATATAAATGTTAAAAATTAGATGGTTAGTGCCATCAAAAGACCTGACTTTTTAAAAAAGTACCCAACGGAGAAAGAAACACACTTAGAAAAGACGGGTACAACACAATTTATTAATATTGCGGGTAAATACCCTTTGTCAAAATAGACAAACGAACAAACAGAGAGATTAGCCGCTACTTATCTTCATTCGCAAGATAAGTAGCGGCTAATCTCTCTGTTTGTTTGTTTGTCTATTTTGACAAAGGGTATTTACCCGAAATATTAATAAATTGTGTTGTACCCATCTTTTCTAAGCGTGTTTCTTTCTCCGTTGGGTCAGTACTTCTTTGCATTTTACAACCTTGGCAGTCACCTTTTTGGTCTGGATTGACTTTTTAAAGCTTGCATGGGTGTGCAATTTCTTGCATAAAAAGCAACAAGAAGGCAAGTTGCCAGTTGAAATTTCGTCACAGTTTTATGGATTTTAGAAAACACGATAAACTTAGTCAAAGTTTTATGGATTTTTTAAAAGAACATGTTTAATCAGGTTGAACATATATTATAAATGAACATTTATTAATACCTGAAACTGGAACATGATAGTTTCTTCTGTAATGGAAATTTCGATTTTCTCGCTCCAGAATCTGCCAAAGAAAACATGTTAGCATTTGAGTTAAGATCTTTTATTTGAAGACACACACACACTTTAAAATTCGCATTTTAATGTAATGTAATCATAGTTACTGCCAGTATTGACATAGCACACTTGCATCTGCTTTTGAAAGCAAAATATGTGTATGTGAAACTGAAATCATGCTATAGTTGAATGAGAAACACATCATCGTATGACTGCCTGTGTACTACTGGACCTATGTACTTCTGTCTGAAATTCCCAAAACACAGACGTTTCCAATGTAACACACACACGCCTTTATGACATGACGCAAATTGCATCCCCCCCCAACTCCCAACAAAAGTAACACACACACGTCTTTATGACACGCAGCAAATTACAGCCAGCCCCCCCCCCCCCCCCCACCCCCTCTCCGCAAAAAAAAAGAAAAAAAAAAACCTGCTGTGTCACCATCTTCCTTCGGCCACCTTGCTTGCTAGTGCCTTGGAAGTATGCCAGGTGTGTGTCATAATTTTTGCGTTCCACCTGGTCGATCCCAATGTCTCGGATGTACTGAAACCTCTGAAGTGCATCAGGCATATGGTAGACCATACCTGCAAAGTTTTGTTAGTTATTGTTGGTATATGTTTTAGAAATATTACAGTCAACAACAATGTAAACTGATACATTCAAGGCCTCTGATGAGAGCGTGTTGATACAAAATACGGTGTCTGCACGTCGCCTCTGCGCACACCATACATGGACTGAACAGTTCGACTGATTGCACTTTTGAGTACGTGTACATATGCATTTGCAGAAAACTGTATTTTGTATATCAACATGCAATGCACCTGTCAGGCACCAACGTGTCTATGATATGAATAGTGTTTAGTATGCAAAGGCACAATATTGTTGAAAACCTAAATATTATCCTGAAATTGCAATCTTAGTGTTGTAACTCAAGCTAGTGTACAAAGTACAACCTGCATTTTCCAAAGTGCATGAATCATGAAATTACAACTCACAATGAATGTACGGTATTATGTCATTATCAAAAGTTTTCTTTTGGAACTTTGTTGCCCAGGCTCTGGCATTTTCATGGAACTGTTGTGGTGCCATTGCTTCAGGGGAACCTGGTGGCGACTTGAGGGCCTTCATCAGCACGTTGAAGTCGTCCCACAACATCTGGATTGCTGCAGGGTCCAGCAGTCTATGTGATGGATCAGCCTGTGCCTGAGGTCCAGCAACTTGTACAGTGGCCTCAACATGGATTCTTCGCCGTTTGACTGGCCTGCTTGCCACCAGTGTTCTCTGCAACGGTCCAGTGTCTTTATGAAGAGCTCTTTATGTATATTAGCTGATTTAGTATAAGAAAAACTAACTTAGGATAACACTACAGGGAATCTATTGTTACAGAATCCCTTACTCTCTGAAATGTAAACAATACCTGTTCATCAGCAGTCAGCAAATCTTGCAGTTCATGGACCAAAGTGTCCTTCTTTACAGTAATGGGGATTGTCCTGCCAGTTTTATCTTCCAGACTTCGCCGTAGGGCGTCCTTGGAAAGGAGCTGAAGGTTCTTGATGTCCTTTGGGGCCTTGTCAAGTATGTTGATAACCTGCAAATTTTGAATCACTTTCTGCAGGTCCTCACCTGCACAAACAAAAACAGTTGTATCGGTCATAATAATCATGTAATACTAGCTCGCCAAATGGCCAATGGCTCACATGTGGTCAAAATCACTGATATTCCACAATAATTGGTTTAGTGTCACTCTTGGACGCAGATGCTACTTGAGAGCCAGTGGGTACATGCATGAAAACCACTTAAATCTACTTCATTAGCTGTAATTAGGGTCATATACATGTTTATATATATGTATAGTTTTGCAACAGTCTTACTATTGGAGTAAATTTCAGTGTTTACTTTACAGGATGCCGAACACACATGTTTATATATATGTATAGTTTTGCAACAGTCTTACTATTGGAGTAAATTTCAGTGTTTACTTTACCGTGCCCCAGGTCAGGCTAACCAGCCATCAGGAAGGTGCTAACTAGCCTTGAAACACTTAGGCAACAAATCATTCTTGTTGAAAAAGTATGCAACTTAATTTGTATTTAGCAGTTGCTGCCCTTGATTTGTTCCTGACACATCCATATTTTTTCTTAATTCAGAACTTCATTTTATACAGAAACAGTGACCTTGGTATTTATAGTTTTCAAGTGTTATAGTATCTTTGTGTTATATGCAGAAGGTAAGGTGCACCTATGCTACTGTTTATTCGTACATGAACTTGCCTGAGAGCTGTGTCCATTTCTTTATCTTTCCCTTTCCATCATCTCCTCTTTCTTCGCAGAACTCAAAGTGGATATTCAGCCTCTTCATCTCCTCAATCAATGATGTTGTGTTTCCTTGATCAACAGCCCATACCACAACCTGCACACACACACACACACACACACACACACACACACACACACACACACACACACACACACACACACACACACACACACACACACACACTCAGTGACTACTTTAATGTATGATTCATGGTCAGTTTAACTAGTATAGTTTGATTCTGTTTCAAAGTGACCCTAAATGTGTTAAAATGTAATCATGTCAGATGATACCTAGTAAGACTTCCAGCAAAGATGTAAAGTAAATACCTGGTTGAGGAGTTTATTTGAAATCCTCATGCGTAGGTGTAATTCATCTGGCACTAGGCATTCGTACGGCACCCAAGGAAATAAGTCTGCACTCTGATAGCCAAGAGCGTGGCCATCTTCAGCCACAGACTGTTGCTGCTGGGCATGATTTCTCTCCACCCCCCAGGTTTCTGTGACATGTCAGATGCATTAAAGCCTACAGTATAGCGAGCACTGGCCACAAGGAAGTAAGTCTGCACTCTGATAGCCAAGAGCGTGGCCATCTTCAGCCACAGACTGTTGCTGCTGGGCATGATTCCTCTCCACCCCCCAGCTTTCTGTGACATGTCAGATGCATTAAAGCCTACAGTATAGCATGCACTGGCCACTAGGCAGACAGATTATAGCCTACTCATGTTGTACAGTGGGCTGTACGGAATGATAGCAAGTATATCAAAGTAAATTTAACTTGATGATCATCAACTGTAAAGTGAACTGGTAAAGAATAATTAAAAATGAATTGTTCTCATATATGTGTGGTGCTTATATGAACACAAACTGCGGGAGCAGGCTTACTTGAGAAGTCACAGATGTCATGTTTGGTGCAGAGACACCAGATGCAGAAGTAGTTTGCATTGGCTCCATTGATGCCTTTCATTAGGGCCAGAGCCTTCCAGTCTGATGAAATTATCCTGAAATTTATTTTGTAGCAGGTTTTAAACAGTACTAGGGTGTTAGCTGGTCTATTTTGATGAGGAAGATGGTAACAGACAATTGGGTGGGTCTTTCATGTTGTGTGCTGTCTGTCCACATTATGCAATGTCCTTGTTGTTCAGCTAAGCATGATTTTATAAAATGTAACTACATGATTTCGTGGTATGGATTGTATGATTTTACAGTAGTCATGCTTTTTCTTTCCCACAGGAATGCACACTGCAAACAAAATGTAAATAAGGCATGAAGTACTTCAACATGATTGTGTTCTATATATATGTCTCTGGTGTGTGCATATGTGTGTGCGTGTATTGACAGATAATCTCCTTAGTCTACATTTGTTTTACTTACCATCTGACTTTAACTAGTTTTCCATGGACATGGACACCATCTCTGGCAGCCATCAACATCTCTTGCCTTGTCATCAGTGATGCCATCTCCAGTGTCCGCCTGTCCTCTTTACCTTAAAGCAGAATACATTGCACAATAAACAGATTAATTACAATATAAAACATGTGCTTGTCTCTTGTTTAGACATATTTAACTTTTTCTGTGTTTGAGGCACACTAAAACGCTACAGCTTTGTCTCTTAACTTTGGAGGAAAATATTAGTTTGCCCCAAACACTAGAATAATCAGCATGTTGCATGAACAATCAGCAATGTTACATAATGGTATGTAGCAGGGCATGATGACAATCAGCTGCTGGATCGGGGCAAAAACTACACTGAAACCAGTTTTAAAAAAAAGATGCACACACCCATGTACAGAAACAGTGTTAACTCATCATCTGGGGTGAGCTTCTTCTGAAAGCGGTCTTCTGAATCTACTGGGATAAGCCTGATCACTCCCTGGACTGCATTTTTATTTTTTGTTATTTTGGCACCGTCGCAGGCAAAACGCAGGGTGATGGTCAGGTTATCCGAGTCTGCCTGAAGAAGATGCCTGTTTTCTGGGAAGTCCAGCAGATTTTCAATCACAGCTGTGAGGCTTCTGGCGCACCCATCCCTGCTCGGTATCTATAAAACATTGAAGAATTTGTAAATGATTCTTTGATTCAGCTTCAGAAAGAAAAATCTCAAGTTTCACCATATTCACAATGCATGCATTTTGAAGCATATCAAAATGCACACATTGTTCATACATATATATTCCAGTAACATGTTGTGTTTGGACAGCAGACATCAAGAGACTGGGAACCACCTGGAGTAAAATCGAAGGAAAAGCTCAGGACAGGAGTCGCTGGAGGTCTCTCGTCGACGGCCTACACCCTGGGAGGGGTGACAGGTGTAAATAAGTAAGTTGTGTTTGGACACATTCAGTCTAAACTATGTATGTGTTACAGCATGAATTTTGCCACTCTCAAACTTGTAACTTTGACACAGCTTATAACACTAGAAGAACTTGTGTTAGATCCCAGGTGAGCACTCTTTTTCAGTTTTGTCAAGCACAAAAGCAGTATTTTACAAAGGTTTTTAACAGAAGTATTAGTAATAATGCTAATTGAATGCCAGAGCCTGTCTGGTGGCTTGAAGATAGTTGCTCAGCTGGATGGGTTCTACTATCTATGAATATTAATTATTAGAATACAAAATACAACACTCACTCTATAAATGGGATGAAGGGGGAGACAGGTGGCCAGACGTAGAGATTCTCGTTGCAGTACGCCCCTTGGAGGAATATTGTCCTGCAAACCAGCTTCATGCCGAAGGGCTTGTAGCGCCTTGAACGGTATTCGGTGCTTGTCTTTCACATGAAGCAGTTTTAATATTGCTAAATGTTTCATACAGGTTGGGTCCACATCTTCAACGCCCGCGTCCGGCCTAGGGCCTCCTCTCACTTCTATATGCACATCATCATATCCTTCTATGTCTGTGAGATGCAGAGTGATGGTTTTCACGTCTGAAAAGGTATCTTTAAAAATTGTGTCCAGGACTGAATGGGCTTGCAACTTTCGCTTCCACCTCTGTGACCTGCTGAGGTCTTTGAAGGGTTTTGAATGAGAGGCAAACATCCTACCTTTTAACTGTTCCTTTTGCACAGAGATCACTTGTTTTAGTTTGTCCTCGTTTTTCCTTGAAGCCTGCAGTTCATCTGTTGATTCTCTTAGCCACTGTTGCAGGACACATATTCGATGCTGAAGTGTCCTGTTAATCAACTGCAGTTCTTCATTTTGGTTAATAATATGTTGGATGTGATTCATATTCAGACGCAGCTATAGATTTATTATATCAATTATCGCTCAAAAACAGTACCGTGAACACTACACACAATTTAACAACGATTTTTAAAAAGTTCAAAAATAAGTATTTTATACTGCCGGATGTCAAGAAAAGTCACCTGAACTGTTAACACATAAGTGCACTGAAAAACTCCACTCTGTTTCTGGATTAAACACTGATGGCAACCAAATGAATTATGGAATCGATGTGGCACCCTTGAAAACTACTTGCAAAAACACAAGTACTGTCACACATGAAAATGCAAAGAAAACGCAGGCTGGTGGTATACTGATCTCGCAGAAAGGCGACAAAGGTAATCTCGAAACAAAATTGCTACAGAGCTCACTCGGCTAGATCATGAGATAAATAGTGGGGACTACTCCACTGCTATCAGGTCCATCTGGGCTATGTTGAGTGGTTGGATCCGGTCCATGCTCTTAGTGCGCACACTGACTGACTATCCACCTACAACAGAGAAATAATAGAGAAAGCACGGTTTTCGACTGCCCGCTTAATCATTGTAGTTGTACAGCCGTTGTACAAGTTATGAACTCGGCTCTTCTAAAATTTAGCCCTGAGATCGTTGTCTTTTTATTTTTATTTTTTTAAAAGATGTCTGTACATCGCACAGCGATGGCTTGATGTGACCAGCTGTAGTACAGGAAATTCACCTATGGTGAAACTTGCAGCCACCCAATCATACTCGCAGACCATGGTAATAATATTACTTCCCTTGTAAGGCCATATAGCCAGAGTCCTTTTTTTTTTTATTTAACTTACTAAACTGTAATGGTCACTAACTGGGGCAGAAAAATAAACAAAGCCATCTGGAAGCCGCCCACAACTACTACCCATTCCCTCCCTGCACCTCCCGCATTGAAAGGGATAGCTGCAGGAGATTACGTTTGTCAGAAAGAGCTGGATCTCACGAGCCCCTTTGACCAGAGGCTAATGTGAATCTATTCCTTTCAGGCAAAGCGGGGCAGGATGGAAAACTGTACAGAACTGCAGTGTGTATGTCGGCCGCATATACTTAAATGATCTTCGCAGGCTCCAAAATCTTTAGTGATTTAACTCTTCCTGCACAATTATTATTTAATTCTGTTCCCTTGTTACAGCGTATAAGAGAGCGCTTTCCACTTCAGTGCAATACTGAATGAAACCGGCGGCAGTGTGTATGTTGGCCGCATATACTTTCATGTCTTAAAGGTTCCGCCGGGAAACATTTAGTGATTAATATCTCCCTGCAGGTTTCATTTACCTCTACTTTCTAGTCATAGAGTACCAGAAAGAGTTTGGCTATGTTAGCGATCGAGCTAGCCCCTCAGGGAATCGTGTGCAATGTGTGTCTGTTTTCGATTGCTCACATGTGTAAGCCGAAAGTTGTAACTGCCTGGCTACTTTAAAAAAGTGCACGAGCCCTTATATCCATACTTCAGTTGCAGAGTTTAACGTCTACTCTGGAATATAACACATGCACCGCGTGAGGCACAGAGGCAGCCAAACAGCACTAAAAATTACATATACACTCAAAGCCAAAGTATTGTATCAACTGTAGATCATTCTAAGCATTTTAAATAAAATGTTTATATTGAAACATTAAAAAAAATATTTCACCTTAAACAAAATACTGCAGTAAAATATCAATTGCCATAATATCACATTTTTTTAAAAAGTCGTGACAGGAGAGTAAAAACAAAATGTCGGACAGCGTCGTTAGCAACGGCGACAGCGACAGCTTTGCCGACTTGAAAAAGGCTGGAAATGTGAGAAAGACCCAGACCTCAGGCGATCAGAAGTGTTTTAAGTGTGACACTTGAGACGTAGCCAGGTCTGGCACTGGCTGCCCACTATTGTTAAGCCGCGTTTTCGTAGGGGTATCAGGTCCAGATCTGGCACCCTTGAAAACTACTTGCAAAAACACAAGTACTGTCACACATGAAAATGCAAAGAAAACGCAGGCTCGAAACAAAATTGCTACAGAGCTCACTCAGCTAGATCACGAGATAAATAATGGGGACTACTCCACTGCTATCAGGTCCATCTGGACTATGTTGAGGGGTTGGATCCGGTCCATGCTCTGAGTGCACGCGCTGACTGACTATTCACCTACAACAGGGAAATAGAGAAAGCGCGGTTTTCCACTGCCCCCTTAGTTGTGCAGCCGTTGTACAAGTTATGAACTCGGCTCTGCTAAAAATTTAACACTGAGATATTTTTTTTTTTTTTTTTTTTTTTTTTTAAAGATGTCTGTACATCGCACAGCGATAGCTTGATGTGATCAGCCGTAGTACAGGAAATTTTAGTACAGGAAATTCACCTATGGTGAAACTTGCAGCCACCCAATCACACTCGCAGACCATGGCAATAATATTACTTTCCTAGTAAGGTCATATGGCCAGAGACCTTTTTTTTTTTTTTAACTTACTAAACTGTAATGGTCACTAACTGGGGCAGAAAATAAACAAAGCCACCTTAAAGCTGTCCACAACCACCACCCATCCCTTTCCTGCAGCTCCCGCATTGAAAGGGACAGCAGGAGAATATTACGTTTGTCATAAAGAGCTGGATCTCACGAGCCACTTTGACATAAGAGGCTAATGTGAATCTATTCTTTTCGGGCAAAGCGGGGGCAGGATGGAAACTGTAAGCCGTCCACAACCACCACCCACAGGGCCGGATCACTTAGCTCTAGAGGGGGGGGGGGGACTTCTTGTTTGGGACCTTGAACCTCATGCAAAAGGCCTCCACCACGCTAGTATTTTAACAAATTTTGGGTCGGGGGGGGGGGGGCATGGCCCCTGGCCCCCCCCCCCTGGATGCGGCCCTGACCCATCCCCTCCCTGCTTCTTCCACCTCACATGTTGATGACACCAGGCAACCCAGGCTCTGCGATGAGCTGGAGGGAAGGGTATTCTCACTGCTGCTCTGCATGAAGCCAGACCAATATCGCGCAGACGTTTGCAGCTTGCATCAGTTGACGTCGCAGAGTGGTTGACGTGACAGTTCGGTCGCGCAGACCCGCCACACAGAGGTATCTGTCCTCCCTTCTGATGGTGCAGCGCGGGCCCTGAGCAGGGTCGTCTTTTTGCCCTTCCAGTTTCTTGGAATCGTGCCAGCAGCCTCTGGATCACTGAATGGGACACCCCAAGACTTCTCCCAACTTCTCGTCCGGAAATTCCATTCTGCAGCCATGCAATTAGTGCCCGGCCTTGATCCACTGGCGTTAGGCTTCGTCGTGGTGGCATGGTGAGGAAAGTGACAATTATGCCCCTACTGTACCGGTATTTGTAGTGAAACAGAGGTGCTCAGCCCACGACTGACCTCTTTAGCACGTGCATCATGACTTTACCGAGTTTTTCCACCTGCCTGCCTTTGGTACGCTTGCCAATATCGCACAGCTTTTCACAAAAACTGACGATGTATCACATGCATTTGACACGTTTGTGGAAATTGATGAATTGTTGTCTATTGTTCCCTGTCTAAGGTCAACTTTTAACCCATTTGGATCGAAAGAACATTGTATTTTATTAGCGTACTTGCGACGATAAAGAATGACACAAAAAGTGGGGTGGCCCTTAAGTTTTGACCATTAGTACATATGAACAGAATCACGAAAACAAGACTGTGCAAAATGGGGCAAATTTTAACTAGATGTAGCCTATTATTTGTGACCTTGACTTTTGAAAGAGGTCACCGACTTGGGCATGTCTAGAAGGATCTTGTTGCAAAGTATCTCTGTGCCCAAATTTAAGTCTATGGCTTGAATAGTCTACAAGACAATGCTAATGTTAACGTTCCGTACAGACACATGGACTGACACTCACAACTCACTTTTTCTATCGCTTATGAGCAAAAACCATATCTTTTTTCCCCCCCAATAATCATCATCTTTATTGCGGTACATTTGTGATGCTTTGTTTAACCCCTTCACTGCCGAGAAAAAACGGACACCACACTACTGCAAAAAGCACATGTCCTCATGAGCCTCCGCAACTGTGATGCTCATGAGGATCTATGCCTCTTGCTGACACCACTTTGTATCTATTGTTCATGGGACGGCAGGAGCTCTTTTACGTATAATTACAGATTTCCGACGTACAATGTACATACAGTGCCAGTGAATGGGTTAAAAATTTGACACGTGATTGAGATATGGTCTAGAACACAAAAGCACTACAGTGGGACACAAGATATGGTCAGTCACATCGCTCTGTATGGCCCACACCACTGCAATAGGAGTTTATTGCTGGTCGTGGGGGAAAAGAGCAACACTTCATCTCCCGGAGGGAAAAAAACCCGTTCTCACTTTGGAACTTTTGTCTCGGTAGTGCTTCTGCACTTTCCGGGCAAGATCGACTCTGTCGTGGGCAATCTCACATGACTCCCTGATGACGTTTTTGAGGTCCAGCAGATGCTGGAAAACAGTTTTGGCCTCGACTGCGTCCTGATCTCCAGACCACGGATTAGCGAACAAGTCGATAGGGCCTCGCGGGCGCCTACCAAAAAGCAATTCGAAGGGGGAAAACCCTGTGCTCTCATTGGGAAGCTCTCTTTACGCAAACAACAACGCTGGAAGGTATCACTTTCTTAAGCGACTGTTTCAAGGTGCCATGAAACCGTTCCACCAGCCCGTTAGCCTGGGCGTGATATGGTGAGGTCAGAACTCGTCTGATCCCCAGCATACGGTGAAACTCACCCATTATCTCCGAAGTGAATTGTGTTCCCCTGTCACTCAGAACCTCTTTCGGAAACCCCACTCTAGCGAAGACTGCAAACATGGCCTCCGCTACCGATACAGAATCAATTTTCTGCAGCGGCACAGCCTCTGGGTACTGTGTCGCTACATCAGCGATGGTGAAGATGTACCTATGATTTCTCTCAGATGGGGGCGACAACGGACCGACAATGTCTACAGCCACTCGCTCGAATGGCGCCTCAATGCGTGGCATGAACTGAATGGGGACATTTGGAACACGGCCCTTCCGGGAGTACTCCTCTGACAGATGTCACACGAACGACAATGACGTCTCGCGTCCGCCGATACACCCGGCCACCCCTAATGTCCGTTTCACCCTATAGTGACCACCCAACAACCCGTCATTAGCCGCCAACAGCGAGGAAGGTACAGCGATTTGTACAGCCGTCGGCACAGTAGCTGATGCGACTCCTTTCAAAAATGGACGCTGTAGTATACCGTCCATCCTGACAAACTGATACGAATCTGACCCACTTAGAGTGACATCACCCCCTGCAGCTTGACTGAACCAACACTGCAATGATGGATCCTGTTTTGCAACTTTAATGAGATCGTCAGGCGAAATGGCATCAAGAGGCGAACTAGCTGCGCACGGCAACGCACCCTTTTGATCCGGATCACACTTGACCTGAGCCCTGGTCGCGACTGATGCGACCGACTCGTGAGGAACATGAGCTCGCTCAAGCGACCCGAATATACCGATGAAATTCGGCACTACTGGCTGGATACCCTTCATGTTTCCTAGCATCAAGTCAACTACTGGCTCGTCGATGACAGAGCAAATCAGATCCTCTGAAAAAAATGTTGTGTCAACCTGTACTTTAGCCAAAGGAAAAGATTTTACCTTTCGTCCGAATGAAATCACCTTCTGTGTCTCTCCTGTAAATTGGTAATCGCGAACCAGGCCACGTCTAACTCCTGCGGTTGTTGCCCCCTAGTCACGGAGAACAGAAACGAGAAACCCGTTTACAACCCCGCCCACTACTGACTGGTAGGTAACCACATCCCCCGTCAGCCGAACACAAGACGCCCAGCTGTGGTTCCTCCTCGACAATTGACACCGCAACACTGGCCGGTATTGCTAGAACAGTTACGAGCAAAATGACCGTACCCACGACAAGTGAAACACTGAGCAACTAGCAAGCCGACCACGTCCAGACCTGTTCCCAACATGTCCACGCGTGTAATTATCCTGATTGGTAACGTTTTGAACCCCTTCACCACCTGGCAAACGAAAGCTACCTCTTAGGTTGACAGGTCGGTTCCCCCGCCCTGTACCGAAATACTGTTGTCCTCGACCCGCGTTAGGTGGCAACTAACCCGACTGGTGGTGACTCAACCATGCGCGCTAAATTCTTGGATGGATGCGCGAGTCGAAAAGCTTCCGCGTTCCAAACCAAGTCCTCGGTTTTCTTGAGGTCACGCTCCCTCAAGAAAACAGCAAGATCTTTGGAAACGCTAGCCAAGAATTGCTCAGCTAAGAACAAATCAGATAACTCCTCGTACGTGTGGTCGATATTGGCCAGCTCGACCTAACGCACAAGCAAGTGGGATAATCGGTTTGCAAAAGACACAAACGACTCCCGTGTTTCCGGCCGACAAGCTCTCAAGCGTTCTCTGAACCCTTCCGCACTACATTGGAAGCACTCTTTTAATGTATCATAGTCTACGTTGCCAGAAACGTTCAAACTATGAAAAAGACTTAACGCCTGACCCTCAAGAACAGAAGAAAGCATGACGGGCCAGTTGCCAGTTGGCCAGCGGCTCAATGCCTTTGCGTGAGCTTCAAATCTGCACAGAAAAGCGTCGATCGAATCGATCGATTCCTTAAACATCGGTAGCCTAGGGAAGTTTCTTACACCCCTACCTGCCGAATCACTATCCGCATACGTGCTAGCACCTGTTTCTTGAGCTAACTGTAACTTTAGCTCTCTATCTTTCTCTCTCACTGGAATGCTAGTTCCTTCTCTCTTATGGCTTGCTCCTTATCGTATTTCTCTCTCTGAAATTCTAGTTCCTTTTCGTCTTTCTCTCTGAAATTCTAGTTCCTTCTCTCTTAAAGGCTAGTTCCTTGTTGGCTTTCTCTCTATCTTCCTCGGCTTTCTCTCTCTAAAATCTAGTTTTTTTCTCTCTTAAAGCGTGTTCCTTATCGTCTTTCTCTCTCTGACATTCTAATTCCTTATCTCTTAAGGCTTGTTCTTTGTCTTTCTCTCTATCTTTCTCTTAAAGACTCTCTCTCTCTCTCTCTCTCTCTCTCTCTCTCTCTCTCTCTCTCTCTCTCTCTCTCTCTCTCTCTCTCTCAGTCTATCTCTCTCTCTCTCTCTCTCTCTCTCTCTCTCTCTCTCTCTCTCTCTCTTCAAAATTCAAGATTCAAAAGAGCATGTTTCCCGATGAATTGAAAATAGCAAAAGTTACTCCTCTACCAAAGAGCAAAGATCTGAGCGACCCAAGTGAGTACAGACCTATTTCAATCTTATCAGCAGTGTCCAAACCACTTGAATAGCATATACATAATCATTTACTTCAATTCCTGAATGAAAACCGCCTTGTTAGTACTGCACAATCAGCTTTTCGGCCTAAACATTCGTGCCAGACAGCCTTAACTCTCATAACCCACAAATAGCTTACTGCCATAAATGAGTCCAAACTTTCAGGTGTAGTATTTCTAGATCTTAAAAAAAGCCTTCGATCTCATTAACCACTCAATCTTACTAAAGAAGTTACCTTTATATCACATTGACTCAAATGCAGTCGCTTTTCTCTCGTCCTATCTCTTAGACAGAACGCAGAAAGTGTTCTTGAAAGGTAAATACTCAGCGGAAGGACTGGTGACACATTGTGTTCCTCAGGGATCCACCCTAGGACCGTTATTATTCAACATCTTTATAAATGACCTTCCACTGTCAATATCACACCCCGACACAAACTGTGAACTATTTGCTGATAATACATCATTACATGTATCTGATAAAAATGTTTCAACCGTGAGCGCAGTCCTCCAACATAGTTTAGATGAAGTGTCAACTTGGTGTGAAGAAAATCATATTATTATTAGTATTCCTAAAACGAAAAGTATGTTGGTGATGACACGCGAAAAGCATCAACGTGGTTTGCAACCCCTTGAGCTGTCCCTTCACTCTCAGCCCATAGAGCAAGTGTCAAAACATCGTTTGTTAGGAGTGACAGTCGACGAACAGCTCAGCTGGGAGCCTCACATAGAAACTGCCTGTAAAACTATTTTGAAGAATCTCTTTTTATTATCCAAATGAAGTCGTATAGTTGACATTGATGCTCGAAAACTATTCTTTAACGCACACATCAAGACACATTGTAATTATGCTTCCAACATCTGGGACAGCTGTGGAGACATTCATTTGAAAAAAATTAATTCCCTTTACCGGCGAGGTATTAAGCTTATTCTTCCTGGTTCGTCCCCTACTGATGAAAGACTGAAGGCCCTTAATATCCTACCACTCAGTAAACAATTGGAACTTAATAGATGCTTACTTGTGCAAAAAATTCTAAACGATTCCGCCCCTCCCTATCTCCGTGAGCTGTTTTTCCAAACGAATAGAGAGAACACAAGGAACAGCTTACTCCATCTCCCAAAACCGAGAATCGACATCTTCAAATCTAGCATATCATTTTCCGATGCTAAGTCATGGAATAACTTACCCTCTCATTTAAAGTCTATTTCAAAGTTATCTATCTTCAGAGCTCGCGTCCATAAATATCTGCTGTCGATGTGAATGTTCTATCTTTCTGCTTAGTATGTTGCTCCAGCACAGCAGATTGCTGCAGATTATGTAATAGTTTGACTGTCTGCATTAACATGTTAGGTTCATACACGTATATATATATTGTTTTAATTCTTTTTGTATTTTATTTTATTATTATTATTATTTGTCTTCTAATTTTTTCTTTCTGATGGTGGTGGTGGTGGGTGCGGGGGGGGGGGGGGGGTGGGTGCGGGGGGGGGGGGGGATGGGTCTTTTTACTTATATATATTTTATCTTTTGCTGTATCGTCTGATGTATTTTTTATATGTGTAGAGTAGCAGGACAGTTTGGAAGATAGGCATTGCTATGCCTAAAACTTTTTATCATGAATAAAAACGTTTCATCGTCATCATCATCATCATCCTCTCTCTCTCTCTCTCTCTCTCTCTCTCTCCCTTTCCTCTCTGTCTATACATTTCTCAACATACTTAAATAGTTTGTCCTCCTTCAACCCTAGCCTCTCCCCTTGCTTAATATAAGCCACTGATTTATATGAAGTTATATACTAGTTAAGTTCTGTATAATTAAGGTGGTGACTGTTTATGCTGGAGCAACTGTCTAATAGCCGGTGCTGTTCTTATGGCGACGGTCGCCCCCAGGTAGCAACTGTGAAAGTATTTTCGTGTTTTTTTTTTTAATTTTTGTTTGTTTTTTGTTTGTTTTTTTGGCGTATTTTTGTTATTTGTGTAACTAGTCTCAGCCAAGCAGAAAGTTTAAAAGCATTATATTATGTGTTACAGAGATACTAAGATAGATTAGTTAGTTATTTGGGCTTAACGCCGAGCAGGCAACTAAGGCCATCTCACGGCGGGATGGGTAAAAATCTGGTCAGCCAGACTAAAAGAAAGGTCTTAAAATAGGATGTAAATATACCTTAAAAATTTCATGCTAAAATGTCGCACAAGTCGTTAAAAGAAACGCCTACAGACTCTCAGATACTAAGAGAGGGCCGCCGCCTTTAGTTTGCTTGTGTTAGGGAGGTTCAGGTCGGGTTGGGGCCGTCGGCATCGGCCATTAGACGCCTTGGCGACGGGCTTCGCCCGTCCCGAGCCATTGTCCATTTGTTTGAAAACTGTTGTGTGAGTGTGTGTGATTGTGAGTTGCATCTGAGGTGGCGAAACGAATTTCTCTTTTTGAGATAATAAAGTACTCTTATTCTTCTTATTCTTATTCGCCTCTACTGGGTCCCAAGCCATGGTTACGGAAAATAAATTTCAGAACCAGTAAAAAATTATTTAGAACAGCCGCCAAACACAAAACGATATAAATGGAAAAAAAAAGTCTTCCTTAAAAGGAAGGGCCACAGAATTAAACACACAGACTACTATGAGAGACAGTGACCTAGTTACTGACGTCTAGATGGAACGGGAAAAAAACCGCGATAGACAGTAGAGCAAGGAACGAAGGATAACGATATCTATTCAAAACGGAAAAAAAAACCAAGAAACTATCTTCTCGTAAGATCCAGAAAACTACTGAAATAAAGGATCTTACCCCTTAGAATCGGAGAGGGGGAACAACTAACACAGACAAACAGACAACCACATAGCAACCATACCCTACTCTATAGTCCCTACACTAGGACACAGGCTAGCTACCACACTTTTGGGCACTCCAACCTACTGCTAGAAAAAAATCAGGGTCACCACTGTAACGTACGTGGGTCGCACGCACAGACTCACAAACGCAACGGGCACATACACAACAACGCTAACTCTCAGTCGGACTCGCATAAATTCGTGCAGTATAAACGCAAAACATCATTTCTGTTTTCCTGTGGCCCCGTTTATAGTCCTAACTAACAAAACGTGAACTCAAAAATACTCTTCACAAGATACACAGTTCTCAACACTAACACATCACCCTCACATCCACACACAATATAGTAAAAGCCAGGTTAGGTAAATTGTCCTCATTATCCAACCTGCTCAACTGGTGTTATCGTTCTGTCTCGTTCGCACGTTCCTCCACGTCTAGTCGTGTAGTTTCTTTCGTCACGCGTTTCTGAAGCTGTCCCACGTTCCCCGAACTGTGGACGTCCTCTCGACACGCTCCTCTAGCGCAGCCTCTGTTGACTTTGATGTCTTGGCACTAAGTCTCTCGCTGCCCGAGCGGTGAATGTCCTCACGACACGTTTCTTTAGCGGCAGCCTCTGTTGACTTTGACGTCTCAGCGTCACGTCCCTTGCTCCGCATAAGAACTCTGTAAAATAAAGTTATTATGTCATACCACTTGCTTAACACTCACATATTGGATGATATGAGGTACATTACGTAACCTGGCTGATATAAATAAATCTACGCGTTCATTCACACACTCGTGCTTCATAAAACAGTCTAGATTCGCAACACACTATAACTCAGTCACTACACTGAAAAAGACTATAACATGACGCACGCGCCATACACTGGTTCGTACATTGGATAAGATTATACTTAACACACTCACGTACTACCTTCGCAAGCAACCTAGGCATACACACACATTCCTTAGTTATCCATCCCGGTAAATAACTATACTGATCAACAAAAGAAACTCAAAATTCGAGTGTATGTTGTATTTGTATGAAAAATCCACGAAAATACAAGTTGCACTATTTTTGATAGCCAGTGTACGAGCAACAATATGTAAGCATGCAGTCACCGTACTGTAGTAACCGTGTTACCCTCCCTGTGCACGAGGCACTCGTATTGGTTAGGACGCACGGCGTATGCTTTCCACGCACGTGCATACACTGCAGAGTGATGTTAGATCATGAACTGTGCTCAGCAATGCAAGGCAATAAAACAAAATCAGCAGCGTGTTACGCCGGGGCGTTTGGAAGCCGGAGAAGATCCACAAGCTGTGGCAGCAGCCTTTAGATGTCACATTTCGACCATTTACAGGCTGCAGCAACGCTATCATGCCAAATGGTCTTCTGCTGACGCTCCCCGAAGCGGACGACCACGTGTGACAATTCCACGGCAAGACCGCCACATTTTCCGGGCTCACATGCGAAATCGCTTTCAGCCGGCCGAGGAAACAACAAGAGAAGTTATGGGCAACCACCAGGCACCCATCAGTGGCCAGACAGTGCGACGACGGCTAAAGGAGCATAATCTGCACAACCGCCGTACAGCCCGTGGACCTGTCCTTACTGACCGTCATCGCCGTGCACGCTTACAGTGGTCACAGGCTCATGTCGACTGGACCTGGCGACAGTGGCAGAACGTCCTGTTCATGGATGAGAGCCGCTTCTGCATCAGCCATGCAGATGGGCGCATAAGAGTGTGGCGGAGAAGGGTGAACGCTATGCTGATGGCTGTGTGCTGGAGAACAATGCCTGGGGCGGGCCAAGCGTGATGATTTTGAGCGGGATTACCCTGACCAGACAGTAGGACCTGTGTTCTTCCGTGGCCTTGTACCAGGTCGCGGAAATGACATCACAGCTCAACGCTACATTGACCAAGTACTACACCCATATATCCTGCCATTTTTTCAGGGACGCAGAAACTTCATCTTGCAGCAAGATAATGCGCGTATACACACTGCACGTATCATCCAGCACTTCTTGCAGCAGCATAACATCCCAGTCATGCCCTGGCCTGCCCTCAGCCCGGCCGGACCTCAATCCCATCGAACATCTCTGGGACCAACTGCAAATGGAGGTCAACGCCGGTACGCCCCAGACCAACGACAGCCGCAGAACTGGAGAATACCATTGTCCAGGCATGGAACAACATCCCCAGGGCAGCTGACAACCGCCTATGCGCCGACGCTGCCACTGAAGCCGTCATCAACGCCAATGGGGGTCACACGCCATATTGACTTTGTGCTGTGCCATAAGGCCATGCTTGCTCCAAATACAGAATAAACTTCCACACTGATTACGCTGGTGTCCATGATTTAATTCCTACAATGTCGATAACATCCGTTGTATGGTCTGTCCGAAATCGACTTTCAAATGTTGGATTAAATGTGATTTGAAGGGGCTACGTTGCGTTTCTTTTGTTGATAAGTATATATAGAAAAATCCTCTGTTATCTCAACAAGTTCTAAACCGACATAACTGAACCAAATCAACGCTAAACAACCAAACTAAATCTTACTAACGCATACTACCTTTAACTCACTAGCTGTCGATAATACATATAAAAACGTACCTGAAATCTAGGTTTCAGAGTCTTGGAATACGGCTAGTGTATCCGACATACGTCCGTCCTCATTGACAGAATAGCACGTACTCTTGAGCTCTGTTAGACTGAGTTCCACCACTAAAACTTCGTGCCGATCGTTTACCTCGCAGTCGCACGGAACTCATGAATACACGGACTATTACTGAAACTGCTCTCCTCTGTGTCGTTAATGGCCTCCTAAGTGCTTATGATGAAAACCAGATCTCAGTTCTTGCCCTGTTAGACCTATCAGCTGCGTTTGACACCATTGACCATTCCATCTTGCTCCAACGTCTAGAAAACTACTTTGGTATTTCTGGTAAAGCTCTCACCTGGTTTCACTCTTATCTGTCTTCCCGTCAGATCAACGTCTTTGTCAAGAACGTTCTTTCTGAAGCTGCTGCGCTAGAGTTTGGGGTCCCTCAGGGCTCTGTCCTGGGCCCCATTCTATTTACGCTGTACACTCAGCCTCTGTCTCAGGTTATCGCATCGCATTCAACCGATCATCACATGTATGCGGACGATACACAACTTCGGAAATCTGCACCTCCAAACAGCTCCAGTCAGGCTATTTCAGATGTTCAGAACTGTATCTCAGATGTTAAGTCCTGGATGTGCGAAAATAAACTTCAGTTAAACGAGGGCAAGACAGAAGCTCTTCTTATCGGTGCCTCACGACTGCTGCCCAATTCTCCTGACTATGCGCATTATTGTGACGCACCTATTTCATTTTCTGATTCAGTTCGCAATCTTGGCGTTTTTCTGGATAAGATCTTCAAATGAAGGAGCATGCAAATCATGTCTGCAAACTTGCTTTTCTGGAATTAAGACGCATCAGTTCTTTCCGTCATTACCTCACTACTGAAGCTACCACCAATTGGCCAAACTACCCGTCGTCTCTTTAGTCTTGTCCCGCATTGATTACTGCAATGCCCTCTTAGCTGGCCTCCCTCAGTTTCTCATTCAGAAATTGCAGTGAGTTCAGAATTGTGCTGCACGTCTCATCGTCCGCACCTCACAGCATCAGCCCATCACTTCTATTCTGAGACAACTTCATTGGCTGACAGTCAAACAACAAGTCTCGTACAAAATCGCCTGTCTGTGCTACAAAGCTATCAACTACTCTATCCCTGCCTATCTCGCTGATCTTCTTCAACAATACACTCCCTTCCGCTCCCTCCGTTCAAGTAGTAACACGCGCCTTCTCAGAGTCCCGCTCTTCAAATACAAAACCAGAGGTGACCTTAGTTTTGCGCACGTTGGACCTGTTGTCTGGAACTCTCTACCTATAGACATCAGACATTCTCCCTCATTCACTGCCTTTAAATCTGCCCTAAAGACCCACCTGTTCGATACCCAAATGTAGCTCAGTTCCTTGTCATTATGTACCTGTGTGTGTGTGTGTGTGTGTGTGTGCGCGCGCGTGTCATTGCATAATCCGTTGTTTCTCTGGTTTTATGACCCCCTCCACTCTCACTCTTTATTTGTAAAGCGCTTAGAGCTTATTTAAGGATAAGCGCTATATAAGTAGCCATTATTATTATTATTGATGTAGTCAGCAACCACCCCCCACCTCAAGGCGTCCCCCACCGGCTGACTAGTTCCTGCAAGTTAGTTAGTTATTTGGGATCAACGCCGAGCAGGCAATTAAGGCCATCTCACGGCAGAGTTCCTGCATCAAGGGTGGGAAGCGATCCCACATGTTCTCCGAGCCCTGGTGAACTCCATGCGTCAACGCTGCATTGAATGCTTGGCTGCAAACGGTGGGTACACTCGCTACTGACTGGACCAGTTTTGTGTGACTTTTCGAATGAGGGGTGGTTGAACATTCTAACGTACTGCTTTTGTTACAATTGCTTGATTTACTCAAAACTTCAATGAAATTGTTACTAAATAAATTAGCAAAGTACTGACTCCAAGTATTGTTACATTATTTGTGTGTTGGCGGTGCGTCTGCGATAAAAAGTGGCCCTTAAGTTTTGACCATTAGTATATATATATATATATATATATATATATATATATATATATATATATATATATATATATATATATATATATATATAGATATACATGCACCATTTAGCACCACTGTCATGTGTGCGTGCGCGCGCGTGTGTGTGTGCGTGTTGGCTGTTAGCCTTTTCATTGTATCAGCGCTTAGAGCTACTTTTAGAATAAACGCTTAACAAATCTCCTTCATTATTATTATATCTACAATCAAAACTTAATTCTCAAGTCTGTGTGTTTAAATAGCTCTCTGTGTATGTAAAACTGTATGCTGGTCTGTGCTTTTGGAACTTTCAGCTGGACACTGGAAGCTGTAAGAACAAGACTCACAAACAGCATACATTTAACCTGTTCAGTGCCAGCTAATGCAGAGTGTTTCTGCAATCAAGCCCCCCCCCCCCCCCCCCCCCCCCCAATTAAAAAACCTAATGTCTCAAGAACATGGATTCAAAGTGGTGTCAGTGGATCATAGGATCTATACCTCTTGCAGTTGGTTGGTGTTCAAATTTTCTCAGCACTTAACGGGTTAACGTCAGAGTTAGTGTTATCATACCGGTAGTCTGAATGCAATGGTAGTGCCTCAAAATGGAGGAACAGACACGAGTCACCCTCATACAAACTAACGAAGATGCAAAACTTGCGCGTGCACACACACACAAATCCATGTTAACAAACACACAGAAAAATATGTAAAAACTGTTTATTTTCAATCTTAAATAATACTCTTTGAAACAAGTTATTTACCACTTGAAAAACAGACCAAGAGTTTAAAAATACAAATTAATACAAGTGTCATTATATGCTTCTCTCTTTGTGAAAACTGTGTGTTTGCTGCTGTCAATAAACCGTAGCCATGAAGTTCTAACTTCAGTCAGCTATGCTCACTGAAACATGAAGGCCACATCAAACATGTGTAAGCCACACTTGGAAATGTGGATATAAAAATATGTGCATGCAGAAAGCTACAACAAAAAAATCATTGTATATTCAAGAACTATATTCAAGAAGACAGGACGTTCCACTTCCAGATATTTTTCTGTTTTACTTAACCCTTTTCATCCTGATACACCCATTGCTTGAACTAAATTTGACTGATATTTCAAGTGTGGTGCCATGATAGCTTGGCGCCTCAGGCGCCAAGCTATTCTGGCACCACCCTTGAAATAAAATCGTTGATCTATCTCCTTATCTGTAATGTAGCCTTCACAGGACAATATTAAGCCAATTTTCTAAAATAAGCCTCAGGATGCAAGGGGTTTACACAGTACGGAACATTTCTGTGACAATACTCGATGTATTCCGTGTTGGACTGCAATGTTAGAAAGCCGTTAATGTCCGAGTCTGTGAAAAGAAATGTCTGTGTGTTGAAGTGTAATCTTGCAGCACTGTCAGGACTATTTTTTTAAAAAAAGTCAGCTAACATATCAATTTAATACTGATGAGCAATGGAATGCAACATTTTTGGAATAATCGGAAACACTAAAGTAATTCCAAAAGTGCTTTATTTCTTTTTCTCGTCGGTATAGTACATGAACCAATTAAGGTAAAACGTGCATCACTACATTTGTTCCATCATGGTCCATCTGTCTGTTACAGCAACAGAGAAATATAAGAGACACTGTGCACACACTAAGTTCACAATAAGACTGAAATTCCTAAAGTCGGGAGATATCCTAAACATTAACTCAATTAATAATAATACATAGTATTTATATGGCACATTTCTCATATTCATAATATAACTCAATGCTCAGGCGAAACGGGCGAAAACGAGACACGCACACGCACACACACACACACACACACACACACAGTCTGCAGGGTGTGTGTACAGAAATACCGTAGAGATTACACGAAAGTCTGCGAGAAAAAGTAGGTTTTTAACTTTGCTTTGTAACTGCGTAAGGGTGGAGGCTCAGTCAGTAAGGAATTCCAAATTAATGGAGCAGTACATCTGAAAGAGTGTTCACCGGCAGATTTGAGATAGAACTTTGAGAAGTTTCTCTCCCGGTGAACACAGTGTGCGAGAGGGCTGGTAATTAGACTGGAGGAAAGGTATGACGGAAGACTGCCATCAAAGTGGTGGTATGCAAGGGTCGCTATCTTTAACTGTATGCGGGATTGGATTGGAAGCCAGTGAAGAAGGTCTTTCAGTATAGGGGTTACGTGGCCTCGTTTTCGCCTGCGCTTCACAAGCCTTGCAGCATTATTTTGAACTCACTGAAGGCGGTTAATCTGCTCAGATGGAAGACCAAAAAGCAGAGAATTGCAGTAGTCAAGACGGCTCGTGACTAAAGCTTTCACTAACTTTACAGTGGCAGCTGTTCACAGGTGTTAAAAGGTCAGGCCACACATCAACCACAGAAGATACTTTAACCCTCTGATTACCATTAGCGTGTATTGTTGTTATACCTGAATTAATCATCGTGGCAGATTCAGATAACGATATTATCCACAAAAGGAAATTACTGTGTGGTGGTCCTTCAATATAAAGAGACCAATAAAAGGGAAAAAGAGAAACAATGTTACAACTTTAACCCATTTATCCCCGGGTCGCTACAGCAGGAGATTGATTGACCATGATAATTCAAGGGTAGTGCCAGATTAGCTTGGCGCCTGAAGGCGCCAAGCTAATCTGGCACTACCCTTGAATTATCATGGTCAATTCACCTCCCGCAACTGGTACATAGCTGTTTAGTAACACTTCCAAAATTTGGGAAAAGCACCCGTGGGGCTAAAAGGGTTGAAGTGTTACAATAAGACATAATAAACAATAGCGCTCTATATTATAATATACACACATGCGCGAGCACACATGTACACATGCACGCACACACACACACCCCTGTGCTAATTGCATGTTTTAAACTGTACAATCAATGCCGTTAAATAAACCGAGCTCAATGAATGAAACGGGTCCACATCTTTCGCAACAAACTTAAATTTAAATAAATGCTAAAATTATACAGCACAGTTGTCTAACACCTAAATCAATTAACCCATTTAGCCCTAACACCCTACAGCAGGAGATGGATCGACCATGATAATTCAAAGGTAGTGCCAGATTAGCTTGGCGCCTTCAGCAGGCGCCAAGCTAATCTGGCACAACCTTTGAATTATCATGGTCGATCCATCTCCTGCAACTGGTACATTGTCGTTAGTTAACAGCTCCAAAATTGGGAAAATTGCTCTGGGGTTAAATGGGTTAATGCTGTCTCTTGAAATCACACAATTATAGTTTGTGCCCCGCAAAGCAATCAAGTACATGTATGGTCTCACACACACACACCCACACACACACAAATTGCTCACACATCCACTCACAGCTGACGTAAATAAACACGGCCTACCGAGTCACACTTACAATTCACAGACAACCCATGTGTGTGCAAATGTACTACAGGCACGTGGCTGTGTATGACACACTTAGTGTGTGTGCACACACTGCAAATGTTTCTGCAGAAACACGCTACCGACAGCCAAAACATCATGGGTGCAGCTAAAACTGCATGGTGCTAGAAGAAACAAAGTTTTTTTCCTGGCAGCATCACTAAGCTATCACGTCGCATCACATTCCTGCATGACCGTGTCAGTACCAAATGGTTAAGTGTCACACAGACTTCAAAGTGATCAGACTATATTTTTCACAACAAAAACAAGATGATTTCATCCCAAAGTCTACTGTTTGGAGCTCGGATGCGTTCATCTTTTAGGAACTGTCAGAGTTGTTCATATTTTTAGGCTTATTATGCCGATCCATTTCCCTCCTCTCTAAGCCAACCCCTGATCAACACACACGTCGGCGCACACAAATAAAGACGGACACACGGCGCTACCGCCATTAGTACGCTCTGTGGGCACATGTAGCGACAGGAATCCATCTCCTTCTACTCAACCCACCCTCTGATCCACACACACTGGCCCACAGAAATAAAGATGGACACACGGCAATACCCGCCATTCGTAAGCTCTGTGCGTGTCTATTCTGAAGAAGATTTATAGAACGAGCAGCGAAATGACGTCACTTCAAGCTTCAAAGTCATGGCATCATTAGTCCCACGATGCTGTGTTCATAGTGATGACGATGTTATACGTCACTCATCACAGTACTAACATTTGACGTATCAGAGAATCAACTTTGCAATTTCCTTGCTGATTTTCACGCCTATGGCTTACATGTCACAATTTTACCTAATCTTACCCCTGGGCCAGGACAAACAGCAGGCTTATGCAAACACTGTTTATGAAAAATCATGCGGGTATTAATGAGAAGATAGTTTTTTTCGTAAAAGAAAAATTAAAGATATGTTAGCTGTTTTACAAATGACTCCTAAAAAGTAGTGCAGAACACTGTCTGATTTTCACACACTGGGCATACAGGTCACAATTGCCCCAATCGTACCTGACAGCCGAGACAAACTGTAGGCTTATTTAAATATTGTATATGAAAAATCATGCGATTATTAATGGTCAGGTTTCTGTTTTAGCTTTGCTGGATCTGTCTAGCGCATTTGAAACGACTGACCATTGCACCCTGTCCTATCGCCTTGAACATGTCTTTGTTATCCAGGGACAGGTTTTTGAGTGGTTCAAATCCTATTTGTCTAACCAGTCACAGACTATTTCTGTCTGTGGTCATCTTTCAGTCGCAGCCCCTCTGTGTTTCGGAGTACCCCAAGGGTCAGTCCTCGGGCCTGTGCTCTTCATTATGTATATGCAGCCCTTGTCCGGTGTCATAGCTGCACGCCCAATTTCTCATCACGCACACTCTGATGACTCCAAGCAGACATCAAGAGACTGGGAACCACCTGGAGTAGAATCGAAGGAGAAGCACAGGACAGGAGTCGCTGGAGGTCTCTCGTCGACGGCCTATACACGGGTAGGGGTGACAGGCGTAAGTAAGTAAGTAACACTCTGATGACACACAGTTGTATAAGCCAGGCCGTGTTGAGCAGGTCGATGCCATCATCCAGTGTGTGCAACAGTCAGTTTTTGATGTTAGAACATGGATGATAGCCAACAAACTAAAACTGAATGAAGATAAAATGCTAGTTTTCTCTAAGCGAATATCTTCTTCCTTACCGCAGTCCATCACAATCACAGAAGTTAGTTTTCTGCTCAGGTGAGAAATCTTGGCGTCACCACTGATTGCAGTCTCTCACTATGACGACACGTTTTGAATACCTGTAGATCTGCATTTATTGAACTGCGCCGCATTAGCTCCATCAGGTCTGCTCCTTTGTCTTGTCCCGACTCGATTACGGCAATGCACTCCTGTGTGGTGTCCTCAGTACCTTCTGGATCGGCTCCAGAACTCAGCAGCACGGCTTGTTGTGAAGACAAAGAAGCCAGACCACACCACACCCATCCTGCGTTCATTGGTTGCCTATCACATCTAGAGTACAATACAAAGTTCTGTCCATCTGTCATACCTGTCTGTCTCCTACTGGCTCTGTCTTTCTGAGCTTCTTCATGTGTACACACCTTCAAGATAGCTCCGTTCCTCAGCAGACATTAAACTATTACGCTTTCCGACTGTGAGAACTAAGTCTTTTGGCGAGAGGTCTTTCTCATACCAAAGACCATTTTTTTTAAAATAAACTCCCACAGTTCCTCAGATATGTTGAATCAGCCAATAGTTTCCGGCAGTCTTTAAAGACTTACGGGCTCCAGTGTGGATCGACCAGTTTTTGTGAACGACCATTTTCTCGCCAATGAGCATCTTAATCGAAAAAAGGTCCTGAGATAATTCTTTTAGGGACAATATCCTAAAATTTCAAGTCCGTCCTCAGATGCGGGCTCTAGTCACTGTCACATACGGTGCTTTGGCGCCCAAAAGACGTTCTCTAGCAAGGTTTGTGTAGCTGGAACGGACGTCATTATTATCTTGTTACTTCTTTGCCAGAATTTCTTCCCCGCATGCCAAAAACGTCATGTGCATGCTCCGGAATGCGCTCCGACCAGCCCCATTTCAAAGTCTGCTGTATAGACAAAAACCTTGCCTGTGTGTCCATGGGATTTTATCACATGCCTGTTTAAACTGCTAGCTTTGGAAAACAGCAAGACCTGCACACTGTACATCCAGGAAACAAAAGGTCATCAGGCCCAAGACAGCTGCAGTGGGGCCGCATGTGGCTCCACTGCATCTATCGTGGGCCCGATGACGTTTTGCTACTGAGGAGCATGTCTTTTCAAGTAGCTTAAGCTAGCAGTAGTGAATTTAGCACTGCCCTATGTACATTTATGTAGCCTATAGCCTGTGTGAAACATGTTTTTCAAGCTGTAAACCCAGGTTTATTCTGTACATGTATGTGGCTTCTGGCCAGTGTGAATAAGCATGTGCATTTTCAAGTTCCTAGCAGCCATGAATGTAGCGCCACATTCTGTACATTTAAGTGGCTTTTGCCCTATGTGGATAAGCATGTGTTTTTTCAACCTGCCAGCCCAGGTAAAACTAGCACCACATTCTGCACATTTATGTGGCTTCTGGCCTGTGTGGATAAACATGTGTGTTTTCAAACTGTGACCAACAGAGAACATATCACCACATTCTGTACATATATGTGGCTTCTGGCCTGTGTGGATAATCGCATGTGTTTTCAAGCTCCTTGCAGTAGTAAATGTAGCACAACATTCTGTACATTTATGTGGCCTCTGGCTTGTATGGATAAACATGTGTGTTTTCAGGCTGCTGGCCTGGATAAAGCTAGCACCACATTCTGTACAATTATGCTGCTTCTGGCCTGTGTGGTTAAGACAGTGTCTTTTGAAGCTGCGAGCTTGGATAAAACTAGCTCCACATTCTGGACATATATGTGGCTTGTGGTCTGTATGGTGGATAAGCACATGTGTTTTCAAGCTATGAGGCTGGATAAAACTAACGCCGCATTCTGTACATTTATGTGGCTTGTCACCTGTGTGGATAACCATGTGTCTTTTCAAATCATAAGCACGCATAAAATTACTATCACATACTGTACACTTATGTGGCTTTTGGCCTGTATGAATAAGCACATGTGATTTCAAGTTGTAAGCCTTAGAAAATCTAGCACCACATTCTGTACATTTATGTGGCTTCAGGCCTGTGTGAATAATCATGTGTTTTTTAAAGCTGTTAATCCGGCCAAAACTAGCACCACATTCTGAACATATATGTGACTTGTGGCGTGTGTGAATAAGCATGTGTCTTTTCAAGCCTCTTGCATGGGTAAAGCTAGCATCACACTGTGTGCACATATGTGGCTTATGTGCTGTGTGGATAAGCATGTGTCCTTTTAAACTGTCAGTGTCAGGGAAACTGGCATCACACACTGTGCACTCATGTGGCTCCTGGCCTGTGTGGATAAACATGTGTCTTATCAAGTCTCTGGCACAGCTAAAACTGTTATCACACTGTGTGCATGTATGTGTCTTCTGGTCTATATGACCCAGCATGTGTCTTTTCAAGGTGACAGTGTCAGGGAAACTAGCGTCACATGCTGTGCACTCATGTGGGTTCTGAGTAAGCCGGAGTGTTTTCAGTGTGTGTGCTTTTAGTTTCAGAGCTGTCATCAAATCCGTATGTACGGTATTCTTCAAATTACTGTGTGCAGCTGTCATCAAACCACTGTCCGCAGCATCATGGTTTTCCATGTTAGTATCACACAATATAACCGTGTCAGGTTTAACATCTGGCTGGCACTGGTACATGTTCATATCACTGTTGTGAACACAATCCACATGACACAAACCATGTTTTGAATGCTGTCGCTCTGTCTTGTTCCCCAAAGGCACTTTCTGATTGATGACAGGCTCTAGTTTAACCTCTTTGTGTGCGCAGCCACTGGTACTAACCTCAGACTCTAGACTAGTTGCAGGTTCACGCTGGACACCACATCGAACCTTGTCTTCTGAATCCAGCTTGTGTGGGTGTTGGAACTGCCAGGAATGAGTACAGGTGTCAGGTTTTGGCTTAATCACCTTGTTTACTAACACCTTGTTCATTTTTTTGCTGTCGACAGTACTAAAGGCTGCATTCACAAGGGGGATAACCTCTGACTCTGAGTTGGACCCATGTTTAAACTGGACATAAGGTTCGTCCTCATCAACTGGTTCAGACTTGATTTGTGGGTACAGGACAGAAACATCTCTTTCCACAGCAACAGTGTTGTGATGGTCTTCATCAGCAGTTCGACAGTTACTGTGGCGTCCATCCACCTCATAGGGCGCTGCTTCTGTTCTCTCACCTGTCTCTGCTGGAGGAACGAGAAAACAGGAACCATGAACAGATACAACACAAAGGGACCAAACTTTCTTGTTAACCCATTACATCCTGAGGATGAGTTTTGAAAAATGTGCTATTGTCCTATGAAGGCTAAGTTAAAGATTAGGAGATAGATTCACCAGTGGCGCCAAGCTATTCAGGCACCACCCTTGAATTATACTAATGGTCAAACTTTAAGGGCCACCCCACTTTTTTGTGTCACTGTTTATCGTCATAAGAATGCTAATAAAATACAATGTTCTTACAATCCAAATGGGTTAAAAGTTGACCTTAGACAGTCCACTGTACAGGGAACAGAGGGCCCAGGACTCGGAACCATACAGCAGGGTGGTGAGGACGACAGCTCTGTACACGCTGATCTTGGTGCCTGTTTTCAGCTGTTGATTGTGCCACACCCGCTTGAAAAGTCGCCCGAAAGCGCTGTTCGCTTTTGCCAGCCTGCTGTCAAGCTCCTTGTCCAGCTTGGCGTCCGACGTGATAATGCAGCCAAGGTAGGTAAACTGGTGCACTGACTTTAGTTCAGACTCGCCAATGGTGATGTGAGGAGGGCGATACACTGTCTTGGGTGCCGGCTGATGGAGGACCTCTGTCTTTTTCAGACTGACCTCGAGTCCAAAGAGCTGGGCAGCAACTGCGTAGCAAGACGTGATGCGCTGCAGGGCTCTCTCTGTGTGTGCAACGAGGGCAGCATCATCAGCAAAAAGCAGCTCACGAATCAGTTGGTCTAGGGTTTTCGTGTGGGCCTGCAGTCGTCTGAGGTTGAACAGGTTGCCATCGAGACGATACCTGATGTACACTGCATCGTCATCATCGAGGTCCACTGTGGCCTGCTTCAACATCATGCTAAAAAAGATGGTGAAGAGGGTCGGTGCCAGCACGCAGCCCTGCTTTACGCCGTTGAGAATAGGGAATGGTTCTGAGAGGTCATTGTTGAGTCTGACCTGGCCTTGCTGGTCCTCGTGTAGCTGGACAATCATGTTGAGGAACTTTGGGGGACAGCCAAGTCGCTCCAGGATCTGCCACATGCCTTGTACCGCAGCCAACTACGACTCCTCGAATGCTTCCACCAGCGCTGCCTGCGTACCATCCTGGGCATTCACTGGAGTGACTATGTCACCAACGTCGAGGTCCTTGAACAGGCTGAAACTGTGAGCATCGAGGCTTTGCTGCTGCGGACACAGCTCCGCTGGGCAGGGCATGTCTCCAGGATGGAGGATCATCGCCTACCAAAGATCACACTGTTCGGCGAGCTTGCTACTGGACACCGTGACATAGGGGCACCAAAGAAGAGATACAAAGACTGTCTCAAGAAGTCACTTAGTGCCTGCCAAATCGACCACCGCCAGTGGTCTTCGCTTGCTGCGGACCGTGACACCTGGCGCTCCACCATTTACAAGGCAGCTGTCTCCTTTGAGGACTATCACAGAGCTAGCCTTAAGGACAAGCAGCTCAGGAGAAAAAACAGAGATGCCGCAGCTCAAAATCCTGACCATACCTTCCCCTGCAGCCACTGCGGTCGAACCTGCCTGTCTCGGATTGGCCTCCGCAGCCACGAACAAGCCTGCAGATGTCGTGGTCAACTCCTATAAAATCTTCGTTCGCGAAGTCAAGCCAAGAGAGGTTCAGGGAACAATAGACAACAATTCATCAATTTCCACAAACGTGTCAAATGCACGTGAAACATAGTCAGTTTTTGTGAAAAGCTGTGCGATATTGGCAAGCGTACCAAAGGCAGGCAGGTGGAAAAACTCGGTAAAGTCGTGATGCATGTGCTAAAAGGGGTCAGTCGTGAACTCTGAGCACTTCTGTTTCGCTACAAATACCGGTACATTAGGGAAATAGTTGTCACTCTCCTAACCATGCCACACGACGAAGCCTAACGCCAGTAGATCAAGGCCGTGCGCTAGCATGGCTGCAGGATGGAATTTCCGGATGAGAAGTTGGGAGACATCTTGGGGTGTCCCATTCAGTAATCCAGAGGCTGCTGGCACGATTCAAAGAAACTGGAAGGGCAGAACGACGACCCTGTTCAGGACGCCCGAGCTGCACCAGCAGAAGGGAGGACGGCTGTGTGGCGGCTCTGTGCGACCGAACTGTCACGTCAACCACTCTGCAAAGTCAACTGATGCAAGCTGCAAACTTTAACGTAAGCAGAAGCACAGTCTGCCGACGTCTGCACGATATTGGCCTGGCTTCATGCAGAGCAGCAGTGAGAATACCCCTCACTCCAGCTCATTGCAGAGCCCAGGTTGCCTGGTGTCGTCAACATGTGATGAGTCACGGTTCACCGTGTCTTTCAAAGACGGCAGGGTGAGGGTCTGGAGACGCCAGGGCGAGCGATTCATGGATGGATGTGTCCAAGAGGTGGATCGCTACAGAGGAGGCTCAGTCATGGTCTGGGCAGGCTTCAGCAGGAAAGGCAGGAACCCCCCCCCCCCCCCCTTCCACGGCACCCTTACTGTTCTGCGCTATCAGGACGAGATTGTGCAGCCCCTCATCCAGCCAGATCTCCAGGCCATAGGCGACAATGCTGTTCTGCAGGACGACAACGCTCGACCTCATCGCGCCCGTGTGGTGGATGAGTACCTTGAACAACGGGGCATCTTGACGATGGAGTGGCCAGCTCGTTCACCTGATCTGGCTCCCATCGAGCACCCCTGGGACGTGCTGAGGCAACGTGTAGCGTCCCCCAGCTGACTCAGTTCCTGCATCAAGAGTGGGAAGCGATCCCACAACATGTTCTCCAAACCCTGGTGAACTCCATGCGTCAACGCTGCATTGAATGCTTGGCTGCAAATGGTGGGTACACTCGCTAATGACTGGACCAGTCTTGTGTGACTTTTCAAATGAGGGGTGGGTGAACATTCTAACATACTGCTGTTGTTACAATTGCTTGATCTACTCAAAACTTAAATAAAATTGTTACTGAATAAGTTAGCAAAGTACTGACTCAAAGTATTGTTACATTATTTGTGTGGTGTTGTCGGTGCATCTGCGATAAAACGTGGCCCTTACATTTTGACCATTAGCATATCATGGTCAAGTTTACTTCAAGCAATTGTGTATCAGGATGAAAAGAGTTAATGTTATATTCAAAATTTGTTCTAAGACAATGGGTGACCCGGACCTATGAAAAAGTGTTATCCTGACTGTAGTAAGGAAGAGACATGAGTGATCCTGACAACAACTAAGGACACGCTGATCAGAGCAGTGCGGTACATGCTGGACCTCCCGCCTATGCAGATAAGACAGACAGTTGAACAGGTCAAAGCCAAATTCACAGCACCAGTAAACCAAAACCAACCTGCTCCAAGAAGCGGTCAAAGACAAATAAATAAATAAATATATAAAAAGGCAGCAGACTCACAAGGGGCAAAATACATGGATGGGTCATGCAAAAGACTCGGCTCAAGAAACTGGGAAGTGACAGAAAAATCTAAAGTCTGCTTTACTGAAAGACTGATCAAAACTGAAACAGCACATAAAAATTCTTCTCTTTCTGTACTATTTTCATCAGCTCTGTCGTGTTGATGATAATGTTGTGTTTATATATATAGATTGTTACATTGGTGTTCAGGTGATACTGAGAATCTCACGCAAGTGGTTTTAAAACCTTATCCTATGAGCGAAAGCGAGTAGGATAAGGTTTTAAGACCACGAGAGTGAGATTCTCAGTATCACCTGAACACTGATGTAAGAACTTATTTCTTACCTACTTACTTCTTTTGCAATAATCCGATGTGATCTGGTTTTCGGCACATACCTATAGCCACAACAAAGACGCCATTGTGTCTTGGCAAAGATGTCTACATAATTTACTTTGTAATGTGGCATCAATACTTTTGAATGGCAGTACCAGACAAATGTTTCAACATGATGATGTAATTGTGCAACATACGACACCAGAGTTCCAGTTGTCACATAAAATGACATCATTTGCACATGAGGTTAAAGTAGATCAAGTTTCAATGCAGCGTGTGCCTGCACCTTTTCGTTGACTTTGTACAAGACAATTTTGTGCACACGTGGCCATTCACACAACAGGGCTCTATCACATATGTCATACGCTCAAGCTGCATAACATGAGTGTGATACAGTTTTTCGCTCAAAGGCATGCAGCAAAGAAGGTGTGCAAGAAAACCCATTACACCCTGAGATTGATTTTTTCTGGATCAAAGATCTCAACCCACTAAGGTCAGATGTGGATGAGGGGTATTAGTCAGGTTTTGTTTGTAATGAAGGACTTCAAACAATGAAAGAGAGCAAAGTCACTGCGGATAACCATATCCTGCATATTGTACCGTAAGCACAGAGAACACATCAAACATCTCCAAAAGGCATAGATCCTTATGCACCATCTGGGTGTACGAGGATCAACGCGTTTTGAAGACGTTTGGTGTGTTCTCTATGCTTATGGTACAAGCTGGTTATTTACCGCGATTTTGATATCGTTAGTTGTTGGGAGTTGTACGTTGCAAACGAAAACTCACTATTATGACGTCCTTACCACATTCTTGCTTGATCCAAGTCTCATCTTCCTCTGCCACATCAATCTCTATCTTCACGTCTGTTGATGCTAGTACGTCATGTGACTCCATCCTGCGTCCACCAAGGGCCCTGGTTTCGTCCACCTTTTGACCCAAGTCTCTCTAAAACAAAACAAGAACTCTGAACACACCAGAGTAATGCACATAAAACCCATAAAACAGTGTACCACACGCCTATACCTGTGGGGAGGAGTGATGGCTCAGATCGATACCACTGTCGGATGACAAACGGGCTAGATAATAAATCTAAACAAAAATGCCTGTCAGCATCAAACAATGGCCAAAACTGAATTTCCTCATACACATGATGAAATCCCATTGAGGAACCCAAAACAAACATCGACATGACAAGATTTACCGATTCCCAAAAATGTCTGCCACTCATTCAACTTGTTAAATCCTTTATGTGTTTGGCGGATGTTTTGTAGTGCAGTAAACCAGTTCTGAAACAACCCCCAAACACAAAGGATTTAACATGTTGAATGAGTGACAGACATTTTTCGGAATCAGTAAATCTTGTTATGTCAATGTTCGATTTGGATTCCTCAGTGTGATTTCGTGTGTATGAGGAAATTTAGTTTTGGCCATTGTTTTACGCCGACAGGCGTTTTTAAAATTTAGATCTCATTGCTTTTTGTTTCATGTAGAAATGCTGTGCGCGTGTATGTGGGTGCGTTTGTGTGTGTGTGTGCATGTGTAACATGATCAATCATCACTTCAAAGGTGGTAAAACATTTATTCAAAGTCTCCTACACTATCATACCAGTAACATCATGTAAGTAAGCACATCAGTTGAATTCCAGTACGTATGCGAGTTCAGGTCAATTTGGGTTTTGCGAAATTGTTCCCATTGGTTTCTTTGGACTCTGTGCAGCTGTTTGTGAATCAAAGGTTATTTCATAAAAAGAAAATAAACATCTTTCGCGCCATTGGGCCATATGAGGTCATGTGTTACAGCTGAATCGTTCAGAGCACACCACTGGTTTTCCTCGCATAGTAGACAGATATAATGCCCACTGGTCATTGACAGGCCGACATGCACGACAGCAGCAGCCCTGTCAGTGTACGTCCACACAACTTCACTGGCTGTTGTGCTTTTGCTACGCTGCACTTCTGTTTGCTGTGATGGTGAAGTGCTACACTTTGTAATTGTTGTTCGTTATTGCATTGGTGCGTGAAGACAGGAGCTGTAGATGCTCTAGTTGAGAGTCATGTAGGACATGGAGGCAGCATCAAAAATGTCTTGAAGGCTTCTCGTTGTGTTGGGAGGTACTTCAATACTAAAGATTGGTTGGTTGTGGTGCATTTGTTGCATGTGACCGCATGCCAAACAGTGGATCTGTTCAGTCACGCTGTGCATTGCTGCAGACATAAAAATGTCACTTTGATTCAAAACCGTATGGATGAATTCTGCAGCGTCTTGTTGTCCTGAATGCAGAACAAGACCACGAGGCTTGCTGACATCTCGTCCCAAGTGGGCCTCACCATTCACAAACAGAAAACAAAGACAATGAGGCTGAACGCAACCAGGGAAGAACCAGTCTTGCTTGCTGGCACCCCGTTGGAGGAGGTGGAGTCCTTCACCTATCTCGGGAGCATCATAGACAAAAAAGGCGGCACTGATGCAGATGTCAGAGCACGAATCGGTAAAGCCAGAGCAGCCTTTCTCCAGTTGAAAAAAGTGTGGAGTTCCAGAGAGCTGTCACAACACACCAAAGTCCGGATTTTCAACTCCAATGTAAAAGCAGTTCTCCTATATGGAGCAGAGACATGGAGATTGACAAAAACCACAGTCAACAGAGTACAGACCTTCATGAACAGTTGCCTTAGAAGAATTTTGAAAATCCACTGGCCAGAGAAGATCAGCAACGTCAGACTCTGGGAGAGAACAGAGCAGATAACAGCAGAGAATGAAATTGGGCGAAGAAGATGGGGATGGATCGGTCACAGTCTGAGAAAGCCAGCTTCCAGTATCACTAGGCAGGCATTGTCATGGAACCCCCAGGGAAAGAGGAAAAGAGGTAGGCCGAGAAACTCCTGGCGTCGAGACCTCCAAGCAGACATCAAGAGACTGGGAACCACCTGGAGTAGAATTGAAGGAGAAGCACAGGACAGGAGTTGCTGGAGGTCTCTCGTCGACGGCCTATACCCGGGTAGGGGTGACAGGCGTAAGTAAGTAAGTAAGTTGTTGTCCTGACTGGAACTGTCTTGACACAGATGATCTAAGAGGTCTGGAATCCAAAAGAATGGAAGTTGTGTATTGCTGCTGGGTCAGAGTTTTCAGTTCATGGTGATTGGCTGACAGAGCTGCTTGGTGTAGAATGGGCATGTTCAAAATTGCTTGCAAAACTGCATTGGCGTAGCTCATCTTGGTTTCCAAATACATGGTGAGATGTGACAAACGAATTGTGTTGGGGAGTGTCACACACATGATCATCTCGTATCCGCTTGTCTTTGGTCCACTTGGTATCACGGATGCCCATGAGTTGCTTATTAAATGAAGTGATAGGGTAGATGTGGTGTGAAAGTGGACCTCGAGCGGTTGTTTTCTTTTATGGCTGAGACAGATGCCTTGATCTCCTTCGGATCAATGTTGATGAGGTGATGGCCCACCAAGGTAGCAACTCTCGACAAAGCAACGTACGACTGACCGCATGTAAATACTCTGTTTCCAATAAGGACATGTTTCATCAAGATTCCTTGACTGGTTTGCATATGCGGTGGTGATGGAAAATTGTGCCCTGAAGATGATGGCACTGGCGAGCACCTGAAATTTTGTCTTCACTCTCTCTAGCTTTACATTTGGTGCATCTGGGAAAGCGACGAGAAGGCAGGCAATGCACGCTGGCATTTCTACGTCATGAAGAAAGTCTTGGAGAACACCTATTGCACCACTGACAAGTTCTCTGGAGATGTCGATATTGTGTTGCAGCATAATTCTTGATGATATGACGTTCTAGGTCAGCTGTGTGAAGCATCACCATCGTACTTGTTTAGGATGTCGTCTACCTTTTTTTTAATTAGTTTTTTCGGGCAGTCCAAGGAGTCTTCAGCTTCAAGAACCACTTGATCCTCAGGAAGCTCTTGCAGAACGGCAGTATTTAGTTCACGACACGACACGTGTCGGAAGAATACACACTACTTCAGGCGGAAGGTTGAGAAAGTAGTGGGCTATATATGGATAATGGATCGCGTGACTGAGGCTCACTTTCCTTGACTGTAGAAGTGTTATATCAGAAGGCTGCATGGCTCCAACTCTGACCCTGTCAAGGGTGTTAGCGCACTGAGGATCTGATTTTTGTTGCTTGTTCTGAAGAAGTTCATCGTACTGGATGAGGTCGTTCCATAAGTTCATTGACAACATGAAACCCATACTTTTGAACCTCAGCCGCAGACTGAGGTTCATACGCTGGTTTCTCATGCACTGGTGGCAGCTGGGGGAGGTCACCCAGAACTATGATGGTTTACGATGGAACCATTCATCTTCACTGTCTTGACTTTGAAATATTTCAGTCAGTTGAACGTGCTTGAACAGAAGCATAGGTGCAGATACCATGGATATTTCGTTGACAATGATCATTTCCACATCTGTCAGTTCTCGCTTTAATATCTGAAGTGCTTCGTCATTCAATGGCCTGTACGAAGGAGTTTTCCCATGCTCAACTGGGAGTTGCAGGAGTCTGTGGACTCCCACATTAACCCATTTCATTCTGAGGCTGATTTTTTAAAAATTGCTTATTGTCCTATGAAGGCTACATTACAGACTAGGAGCTAGCTTAACCGTTTTAGTTCAAGGGCGGTGCCACAATATCTTGGTGCCTTAGGCGCCAAGCTATTCTGACACCACCCTTGAACTATCATAGTCAATTTTATTTCAAACTAGGGGTGTATCAGGATGAAAAGGGTTAAAGGCAGCAATACCAGCTGGTGCTCGGACAGCAATACCAGCTGGTGCTGGTGCTACCTTTTTTTTTGAAAATTTGTTTAATATACTGCTTGATTGTTTTGATTTGAAAGCTTTATCCTGTTCCCCCAGTTCTGCTGACAACTAGACGAAGAGGATGACATGTAGTATGTCCAAGGGACTCTGAAAGTTATTTTCAAAAACCCTTTTTACCCTCTGGAAAACACGGTCCTGATCCATGTTGAGCTGGAGAGTGAGAGTGTAAACATCAGTAACAGTCTCCTGGTCCTGCTCCTGAAACTCGTTGATGGCCTGTTGTACTTCGACCGACGCCCATTGCAAAGAATTTTCAGGATGCTCCTCTGGGTGGGTTTCCAGTTCGTTTTCTTTTCCTGCTGGATTAGATCCTTCATAGCGTCACATGCTTGCTGTGCATTTGCGATTTGTTTGTGGTATGAGGTTGCTGCCGCCAGCGTGCTTGACACCCGCTGGAAAGCTTGCGCATATGATTCACCATCACATTTTAAGTTTGCAATGCTCCTCCATGACATGAAAAGAAGGATAGAGAAAAAGTACACCGGCCTCCGTAGCGCAGTGGTTAGCGCGTCCGACTGGCGGCCGGGAGATCCGGGTTCGAATCCCAGCCGAGTCAAGCGGGACTTTTCCTACCTGGGTCGGCTCCTACCCAGAGCGGGTGTGCTATGGAACCAATGAGAAGGCTGATGCCACGCAGCCGAGACTCACCCACTTTACGGGTGCGACTTTGGGGGTGTTACCCGGGTTATGACGCATCGCAAGGTGTGGATGATTACACGGCTGGCACCGCAGGTGTCCGCAAGTCCTGGGCCTGGTTAATACCAGGATATTTATGACAGGAAGCGTGGAATGCGGCCCTGTCACGCAGTCCCTAACCACATGGACCAACATGGCATCATCAAATCATCCTCATCATCAAGCAAAAATGAAAAAAACGCTTCTCCAGGTGCCTCTGACCCCTCGAGTCTCCGTCTCATGGTGACCTCAGCCCAGTCCGGCCTCTAGGAGCCCTAGGTGCGCGGTTGTCTTCGACCAGACCCTGCTGCTGTGCGTGGAAGGACATAGTGGTTGACTCGCCACCTCTGGGGGGAGCTCTCACTCGTCGACTCCGTGACTAGCAAAAAAAATGTTGTAAGTAGGAAGACCACCAAAGTGACTCGGCAGTAGTGCGGAGTTTCCTCCGAAGGGAGTCCCCTACTACCTGACATATATACAGCAGCGGGGCCGGGAGTCTGGCTGGAACAACTGGCGGGCCTGGGTGAGCACACTGGGGTTGATGGGGGTGAGCGGCGTAGGAGGAAGACCTCTGAGGTCCACAGAGGAAACTTGGAAGCAGCAAAAAAAAAAAAAAAAAAAAAAAAAAAAAGTACTTTTCCTGCTCCGTGTCAGGCTTGAATGTGTAATGGCATCATTCTCTTCTTGAGGTAGCGCACATCTCCATCAACATGCAGGATGTAGTAGTCTTGTTTTTCCGTCCCTGATCTTGGCTTAGATGTGTGGATATCATACTTGGAAGAAAGGTCAAAGAGACAGATGTTTTTCCAGCTCCTGGGATCCAGTTTGGAGCGAAAATGTCTGTGGACTCTGGGTCTTTGTTCAGCAAATCGTTGATGGGCTCAGAATCCATGCTCTGTTCATGTTAACCCATTTAGGTTCGAGTCCCTACAGCAGGAGACTGATTGGCCATGATAATTCAAGGGTAGTGCCAGATTAGCTTGGAGCCTTCAGGCGCCAAGCTAATCTGGCACTACCCTTGAATTGTCATGGTCAATCCACCTCCTGCAACTGGTACATAGTCGTTCAGTATTATTCCAAAATTTGGAAAAAGCACCCATGGGGCTGAAAGGGTTAACAACGAGCCGCCTTATGGCGGTATCACAGTCCGTGGCATACAAAAGACTATCAAGAAGTGTGTCTGCTGCCTTGAGGATCCCACACTCCCTGTGTGTCAGCTGTCTCATTGCAAAGTTCCAAAGCCGGCTACACACTGTCTTGTTAGAGGCCATGGTAGATAGGACATCAGCAGCATGTGTTTTCTCCGATTTTGTCACGTACTTTGTACAGTAGAAGTTAAGGACAGATTCGCTTTTCCCGACATACCGCATATCCATATAGCCAATGCAAGCTATGAGCAACGCTTAGTCATAGTCATTGATAAACGTCTCATTTTCTTTTCTAGGTAATTCATATAGCCCGTTTTCCTGAGATGCTAGTGCCTGGCGAGCCGCTGTGGACTCAGCGATGTCATTGATTTGCACATCATGACGAACAGCTCTGGGAAAGCCAAAGTGACATACCTTCTTGACACCACGTGCCGTTTGTTTTGATCGAAGGCAGTAAGAGTTATAATAATGTGTTTGAAATGTCTGGACTCAGTCATGCAATGCTGGATGGGAAGCTGGAGATGGAAGTGAGCATGTGACATACTTCGACACAAACTTGGCAAAGTCCTCCAACTGTCCAAGGTGTCCTTGCTGATCCCAGGAGAATCATCCACCCACAAAAATAATGTGAAAATGTTGCATTCCCCCTTCCTTGATATTCTCTGTGAAAGAAAAAATGGGTGATTTTTCCAACTGGAGAAGATGGTGGGGTGAGATATTTCAACATTCATTGCCTTGAATTTGATATCTATGAAGCGCCACGAACTTACTGGGTCCATGGCGATGAGAGCGGTAATGACATGGAGCACAACCTGTCATGTCGGATGCCATTTTTGTTGACTACAATGAAAAACTCCTTAACCCTTTTCATTCTGATACACCTGTTGCTTGAAAAAAAAAAGACTGATAGTTCAAGGGTGGTGCCAGAATAGCTTGGCGCCAAGCTATTCTGGCACCACCATTGAACTAAAGCAGTTGATCTATCTCCAAAACTGTTATATAGCCTTCATAGGACAATAAGCAAATTATACAAAATCAGCCTCAAGATGTAATGGGCTAAGGTCATCCCACAGCCACTCTTCATGTAAAAAACCATGTGACTGGGCCATAGTTGAAAATCATTGCATCCAGCTCGGATCTTGGTTTCTTCCAGAACTGCTCGTTGTTTCTGAGCCTACTAAAGATCATTTCGAGGTTAGCATTAATTCATCATTTTGTAGGAGCGCTTGGAACTCTCTGGTCGAAAGCTTACTACTGGGGCAGAGAACCTGCATCTTGTGGGAAATGCCCCTTTATTAGCTTGCACATTTGAATCATGGAGCAGGAAGAACAAGTATTGTTGGTTTCGGCAAAAGTGACTGTCTTTGGACAGCAGACAAGCTTTTACATATTGAGGAGTTAGTGTTTGTGCCCTTGGATGAAACTGACCAAACTTGCCTTCAGGAAAATAGGTCAGGGGAACATTTTGTGTTGAGAGACTCTGTTTCTGTGTTGTAAAGAGGATTGCCTTGCACATGTGTTACGATTGTGGTTGTATTGTTCTGTGAGAGTATGCATGCATTAATCGTAGGAAACGATCCGATATTTATTTGAGCTATCTTGGTTACGAATCACGTACCTTTTTGGTGGGATTCGCTATCGTTCGCGCGTAGAGCGGAATTGACTCTGTTATGATACGCTAGGATTAGACCGGAAGATTCTAGAAAAACCGTACAGAGAATAGCCGTCGATTTTTGTGATGCGTAGATTTGCTGAGAATAAACCAGAACGTTCGAGCAAAATCGCGCTCTGTCTAGTGACCTCACATGTGACATCAAAGTGTTGGTAACTTTTTGCAACACATAACAGATTTGAATCCCGAAGAGTCTAGAAACCGCTCGAATGATCTCTGTTGTTTTCTGTGAGCGTGAAGTTAGTGACCAATATGTATTATGAAAACTCGTGGAACTTCCGGATAATTCAGGCAAGGTCGTGACCTGACTAGCATACTCTTGTGTGAAGTCATAACACACCGAGATTTCCCAAAATTGGGAGTGAAATTAGCAGTCGAATTTTGTAGACTATTGTAGTCTATTCTAGATAATTCTTTTTCATCAATATTTATGAGCTTTGGTTACATGTTCTGTTCTGATTGGTTGTGTTGTATGAATTTGCTAGATTATTCTGGAAAGTTATTATACTATAAAAGAATGTGCTGGGAAGCGCGTTTGTACATTGTCGCACATTGTCAGTGATGGAGTTATACAGTGCATAGTGTTTGCATTGTATGATAGCCACAGTGTGTCAAAAGCATGGATACATTGCAGAGGAGACATTGTATCAGTGTTGGTGCATTTGTGAACGCATTGAGTGGAAATCGCATTGCTGATATAAAATATTGTTGGAACTGTTACTCCAGTATTGTCTACAACCTTAAGCCACGTGCGACGGGTTGCAGCTGAGTGAAGTTCCTTTAAAAGAACCTTACATGCATGCCGTCTGGTGTGATATACTATGACCACTACTCAACACGTAACAACATGCAACATTTTATACAGATGTGTAGACTTTACATTAGGTCTGGCTGTGTGGAGAGTGTGGATGGTGTATTGTTCGTGAACCGAGTCATCTGCATCCCTGACTCTTTAAGTAAGGGGTTGCTTTCTGGTTCTGATGCTCGCTATCTGTCTCCTGCTAGCTCTTCAACATGGACACCAAGCACCATTTCCTGTGCAGAGTCTGGCAGGTGAAGATCTGAATACATGGGATTTCCAAGTTTCTTCAATTTTTTGATTGCAGCATACACCTTCTCCACATCGACTAGTTGCTCCCAGATTATCTTTTTGTCTGTAGGCATTGAGTGGACCAAAATGATTAATTATTTGTTAGTTATTTGGGTTTAATGCCAAGCAGGCAACCAAGGCCATCTCACGGCGGGGACCAAAATGAGAACAGAAGGTTGTTCATCACTTTGAGAAAAGTTGATGGTATCCAAAGTGTTAGTGAAAGACAATGGTAGATGGAACGTCTTCCCTGTGACTTTTTGTAACCTTTCATTTGGTGGTAATTTTTGGGACGCAGCTGTGTGCATAGTCATGACTGTTTGACTGTAACATTTTTTCAAAGTCATTGAGAACCTTGATTTTCTCTGGTATGGAGCTGATGTAAAATCCACTGAGAATACATCTGGGTGGTGTCTTGTTCTCTCTAACAACTGAAGACAGTTGTGGCAGATTTATCCCTGGGGTGGACTGTCTTGGGTGGGATGTAACTGGAGATCCATGAGGCCTTTCCGGGTTTGCCTAGATGGCATTTTTGTAATCTTTGACAAATCTGTGCTGTCGGATCTTTGGGACACAGACACAGATGTACGGGGAGGTCCATTGGATCTTTGGCAAGTTGTTGAAGACCACGTAGGTGTGATTGCTTCCAAGTCATTTCATTTCGATATGTGGCATCGTGTGTTTGTGATGGTGGTATTACAGCGCTTATTTTGCACTCATCTCTGATGCTTTGTAGTGTGGCAATATTTTCCTTCATAATAGCCTCATCAACTGCAGAGAATTTGTGGTGGAGAGAGTGTATTTTTCAGCTGAGTAGCGTAATTGCGTTCCAGATAGTGCACACCGATTTGTCTAAAGAACAACAGGAGCAACCGACATGTGGAATTCAGCTGGTCTCAAACGATTGGATGTTTGTTTGGATGTCGTCCCTCAGCAATGCACTTGTCTATATTTTGAACAAAGAGTCCGAAGTTTGAGTACAGCATGTTAACCCATACTATACCGATGCTAAAAGCTTCAAATTTGTACACTGCCATATGCAAGCTACATTATAGTACTTACAGTTAAGATATTCTTGGCTTGACTTCGCGAACGAAGATTTTATAGGAGTTGCCCACGACGTCTGCAGGCTTGTTCGTGGCTGCGGAGGCCAATCCGAGACAGGCATGTTCGACCGCAGTGGCTGCAGGGGAAGGTATGGCCAGGGTTCTGAGCTGCGGCATCTCTGTTTTTTCTCCTGAGCCGCTTGTCCTTAAGGCTAGCTCTGTGAGAGTCCTCAAAGGAGACAGCTGCCTTGTAAATGGTGGAGCGCCAGGTGTCACGGTCCGCAGCAAGCGAAGACCACTGGTGGTGGTCGATTTGGCAGGCACTAAGTGACTTCTTGAGACAGTCTTTGTATCTCTTCTTTGGTGCCCCTCTGTCACGGTGTCCAGTAGCAAGCTCGCCGAACAGGGTGATCTTTGGTAGGCGATGATCCTCCATCCTGGAGACATGCCCCGCCCAGCGGAGCTGTGTCCGCAGCAGCAAAGCCTCGATGCTCACAGTTTCTGCCTGTTCAAGGACCTCGACGTTGGTGACATAGTCACTCCAGTGAATGCCCAGGATGGTACGCAGGCAGCGCTGGTGGAAGCGTTCGAGGAGTCGTAGCTGGCTGCGGTAGAGGGCCCAGGACTCGGAACCATACAGCAGGGTGGTGAGGACCACAGCTCTGTACACGCTGATCTTGGTGCCTGTTTTCAGCTGTTGATTGTGCCACACCCGCTTGAAAAGTCGCCCGAAAGCGCTGCTCGCTTTTGCCAGCCTGCTGTCAAGCTCCTTGTCCAGCTTGGCGTTCGACGTGATAATGCAGCCAAGGTAAGTAAACTGGTGCACTGACTTTAGTTCAGACTCGCCAATGGTGATGTGAGGAGGGCGATACACTGTCTTGGGTGCAGGCTGATGGAGGACCTCTGTCTTTTTCAGACTGACCTCGAGTCCAAAGAGCTGGGCAGCATCTGCGAAGCAAGACGTGATGCGCTGCAGGGCTCTCTCTGTGTGTGCAACGAGGGCAGCATCATCAGCAAAAAGCAGCTCACGAATTAGTTGGTCTAGGGTTTTCGTGTGGGCCTGCAGTCGTCTGAGGTTGAACAGGCTGCCATCGAGACGATACCTGATGTACACTGCATCGTCATCATCGAGGTCCACTGTGGCCTGCTTCAACATCATGCTAAAAAAGATGGTGAAGAGGGTCGGTGCCAGCACGCAGCCCTGCTTTACGCCGTTGAAAATAGGGAATGGTTCTGAGAGGTCATTGTTGAGTCTGACCTGGCCTTGCTGGTCCTCGTGTAGCTGGACAATCATGTTGAGGAACTTTGGGGGACAGCCAAGTCGCTCCAGGATCTGCCACATGCCTTGCCTGCTCACAGTGTCGAACGCTTTTGTTAGGTCGACAAATGTTACGTACAGCCCTTTGTTCTGCTCGCGGCACTTCTCCTGTAGCTGTCTCAGCACAAAGACCATATCGGTGGTGCTCCTGTTTGCTCTGAAGCCACACTGGCCCTCTGGGAGTTGGTCTTCAGCGATGGCAGGTACCAGCCGATTCAGGAGCAGCCTTGCAAGGATTTTCCCAGCAATGGACAGCAGGGTAATTCCCCGATAGTTGGAACAGTCAGACTTCTCGCCTTTGTTCTTGTACAGGGTGATAACGACTGCATCACGGAGATCTTTTGGTAGTGTTCCTTCCTCCCAGCAGCAGAGAAAGGGTCATGGAGCTTGTTGTGCAGTGCTGTGCCTCCATGTTTCCAGATCTCTGGCGGTATTCCATCAATGCCTGCTGCTTTGCCACTCTTGAGCTGGTGGATGGCTGTGAGGGTCTCTTCAGCGGTGGGCGGTTCGTCCAATTCAACCTTTACTGGGAGGTGTGGGATTTGTAGGACGACTGCTTCTTGAACAGTGCGCTCAGCGCTGAAGAGGCTCTGAAAGTATTCCGACCAGCGGTTCAGGATGGAGGTATTATCTGTGAGGAGTGCCTGGCCATTCGCGCTCCGCAAGGGACTGTGTACCAGGTGCCTGGGGCCATACACTGCTTTCAGTGCTTCGTAGAAGCCCCTGTAGTCACCATTGTCAGCGCAAAGCTGGGTCCTCTGTGCAAGTCTGGTCCACCACTCATTCTGGAGATCTCTGAGCTTGCGCTGGAGACTGCTGCAGACGAGGCGGAAGGCAGACTTCTTCACAGGGCAGGAAGGCTGGGCTAGGTGGGCCTGATGGGCGGCTCTTTTTTTTGCTAGGTGTTCCTGGATCTCTCCATCGTTTTCGTCAAACCAGTCTTTGTTTTTCTTTCTGGCGAAACCCAAGATATAGACCAGTGGCTTCCGTTCAACGGTTATCTTCATCTTTGAAAGAAGACTGAACTTTGGTGAGCTAGGCGTCAAGTGCAGTTTTCATTTTTTCCAGCTTGGAAGTTATGTTTGCAACACACTGGTTGTGATATTGCAGCGTGTACTGCAGTAATACATCTGCTTCTAGTGAGGCAGTCCATTTCTGTACGCCAGCTCTGCGCAGTTTGTTTTTGATAATCAGCTTTGAGTTAGTCTCGCTCAAAGAAAATAAAGTGAGCTCTGTTTGATGCAAATTTGAAGGTATTTGCTTGAAAATCATTTCAAGAGTATAGAATGTCTGTTTTGACGACAGCTGTGCATGTTTTCATTTTTGTTGCCACAAAGGTATGTATACATGGTTACAAATATTGATGCATGTGGATTTTTCATGTCTCTCTCTCTCTGTCTGTCAGACACACACACACAGAACACACATGTGAATTGTGTGACATGCTTTGCAAAGAAGTACCCAACGGAAAACAAAGCACATTGTAAATTTATGTGTGCAGTGTAGTACCATACTTTGCTTAAATGTCAAAAAGACAGTGTTTACCCTTTTCACATGGCTTACATTTCTCCGCTGTGGTACTAGTGGTCCTGGTGCTTCCAGCTGACATACAACAATGGCCACGAAAATAATGTTTCTGTTCTGCATATTATTGTACGGTTTTTTAAAATTTTTTTATAGCAGTAAAGTAAGTAAATTTCCAAGCACACACATGCAGCATTCTTGCACACACGCGGTCACGCATGCATTTTAATATAATGTTAAAGCATTAACGTCCAGGTGCGCCTTTTGATATTATGTTGAAACCTTTAACTTCAGTTGTGCGCTAAAGCTACTAGAGTATTTCTACTGACCTTTTTTCCCCTGTGAAATTCAGTTTTTGTTTTCGCAGTAAATACTCGTGTTGTTTCCTTTTTCTAATTTGGCTCTGTTTGGTGGTCAGTGATATGATTTTCTGGCTTGACTGCAAAAAAAGAAACAGCCATTATAAAGTGTAGTCTGTCTGTCCGTCTGCCAAAGAGACAGGCAGACAGACAAACTGTTTTTGTAATGTTACAACTTTTGATTTTGGGCAGTCCCGTGTCTGAGAGACAGTCAGTATATGAACTGTTAATATCAACCATTTTAGTTCAAGGGTGGTGCCAGAATAGCTTGGCACCTCAGGTGCCAAGCTATTCTGGCACCACCCTTGAACTATCGTCAAATATATTTCAGGCAATAGTGTATCGGGATGAAAAGGGTTAATTACAAAGAGAGAACGATAACTAGAGTAGTACAATCATTTGATACAAAGCTGCATCACTCCTTCTGTCTTGCATTGTGTCAGCTATGAGCTAACTTGAACATTCTAAAGAATTTTTGTTTGTTTTGTTACAATATATCTAATTATATAATTTTCAAAATTAGTCTGTCTTCTTCCACTGCAACACCTCATAAAGTTTTCGGGATGCACTCAACGCTGTACTGGCGGTGCTACCAGTCAAATTCTGGAGGCAGCTTCTTGTACATGTGTTGTGTTTGCAATTTCAGGTTATGCCGTATGCCTACCTGAACAGCCCCCCTCGGGGCGAAACCGGTTGTGGGCGGCAAAAACTTAAATCTATCCAGCAGGTCCAAGATCTATTTGGGAATATTCATGCACTAGCCTCCCCTCTTGGGGGGAGGACTGGTTATTCTCCAGCGGGTTGCAGGGTGCCTGGGGTACTCCCTACTACTTTATGTAGTAGGTGTTCAGTGGAAGGCTTAAAATGATAGGTCTGTCATTTCTTCTCTCCCACTAACCCTCTCCTTTCTAGAACTAGTAGGCGATGCAGTCACAAAAAGGACAGCTGATGTCCTGATGACACAATGCCAGCTTAACAGCCTGGAATTCCATGGCATTAGCGTAGCAAGAGCATTGTCAGAATTTAATGAAAAATATATATAAATATATATATGGGCCATTCCCCCTTAATGACAACCAAATACCAATTTTTCACACTTTACTATTTATTTATCGAAATGGTTTATTTCATGAAGGGGAGTAACTGAACTTAAAAAAAATGGGTTAATTCCCCTGACTTAATCAAGTGACCTGCTCATTGCAACCGGGGCTGTGAATATATATATATATATATATATATGCGCCTGTGACAAGTCACAAAAGGTCATTTGTGCCAAAAGTATCAACCAACAGAAATGTCCAAAGTAACAACCAACAGAGATGTTTTAAAAATAGGCTTATTTTAGGTACTGGTTAGTTTTGAAGTATCTCGCATGTGGGCATGTGAAATTAAAGACTTGCAAATGCAGAAACAGATGATTTCCTGCAGAGAATAATAAAATATACTTAAATCTAGCCCTTCCTGAAAATGTTGGTTGTTATGGTGAAGATACGGTGATAAAGATGATCATAATAAGTCAGTTTTCTTTTTTTCTTCTCTTTCGTAAGAAATCAATGTTATAACCTGTTCTCTGAGATATAAGTATGAAACATATTTTATTCTTTTTGAAATTAAGTTTGCTTTCAATATCACTGTTGGTTGTTACTCACTGTGGACAATAAGATCACAACAAAAAAAAAAATTCTTTATTACCACTTTTTACCCCCCACCCCCCCCCCCCCCCCAAAAAAAAAAAAAAAAAAAAAAAAAATTAAAAAAATCTTCAGTCATTATCCTTAGAATTTAGATGAGATGAAACAATATATTTCTGTCACTCAGTTTTTACGGGAGAAAAAAATTGTTTGCCGTCACACAGGACATACTGTTGGACATACACATGAAAATCATCTATATATAGATTTGTCCATTTTTGTGAAAAGGAAACTATAACTATAAGAGAAATGTAAGTATTCCAACAACAATGTCTTCAATGGGGAATCACAAAAAGCACACATTTTCTGTTGTAGTGGTTTTCTTGACTAAAAATGTCGGTTGTTATGTGCACAACATTTTGTCACAGGCTCATAGATATGCATTTTGTCTGTTTTGTAACCCACCACCCCAAATGGGCATTCTGTTTTCAAACAGTGGGATGTTTAACATGAACACTTGATGATGGAATGCAATTGTACGTGATGCTTGCTGTGCACATGAATATGAACATGCACCTTAATCTGAGTCTGTGAAGAAAAGAGAAAAATTAAAAAAAAAATTAAACCAACATTTGGCCCATCTAGGGATCAAACCCAGTGAGTTTGCTCTGCAAACTAAGCAAGCTATACCAACTATACCAATAACAGAATTAGAGTTAGGCCAATGTCTGCTGCATGCTACCGCTGAGCCATCGCTACAACTGAGCTATCCCCATGTAATGGTTTGATAAATTTAACCCTTTTCATCCTGATAGACTATTGATTGAAATTAATTTGACTGTGATAGTTCAAGGGTTGTGCAAGAATAGCTTGGCGCCTAAGGCGCAAAGCTATTCTGGCAACACTCTTGAAGTTGAATTAAAACGGATGCACTTGCGTTCAGTGCGGCATTTCACAGTTAGCTCATATTTAGCTAACTGTTGACTGACTGCCACTTATTCTGATCCCAGAGGAAGTGAATTTGTAAGGTGTTGGGAAGGGATGAGGTGGTTTAAAATAGTGTATAATTGTGCGTGAGTGTCTGAGAGAAAAAGGGTGTGCTGTTGTGCATGCGCAATGAGTCCAGTGTTTTCCTGGAGAACAGCGCTATACAAGAACTATGTATTATTATTATTATTGATCTCATAATCTGAAATGTAGCCTTCATACTCATAGGACAATAAGGAAAAAAAAAAAAAAAAACAACCCAGCCTCGGAATGTTACATTGCCACCTCACAAATTAATAGACAACATCAAGGTGTGTAAAGGTATAATGAACTAACCAGCTAACTTACACTAGTCTGCCTGCGTTTCGGCAACCCTTTGCATGATGTCTTTCAGTTTTAGTGGAGGGTAAGTGGACAATTTCCTCTTCTGAGGCTCTGCCTCACTGCTGTATATTTCACCGAGAACCTGGTCGATAACTACAGGTGCTAAACACGTATAAACTGCCTGCTACACAGTAAAATAACTTTTATCAGTACACAAATGTGTGACTACACAGAGGAAATTGCTATGGCATTTTTCCCCCCGGAAGTGGCTGGGTGGCTCGGTGGTTGAGCGTTCGATTCTAGTCCGAAAGGTCCTGGGTTTAAACCCAGCTGAGATCAAAATTTGTAAAGACCTCTTTTCAGTGCCCCGTCTTTGAAATCACCTTCGTGGTGGACAAAAGACGTTAAGCCCTAAACGTTTTTCCCCGGAAGTGGAACCTGACTTCCGTGTGTCTTGTCTACATACCGAAACCTATCATAACATCACTCTAAAAACGAACTATGTACGATCGTGTATGTTGGAAGTTTTCAACTGACTATAAAATACTGTGGGGTGTAGGGGGCTCTGGATAGAGGTAGTACCTTTGCTGTTCGGCAGCTGCGTCCTACATAGGACGGACGGGCATCACTGGTCCTCATCCATCTCCTTAAGGCTCTCACGTGCTGGCTCCAAGCGCCACACCCTGGCAAACCACCTCAGCTGGTGGGCTAAACCACGTGAGGGGGTGGTGTTCACATTGCACCACTAGGCGGATGAGCTGTTTCTGACAGCCAACGGCTAGAGGACGGAGGAGATCAGGTTGGATCCAACGGCCAAATGTGGAGGAGTAAACCCTTCAAATCAGGAGTGGAGCCCCGAAGGCAGACAGCTGCCTGTATTCACGCACTGTTCTGGCAGCTCCTGCAGCCAAACTGATGCCAAACGTACTGCTTTGCATTCCTTTGGATACATCAGCGAGGCCGAGAGGGGGAGTCTTGACGACTGGGCATCCCAGGATCTCCATACACTTCGCCCAGGCTTGCGCACTGGAGAGGTCACTCCAGTGACTGACCCAGCAAGCGCATACTCCATTGTCTTCCGAGACAGGATGCCGAACATAAAATACTGTATACATATTTTGTTTTTATTCCCAAAATATTTTCTGAAGGGAGAGTCAGGAGAATAAGTCAAGTGTCAGTGCACAAACACAGTGTAATACTGAACAGAACTGACACTGATCCAGCCGCTGCCGGTACCTCGGCCGAGACCCAATGCGCAAAAGGTCATCGGGCCGCCGTTTGCCCGCGCACGGGCGTGGCGCGGGCTAACAACGGCCGACATCGGCCTTTTGCGCATTGGGAATAGTGCTGAAGTGAGCTTCGCGGCTATTTTGAAACAGCCTAGTGCGGCGGCGGAAATCTACCAAGTGGCGCGAATCTACCCCAAGGCATCAATCCATCATGACTGAGTAGATTCCAGTCGAATGTGCACGATTTAAGGCGACCAGGTCCCCGCGGCCACCTGAAATCGCGGCGGCCCCGCTGGCGTTAGTGATCCTGCGCCGCGGCAGTTACTCAACTCACAGTGCGGTAATGCCAATAGGGCTCGGGACCACGGAGCGTATCAGTACAAAGGGAGTGGCGATTCCAGCCTCGCAGAGTGCGGCGTCGCGTGCTCAGCGGTCGCCATCTTGAGAGTTCCGGCGCCAGCGTTTCTGGCACTGACTAGTAACGGCAGAGACAGTCCACGTTTGCATCATTCTCACATAATGACGCGCTGGAACTCATAGTTAACGCATCGAGGCTTGACATGTACAGAAGATAGATCGACAAGGATGGTTCAAGCGGTGCCAGAATAGTTTAGCACCTAGAGTCAGTGATCACGACCATCACTGAAGACGGAGTAGTGCCAGAATGCTTACCGCCTACAGGCATGATAGTTCAAGGGCTGTGCCAAAAGAGCATGGCACTTAGAGTGATCATGTCACGACCATGTTCAAGAGTGGTATCAGAATAGCTTAGCGCCTACCATGATAGTTCAAGGGTGATCGCAACATCAGTAGCTTGGCGCCTCAAAAGTGATAATGTTCAAGAGTCGGTGGCGCCAGAATAGCTTGGCACCTAGAAGGATCGACCATGTTCAAGGGTGGTTCTAAAATAGCTTAGCGCCAAACCATGATAGTTCATAGGTGGTGCCAGAATACCTAAGCTCCTAAGTGCACAAACTTTTGAACTGTAATGGGCTATGTTCCACCTGGGAATAAAGTCCGCTTCCGTGTACAGCGCCCAAATGTGCTGTTCTGACACCACCCTTGAACATTTTGAATTGTTTAGTCGGCTAAAAATACGATACTTTCATGGTATAAATTGAAAATGTTCGCGTGTCATACCGTTCTGTCTGTTCATAAAGATAGGTATGTGTGTAAATCCTACGCATAAGTCACTGAAACACTGACAGGACAGTGAATGTCAGATTCTTTTTACATTATGTGTTAAATAGAGTTGGGCACGAAATAAAAAGCGTCTGCATAATCAAATAATCAGCTCCATTTTCAGAGTTCATGTTCGTCGGTTTGTCTGTCAGTATTTCTGCCTCTTCTGTCTGTCTGTCTGTCAATCAGTCAGTGTTTCTGTCTCTTGTGTCTCTGTCTGTTTCAGCCTCTTTCTGTCTGTGTTTCTGTTTCTTCTGTCTCTGTGGCTGGTGCAGTGATAATCACATGATTATTGGTATTCTAAAGACAAAGAGCATGTTAGTTACTACACGTCCGAAACACCAGCATGGCCTACCACCTTTAACACTCTCCTTATATAGCCTGCCTGCAGAACAAGTAACTCAGGAGAGTCCGAAATAGCTCAGGCGGTTAAACGTCGGAGCAGGAGAGCGAAGGGAATCGCCGGGTCGTGGGTTCGAATCCCGTCCCGGCCCCGGTAGCTGGGGGAAAAAACGCGAATTCCTTCTGCCAATGAAGATAAGTAGCGGCTAATCTCTCTGTTTGTTTGTTTGTCTATTTTGACAAAGGGTATTTACCCGAAATATTAATAAATTGTGTTGTACCCGTCTTTTCTAAGCGTGTTTCTTTCTCCGTTGGGTACTTCATTGAATAAACAGTTTGAAGTTAATCGCTGTGTTCTACTGCACAAGATCATGCAAGGAAAAGCCCCACCCTATCCGGCTAAGAACTCTATTTTCCGACAATAATAGGAAAAACAACAGAAATAGTTCGATCCACCTTCCAAAAATTAGATTAGACATCTGTAAAACCAGCCTCCTTTTCAGGTGCTAAATCGTGGAATATTTTACCTCCACGCTTGAATCAATTTGTAAGATTAGCGTCTTCAAAGATCGCCTCCATAAATATCATACTTTACTTCAGAAGTAATAGTATGTTCGGCTCCCATATGCTACTATTCGTATAGTTAGTGACAAGTTTCCTATTACCTAATGATCTTCTACTGTTGCTGCAGATTATGTAATAGTTCGACTGTCTGCATTAACATGTCAGGTTCACACACACACACACACACACACACACACACACACACACACACACACACACATATATATATATATATATATAATAAAATATATATATATATATATATATATATTTTATTATATATATATATATATATATATATATATATATATATATATATATATATATATATATATATATATATATATATATATATGTGTGTGTGTGTGTGTGTGTGTGTGTGTGTGTGTGTGGGAGTGTTGTGCAGTCGGTGTGCGCCGTAGGAAGAACTTGAGGCAGTCCTAAGAACTTATGTTTTTGATTTCATCCACAAAGTCATATGCACATAGTGTACGTGATGTGGGGCAAGGGAGATGGATCAGTCACGTAGGGACACAGAGGTGTAAAAACAGGGAACAAATGTACGACTGATTTCCATATGCGACTGGCATTCCGAATTCGGCTAAGCCAAATGGATCGACCAAGGATAGCAGAGAGCAGAGCCGGCAACTTACTTTCGCGATTCCTTAGAAATAAGGCACCAAGATAACTCATTCAAAAACTTTATCTTCCGCAAGCATGGCGCAGTCATAGTCCTGTCTAAACTTACGTAAAGTTAGATAACATTCATCAGTGTGGTCGTGCCGTAAGGAAACACAAACGCATTTAGCCCACTTCAGTGGTTATTTGTGTGTATTATTTTGGAAATGCACGCCAAGTACAGTTGACACGCCAGCATTCCATTATCCTTATCTTTGCCAGGTGTTAAAAGGCAACAGTATATACAGGCTATAGCATAAACACAGTGCGGATGTAGCAGTTAGTGGAACCCGCAATATGGCGGGGCGGCCTCCACGCTGATAAGCCGTGAGTGCCAGGTTGGTTAGTTCGGGTTTAACGTCCACAGCACCGAGGTGATCATGGACGGCCCTGACGGGCGGGTTATGGGGGACAGGGAAATTTATTGCCTATGGAGTACGACCTAAACACTGATCAACTCAGGCGCACTCCAACTGTGCCACTTTGATATACCAGGACCTTTCAACGGACATGCTATTGAACAAATCCGTTTTTTCCCCCTGGATTGTGAGTCCAGCTACCGGGGCCGGGACGGGATTCGAACCCACGACCCGGCGATTCCCTTCGCTCTCCTGCTCCGACGTTTAACCGCCTGAGCTATTTCGGACTCACAAGATAAGTGCCAGATAGCGGCCTCTCCCTATCATACGCTCTGTGCTCTGGACTGAGTTCCCCGCGTTGTCTACATGTAGGCGGAGCGGCGTCGGCGCGGCAGCCGCCATCTTGAGAGGACACGCTGGCCTGACTTCAGATAGTAGCGAAGTAGTGTTTCAACACGTTTTTTTTTTTAATGTTTCTTCCTCTTTGGAAACAAGCAAAAACAGATTCTGGTTAGCGGTTTCCTACAGTGACGCCGGGCCGGCAAGACTTCCTGTTATTGCCTATAGCACGTCAGGACTTTCCTGACAGTTGTCATGACAGCGATTTCCCGATGAGCGCATGAGTCGCGTATCCTCTCAAGATGGCCACCACGACTTTAGCGTGACATGATGACGTCAGCTTCCAGAGCCCTATAAACCGCCTTTGTCTATTATGAGTGTCAGTCATGTCATGCTCAGCGTGAGAATGAGAAATCGGAGTAGAATGATGATGTGCGTCCATCGCGGGCGATGAGGACCACTGAAATCCCTAGCCATGTTGTATCTAATAATGATGTGTCCGGAGATGGCTGGTGAGGACAATCCGGGCACGAAGGTGCCTCTCACAGGTGGGTCACACGTGAGATGGTGCAGCATTGAAGGTGCTTACCGCTCGTCCTTTTCCAGTTTCTGGAGGCGCTTTCTCTCTGCTTCGGCTGTGCGTCTATCCTCAGCGCATGTGGATCCCCTGTTGATAAGGCTGCGCCATGAGGTGCGATCCAGGGCTGAGTTCTCCCAGGAGTTGGTATCTATCTCAAGGGTTTTCAAGGAAACCTTGAGAGTGTCTTTGAAACGCTTGCGCTGGCCGCCATGACAACGCTTGCATGAGGACAGTTCGCCGAAAAGCAGTTGCTTGGGGATGCGTTCATCTGGTATCCTTACGACATGGCCCGCCCATCTGACTTGATGCATCATCAGCACTGATGTGGACAGAAGGCACACCCGCAGAAAGGAGCACTTCAGTATCTGGGGGTCTTGTCCTGCCACCTTATCTTCTGGATCTTGCGTAGGCATATTAGGTGAAAGTGGTACACAGTCTAGGTTTCGCAAGCGTACAAGAGAGTGGGCAAGATAACTGCACGGTATACCTTGAGTTTCGTCTCCAGACTGATTCCCCTGCGCTCCCAGACAGTCGCCCGCAGCCTCCCGAAGTTGGCGCTGGCTTTTTCAATCCTGCAATTAATTTCGTCGTCGATGTGGACTGCTCTGGAGAGGGTGCTGCCGAGGTATGTGAACTTGTCAACTGCCTGGAGCTTTTGTCCATTCACTGAGATGGAGGGCTCAACATAGGGTTGGTCTGGTGCTGGCTGGTGCAGGATTTCGGTCTTCTTAGTGTTGATGGTTAGGCCGAAGTTGTCGCATGCTGCGGACAACTGGTTCATGCAGGCTTGCATCTCCGCCTCGGAGCCTGCATTAAGAGCGCAGTCATCAGCAAAAAGAAAGTCTCTCAACACAGTTTCCTTAACTTTTGTTATGGCCTTAAGTCTGCGCAGGTTGAACAGCTTCCCCTCAGTTCTGTACTTGATACGGATTCCCTCGTGGCTATCCCTAAGGGCATCAGTCAACATAGCAAAAAACATCATGCTGAAGAGGGTGGGAGCTAAAACACAGCCCTCCTTGACCCCATTTGAGACAGGGAAGGCTTCGGAGCAGTCGCCGTCATCAAGGACTCGGGCCGTCATACCATCGTGAAACTGCTTGACAATGGCGATGAACTTGTCAGGACAACCGAACTCCGCCATGATCTTCCAGAGGCCCTCTCGGCTTACGGTGTCGAAGGCCTTGGTGAGGTCGATGAACGTTGTATACAGCTGGCTGTTCTGCTCCTGGCACTTTTCCTGGAGTTGGCGAGCGGCAAATATATGTCTACAGTTCCCCTTTCCTTCCGAAAACCACACTAGCATTCTGGGAGATGGCCCTCCCGTTAGGTGGGCATTTAACCGGTTCAGCAGGACTCTAGCAAAGATTTTGCCTGCTATGGAGCGTAGTGAGATGCCTCCTTTCTTCATGTTTCTTCCTCTTTGGAAACAAGCAAAAGCAGATTCTGGTTAGCGGTTTCCTACGGTGATGCCGGGCCGGCAAGACTTGCTGTTATTGCCTATAGCACGTCAGGACTTTCCTGACATTGTCCTGACAGCGATTTCCCGATGAGCGCATGAGTCGCGTATCCTCTCAAGATGGCCACCACGACTCTAGCGTGACATGATGACGTCAGCTTCCCGAGCCCCATAAACCGCCTTTGTCCATTATGATGTCAGTCATGTCATGTTCAGCATGAGATTGAGAAATCGTAGTAGAATATATGATGGTGAAAGCCTACCCTGGGTGGGTTTTATGCCTGTGTGGAATCACACTGGGTTCATTTTTTTTTCAAGTAGCCTCCCATTAAAAAGCCGCAACTGATATGGACTCAGTCCGAGTCAGTTCGAGTCAGTCCGAGTCAGTCCCGGCCGGGCCGCTGCCAGTTTCATTCTGCCCACTTATGTATGGCCTTGTCTCGATTATCCTACACTGGATTAAAGGAGCTGACAAACATCATTCTGGTCCCAGTGTCATGCACGGAACATATTCATGATTCGGCTGGCCAGACGGAGGCCTACGGTGATCCTATACGGCGGCACGTAGATAATAAAGCGCTTCTGCTTGGTTGCCGGTCCACTCCGGCACTCATTATCATAATATTACATCCTGATTTGTAAAAAAAAAATATATATATATATATATATATATATACTTTGAGGTAAACGTTACAGTTCTGCTATTCTGACACCACCCTTGAACTATCATGGTCGATCCACATCCTGTGGTAGCATGTAAGGGCTTTGTCGGTTAACCCATTACATCCTGAGGCTGAATTTTAAATATTGCTTATTGTCCCATGAAGGCTCTACTGAAGATTAGGAGATAGATCCACTATTTTTAGTTCAAGGGTGGTGCCAGAATAGCTTGGCGCCTGAGGCGCCAAGCTATTCTGGCACCACCCTTGAACTAAAATAGTACACATTATTTCAAGCAAAAGTGTATCAGCATGAAAAGGGGGTTAAGCCATCTCGCCCATGTGCCAGTTCAGTTCAGTTCCGTGAAGATGGGATCTCTGCGCTCGGGGGGATCGGAAAGGCCCATATGCGTTTCCCCCACCCATCAGAAGCTTTCCCAGCTTTTCCTTTCGATATGGTACCAATATTGGCCTGGTTTTCAGTTCGATCTATGGATCTCTGATGTCCTTTTTCCAAAACTCTGCTCCAGAGGCAATCGACCGTGTGGTGCCCTTGGCTGTGAAATGCTTTCTAAGGCTTCTCAGTCACCACGTCTGATCTGCCCGTGCGCAGACCCTGTGTGACCGACCTATGCCTTGCCAGCGAGGAGTGTCGCCTGGGTTACCCTGCCCGGGACTCCAGCTGTCAAGCAGACCCACAAAGGTCTTCAAACAAGAGTATTCCAAGTTGTAATTTGGCCATTGCCGGGGCTAAGTTCCAGTCTGGGCTTCCCATTCCTGCGTCGATTTATTTTTTATTTTTTAAAAAAATTGCAGCAGGCATGTTTACAGGCGTTTAAGTGTTCCATATCGCATCGGCTCGTACGTGGTCTAGTTCCAGCTCGTAGTACGCATCCGAATTTCTCACTGGCTTGAGGACGGCGGAAAAGGTGGGCCTGACTGCGGCGGGACGATGTAGCTTATTTAGCACTGAATTTCTGGTGCTACACGTACAGACCCAATGCGCAAAAGGCCCATCGGGCCAACGTCGGCCGCCGTTGGCCCGCGCACGGCCGTGCGCGGGCCAGCGGCGGTCGACGTCGGCCCGATGGTCTTTTGCGCATTGAGCATGGCCGCCGGGTTCAGCTGTCTTTCGTCAGTTGTCGGCAAGGCACGAGGCAACCTGCTTTTTCCTTGTTTGTCGAATATGTGACGGAAAGGCCAATTTTTTGGGGGCCGGATTACATATTGGTGTTTAGGTATTGACCATCAGAGTAGATCATCGAAAAATCAGTCCCCAGCAGCAACACGTCTTAGTGTCCGCCACGACGGCCGCAGAGGGCCCGCGCCGTGTGCGGGCCTAGTGCGGCCGTCGTGTGCCCGAGGACCTACGCTTACTATGATGAGTCAGAAACATCTTAGATTGTCTTTAAAACTGATTTTAAAAGGTAGTGTTCCGGCTCGTATACCTAAGTTTCAGCTCGTATCAAATTAAGACTACGTTCCCGCTCGTAGGAATGGAATTCCAGATCGTACAGAAAATACGGTGTGTGAGCCTTTAGTTGTGCTCGTATTTTGGTTCCAGCTCGTACTATATATTTCAGGGATATGTTCCAGCTCGTATTGAAATCGGGTGAATGGTTCCAGCTCGTATACATTTAGTAGCTCATATGGTACATGAAGTATGCAGTACTCATCAAAAGAAGTTTTACTACATTTTACAGACGATATTTCCCTAATGCCTGAATACGTTTGAAATTGTGATTGCACCAACTAAACGCCAGCACATTCGACTTCACAGTGCAACAAACTACATTCTTTTCGATTGTGTTTCGTGTAAGTTACGACCCTGTGAACGTGGCATCCCCCCCCCAAATGAAAATTTGCAAGGTAACATTTTCATTTGAGACGCGTTGTTTTGTACACACATCTATCGTTCTCAAATCTGATTTCGCAGCTTAAAAGTGAAACAAAGGGTGTATGTGGGGTGAAAGGGGGAGGGGCGGGGGAAGGCAGATCATTATGCCCCTGCACATACACAGGCACACACACAGGCACACACACGCACGCACACACACACACACACACACACACACACACACACACACACACACACACACACACACACACACACACACATCCGTGCGAATGTGCCCAGCTACACACTGTCACACACTATCTTTGAACTCATTGTACCAAATAATACTGAAACGCAAAAGTTCTGCACATGCTTTCGTGTGATATAATTCGTAATCTATCAAATGCGGAGACACAAACCAGCGAGACTATTGCTGGAAGTTTGCTTGATATTTTACGGTGCAAAATATTGCCTGATTTGCAACTCGTGACTCAGGAATTGTGCAACATAACGTCAATGAACAGGGTAGAACAGGACTTCCTGGAGATTTTTTGTGTACGGTGGATAGTCAGCTGGTAGCTCATAAAAGTGCATATCAAAAGTTAATGAAACCTGAAGGCCACAGGGATCACCAACAAAAATACAAATGGACACCTGTGAAAGTTACCGCCTCATCTCCGGCGTCGCTGTCTAACATGAAATTTAAAACTAAATGTTTCAATACAATATTTTACTATTTCATATTGTGTTGGCAAGTCACAAAATTGTGTAACCCATTCAGCCCTGACGCACTACAGCAGGAGATGGGTCGAACATGATAATTCGGGAAATACGGCCGTCGGGCTGAATGAGTTAAACCAGCCTAAATGATAAGCTTCCGGTTTTGTAGATTTTTGCATGCACATCTTCTGTCATTATTTCAATATACAGTAAATGCTTCGTTGACGTCAAAATCATACAGGATCACTTAAAAGCGTCATTGAATGGATGTCCGGTACGAATCTGACATGAAAAAATTGCCATCGAAAAAGACATTTTTCCATTTTCTGGGCGTTATTGGGATACAGTGCAAGCAGACCTCAAGAACATGAAATTAAGATGAATTTTCACCTTGCAGTGTTCCTGTAACGATATTTGTTTGGTCAGAGATGCACCATATGACGAGTTTCGTGCCAAAATGTCTATGGGATTTCTTGGAGAACAAGAAATGTAACAAAATACCATGAAATTTCAACTCTTCTGACTGTATGGTACGCCTGCAATGGGGCTGTTGGACGGTATGCTTGTTTCGCGCCACCGTATCCACGTAACTAAAGCAATGTTCATAAAACATGGACTTAATGTCTTTTGCCAAACTAGGGCGGCAGGGCAGCAGTGTCGCGACTGTTGCATACATCCCCACCCACAATTGATAAATGTGCGCATGCAAAAGGTTTGTGATTAGGGCCTTGCGTGATGCGGCGGTATTTGGGTCTATGGTTGATCTGTGATTTTGGATCCAAGAGGGCTTTGTGAGCACAACTCCAAGAGATATTTTTTTTTTTACAGGTGCGCCTCCATCTCCGCCCAGGATTTATATTGGTGATTTTGGGGAGAGTTGCATGAGTGAGCCCCAGGGCGCGATTATGGAGTTGGCGTCAAAGTGTGAGGTGAAAGTCGAGGACTGCGGCCTTCGACTTTCACCTTCGACATCAACTGCCTAACAGGATCCGAGAGGTGACAAGAACCGCTGACATAGCCTAACTTTTAACCCATTCAGCCCTGACGCACTACAGCAGGAGATGGGTCGACCATGATAATTCAAGGGTAGTGCCAGATTAGCTTGGCGCCGACAGGCGCCAAGCTAATCTGGCACTGCCCTCGAATTATCATGGTCGATCCATCTCCTGCAACATATGCATAGTCGTTAGATGACGCCTCCAAAATTTGGGAAATACGTGCGCCGGGCTGAATGAGTTAATACAACAATTTCCTCATCAATTGCGAGTGTGTAAAGAAAAAAAATCTAAGGACGATCTAGCGGAGCACCTTGCTTAGTGGCTGGCGCAGGACTAAGCTCGCTCACGCCACTGGACCTCACGCTGCAGTGTTTGCTTGTGCTAGTCTGTTGTTCAGGACCGTAAGGCCCCAGCGCCGTAAGGTTCAAAATCACAGACCCACAGACAGAAGTACTGTAGCGTTCCTTTCGTCCAAACAATCGCTAGGTTGGCATCATCCCTGTTAGCAAATACAATTCGTTATCGCTCGTCCTTCATCAAACCCATTGGCTCCAGCGAAGGGTGTGGTGTGTGTGTGTGTGTGTGTGTGTGTGTGTGTGTGTGTGTGTGTGTGTGTGTGTGTGTGTGTGTGTGTGTACGTTTGTGTGTGTGTGCGTGTGAAAATTACTAATTTTCGTTTCATATTGTCCGGCATCAATTTTCGTGGGAACAAATACAGTTTCGTTAAAGCGACCTTTTCCAGGTAATAAAGGGTTAAAAGTTCGCAATAGCTTCTTTATGAATGATCATGGTATGCAGGGCCGGATCCAGGGGGGGGGATGCTTTGGTACTACAGCACCCTCCCCCAACCCCCGGCTTAAAAAAATCATTCACTGCCAGTCCACAACATGGTCCGAGAAGGAGGGGAGTGCTTTAATGTTATTGCAGCACCCCTTCCTACCCCCCCCCCCTCTTTCCACTGTAACGTCACAATTACAACAGTGAACAGTTTTTACATTTCGTTGAGCACCCCTTCCCCCCCCCACCCCCCCTCCACTCCTTGAAAACTGATTGATCCGGCGCTGGTATGATATATAGTAATAAGGTCAACGTAAGTTTTCCTTAACCGCTTGACTGCGGGAACACAACGAGCATAACCATGAATGCAAGAGGCATAGATCCTCATGAGCCCCCGCAGTTGCGGGACTCATGTGGATCTATGCCTCTTTATGATCGCACTGTGTTTCCGTGTTCCTTGGACGAATTAATTTTTTTGGGCGTTGAGGTAACAAAGGTCTCAAAAACACGATCCGCGTGCATTGGTAGTGAAGGGGTTACTTATGCAATTTGAGAGTCATAAATGAAAGACTTTACTGTTCTTCTTTTTCTTTGTGCGTAGAAAAGTTCTCCAGTTACGTACAATGGGCAGTGGTACGCACACCTCTGCTTCACGCGCACACTCACGAGCATTGTGAAAAGAAGGGTAGAAAAAGTCCTAGTTGATGCAAGACAACGTTGAAAACCTGTTGTAATAGTGAGGTTTCGTTCGCAACGAACGACTCCCAACAACGAACGGCTCCCAACAACGAACGACTCCCAACAACGAACGGCTCCCAACAACGAACGACTCCCAACAACGAACGGCGCCCGACAACGAACGGCTCCCAACAACGAACGACTCCCAACAACGAACGGCTCCCAACAACGAACGACTCTCAACAACGAACGACTCCCAACAACGAACGACTCCCAACAACGAACGACTCCCAACAACGACAACGAACGACTCCAACAACGAACGACTCCCAACAACGAACGACTCCCAACAACGAACGACTCCCAACAACGAACAACGAACGACTCCCAACAATGAATGACTCCCAACAACGAACGACTCCCAACAACGAACGACTCGCAACAACGAACGACTCCCAACAACGAACGACTCGCAACAACAAACGACTCCCAACAACGAACAACGAACGACTCCCAACAACGAACGACTCCCAACAACGAACGACTCCCAACAACGAACGACTCCCAACAACGAACGACTCCCAACAACGAACAACGAACGACTCCCAACAACGAACGACTCGCAACAACGAACGACTCCCAACAACGAACGACTCGCAACAACGAACGACTCCCAACAACGAACGACTCCCAACAACGAACGACTCGCAACAACGAACGACTCCCAACAACGAACGACTCCCAACAACGAACAACGAACGACTCCCAACAACGAACGACTCCCAACAACGAACGACTGCCAACAACGAACGACTCCCAACAACGAACGACTCCCAACAACGAACGACTCGCAACAACGAACAACGAACGACTCCCAACAACAAACGACTCCCAACAACGAACGACTCGCAACAACGAACAACGAACGACTCCCAACAACGAACGACTCCCAACAACGAATGACTCCCAACAACGAACGACTCTCAACAACGAACAACGAACGACTCCCAACAACGAACGACTCCCAACAACGAACAACGAACGACTCCCAACAACGAACGACTCCCAACAACGAACGACTCCCAACAACGAACGACTGCCAACAACGAACGACTCCCAACAACGAACGACTCCCAACAACGAACGACTCGCAACAACGAACAACGAACGACTCCCAACAACAAACGACTCCCAACAACGAACGACTCGCAACAACGAACAACGAACGACTCCCAACAACGAACGACTCCCAACAACGAACGAGAGCGAAGCCACGGCGGACAACATGCTTCTACCTTTAGCATAGACAACACTACAAACATCTCCAGGAGGCATATATCCTCATGAGCCCAGGGGGCTCATGAGGATCTATGCCTCTTGAAGATGTTTGAAGTGTTGTCTACGCCTTTACTGTGCAAGCTGGCTATCCGGTGTGACTTGGCTCTCGTTCGTTGTTGAGAGTCGTTTGTTACAAACGCAAGCTCACTATTGGGAATTTTTAGTTATTTGCAAAGTCCGCCTCGGACAAGGCACATTCAAGTTCGTTGCATCTCCCACTCTTCATCAAATGTATTGGCCCCCGTTTGGGCGTATACGTCTGCGTGACCAAAAGTTACTAATTTCCATTTCATTTCGTCATTGTCGCCTGCAGACAAGCTTGAACATTACATCAAAAGCAAATACAATTCGTTATCCTTCGTCCTACGTCTAATATACTGGCCCACGCTGAGGATGTGGGTGTGAAAGTTACTAATTTTCATTTCATTTTGCCGTGCCCAGTGACAGACAAGTTTCAACATTGCTGTGGAGTAGGAAGATCTTCTGTCCAGGGAGGGGAGAGGTGAAAATCAAAAGACCGGGAGGGGTGGGGGGATGTTAACTCATTCAAGACGGGTTCCCTATAACCCATTGTGCTCCAAAGTCGAAATCATCACATTTTGAAGTTGTCATTTGAAGACTGCAGGAGATAGATCGACCATGGCAATTCAAGGGTGGTGCCAGAATAGCTTGGTCCCCTATAGGCGCCAGGCTATTCTGGTACCACCCTTGAATTGTCACGGTCTATCAATCATCTTGCGATTTTGTGTCGGGGCGAAATGAGTTAAATAAACAATAACAATAAGAAAGAATTCCCGTCGCCCAGAAAACTCGCATCAAGAACACAGCCCCGCATCTACCTATGATTTAAAAATAATAATAATAAAATTACAAAAAAAAAAAAATTCAGAAAACATAAGATTCTGGGCAAAAGTCGGCTTTTGTTCATTAGCCAACGTCAATGTCAAAGACATTGTCAGTTGGAAGATGTTTTGCTCACTGGGCAACAAGCCGACGAGTAAAAGGCGACCTGTTTGCCCTCGACACCCACACACGTCACGCGAAATATGAAAAATATTAAATCGCCATAACCTAATTCCACCCTCCCCATCTCCTTGCGCTTTGTTTCTTTGTGGGGGTAGGTCAGAAGCGGGGGAGGGGTCTTCAGCATGCCGGGGTATATCACGTCAGGTGGAATGCGGGTGCATAAAGAGGGGATACCCGGCCAGCCAAGGAGAGGGTAGCATCACATCCGCCCAGCATCACTGGTGTTAAAAAGGTAAAACCACTACAGACAGCTGCACATTGTTCTTCTGTCTTGGCAGATCTGGTAGGTGTTTGTTGGGGGGCGGCTTTTTTAATTTTTATAATCTCTCTCTCTCTGTTTAGCTATTCGGCTGTCGGTAGAGCTTTTTGTACAGGTGATTCCTACAGGAATCACTCGGACAAAAAAACGCTACCGGCAGCCAAAGGCTTAATGTTTGTTTGGTGTTGTTGATGGAGCTGGGTGGGCGTCGATGGTTAAGCATACACTTTGACTCACAATAAACGGTTCTTTCTTTCTTTCTCTTTTTGTTAGTTTTGTTGTTGTTGTTTGTTTGTTTATTTGTTTGTTTGTTTGTTTGTTTGTTTCTTTCTTTAATTTTTGTTCACATATATTGTTTTACGACATTGTTGGTTGCTATTAAGACGATAAGAAATGATACACTATAGGTTTTATATCAATTATTAATGTATGACCGATAGATGATCATGATGGCTTTTAAGAACGGATATTAGCAATGTGGGAAGGATTTACACGTATGCTTTTTTTTGGTGTACCGTATTAAAAATACGGTAGACTTTGAAATGGGGCTGACCGAAGCGCATTCCGGAGCATGCACATGACGTTTCTGGCGTGCGTGGCAGAAATTTTGGCAAAGAAGTAACAAGATAAAATGACGTCACGTCTAGCTACGCAAACCTTGCTAGAGAACGTCTTTTGGGCGCCAAAGCGCCTATGTGTGTATGTGTGTGTGTGTATGTGTGTGTGTGTGTGTGTGTGTGTGTGTGTGTGTGTGTGTGTGTGTGTGTGTGTGTGTGTGTGTGTGTGTGTGTGTGTGTATGTGACAGCGACTAGAGCCCGCCTTTGAGAACGGACAAGCTTGAAATTTTAGGATATTATCCCTAAAAGAATTATCTCGAGAACTTTTTTTCGATGTTTTGATTAAGATGCTCATTGGCGAGAAAATGGCCGTTTCACAAAAACCTCAGTTGATACACACTGGAGTCCGTAATTATTCTTATTTGTACTAGATATTTTGCATATAGCTAGATAAAATGGAGATATTGAATGAGTTAGTTAACTAGGATTATACCTCTAGAACTTTTAAAGTGATAATTAAATATTTTTTGAAACAAATATATTTTTACGTTTTGGGGATTAATTTCACGAATTATATGGTTTAATCTGAAAACACCTGATTTTTTTTTGACGAAAAAAAAATCTTGTCATTAATAATCGCATGATTTTTCGTATATGGTATTTACATATGCCTAGAGTTTGTCTCAGCTGTCGGGGACGATTAGGTCAATTGTGAGCTGTATGATAATCAGACAATTTTCTGCACCACTTTTTCAGAGTCATTTGTAAAACAACTAACATAACTTTATTTTTTTTTCTTTTACGGAAAAAACTATCTTCTTTTTATACCCGCATACACAGTGTTTGCATAAGCCTGCTATTTGTCCCGGCCCTGGGGTAGGATTTGGTCAAATTGTGACCTGTAAGCTCTAGGCATGAAAACCAGCAAGAAAATTGCAAAGTTGATCCTCTGACACGTCAAATGTTAGTACTGCGATGATGACGTATAACATCGAGTCGTCACTATGAACACGGCGTCGTGGGCTACGCCAGACCACAGAGCTTACGAATGGCGGGAATCGCCGTGTGTCCGTCTTTATTTCTGTGTGCCAGTGTGTGTGGGTCAGAGGGTGGGTTAGAGTAGAAGGAGATGGATTCCTGTCGCTACACGAGCGCACAGAGCGTACTAATGGCGGGAAGCGCTGTGTGTCTGTCTTTATTTGTGTGCGCCGACGTGTGTGTTGATCAGAGGTTGGCTTGGAGAGGAGGGAAATGGATCAGCATTATAATCCCAAAAATATGAACAACTCTGAATGTTCCTAAAAGATAAACGCATCTGAGCTCCAAACAATACGGTAGACTTTGGGGTGAAATTCTCATGGTCTTGTTGTTATATCCGAAGTTTGTAATAAACGAAGTAATTTTTATGGACAAATAATGCTCTCGGGACCTCTGAAAGTGTGGTGTCATATGCGTCTTTAGTTCAACATGACCTCGTCATAAGCGGAGTCAACTCTACTTATATACTGAGGAGCAAAAGAAATGCGACATTTGCGTAACTATCGGAAACACTAAAGAGTTTCCGATGGTTCAGAAACTGTCGCATTTCTTTTGCTCCGCAGTATATAATAAGGAAACGATTATGAGACGCGCGCAATATGTTAATTCTGTAATTTTAACACACTTCAGACGTGCTGCATCCTGATACATGTACGCAGACTTATGCCGAGTATTCCGGATGCGGTACGTCTCAATGTTGTTAACTGATTGTAAGTTTTTTTCTTTATAACCCATTGGCTGTCGGTAGCACTTTTTGTCGCGATGATTCCTGCAGGAAGGGTTAGGGTTGGTCTCCTGCAGGAAGGGTTAGGGTTGGTCTCCTGCAGGAAGGGTTAGGGTTAGTCTCCTGCAGGAAGGGTTGGGGTTGGTCTCCTGTAGGAAGGGTTAGGGTTGGTCTCCTGCAGGAAGGGTTAGGGTTGGTTTCCTGCAGGAAGGGTTAGGGTTGGTCTCCTGCAGGAAGGGTTAGGGTTGGTCTCCTGCAGGAAGGGTTAGGGTTGGTCTCCTGCAGGAAGGGTTGGGGTTGGTCTCCTGCAGGAAGGGTTAGGGTTGGTCTCCTGCAGGAAGGGTTAGGGTTGGTTTCCTGCAGGAAGGGTTAGGGTTGGTCTCCTGCAGGAAGGGTTAGGGTTGGTCTCCTGCAGGAAGGGTTAGGGTTGGTCTCCTGCAGGAAGGGTTAGGGTTGGTCTCCTGCAGGAAGGGTTAGGGTTGGTCTCCTGCAGGAAGGGTTGGGGTTGGTCTCCTGCAGGAAGGGTTAGGGTTGGTCTCCTGCAGGAAGGATTAGGGTTGGTTTCCTGCAGGAAGGGTTAGGGTTAGTCTCCTGCAGGAAGGGTTAGGGTTGGTCTCCTGCAGGAAGGGTTAGGGTTGGTTTCCTGCAGGAAGGGTTAGGCTTGGTCTCCTGCAGGAAGGGTTAGGGTTGGTCCCCTGCAGGAAGGGTTGGGGTTGGTCTCCTGCAGGAAGGGTTAGGGTTGGTCTCCTGCAGGAAGGGTTAGGGTTGGTCCCCTGCAGGAATCATCGCGACAAAAACCTCTACCGACAGCCTACAGGTTATTGTTTACAAAGACAGCAACTGTCTTGGCTTTAACTCGTTCAGTGCCGAGAAAATCTGAACAACACGTAACTGCAAGAGGTATAGATCCTCATGAGCTCCCGCAGTTGCGGGGGCTCATGAGGATCTATACCACTTGCTGACATCACTTTGAATCCAAGTCCCTGGGACAGCTAAGGGTTTTGGTTGTTGAATCCAGGAAAATTGCAGAAACACAGTCTGCGTCAGCCGGCACTGAACGGGTTAATTTACCTTGATGGGCTGGGGTTCATTTACCTTGATGGGCTGGGGTTCATTTACCTTGATGGGCTGGGGTTAATTTACCTTGATGGGCTGGTGTTAATTTACCTTGATGGGCTGGGGTTAATTTACCTTGATGGGCTGGGGTTAATTTACCTTGATGGGCTGGTGTTAATTTACCTTGATGGGCTGGGGTTAATTTACCTTGATGGGCTGGTGTGGTCTGTTAAAGATAAGTTCTTTTTGCAATAAATATTGTCGTTTTGAAACGATTCAGTGAAAAATAATACACTTAATCAGATATAATGCTACGAGACAGCCGTGTCAAGCAGAAACAATCCAAAATAAAATAAAGATCGAATATTATATACTGACGAGCAAAAGAAATGTGCGACATTTTTGGAACCCGTCGGAAACACTTTTGTGTTTCCGGTGATTCCAAAAATGTCGCATTTCTTTTGCTGGTCAGTAAACTAACGCATTGGAGACGCGCCACAAGCGCATACACTATTTTTTCCCCCGATTTCTCCCGAATTTTCCTGTTAGTATAAACTCATTCAACCCCCAAGGCCGTATTTTCCAAATTTTGGAGGCGTCATCTAACGAGTATGCACCAGTTGCAGGAGATGGGTCGACCATGATAATTCAAGGGCAGTGCCAGATTAGCTTGGCGCCGACAGGCGCCAAGCTAATCTGGCACTACCCTTGAATTGTCATGGTCAATCTATCTTCTGCTGTAGTGCGTCAGGGCTGAATGAGTTAACCAAATCGGAAAGCAAGTAAATGTTGAAATTGTAATTTTAAATCAGTCAGTCGGTTAAATTAAATTCAGTGTGTGTGTGTGTGTGTGTGTGTGTGTGTGTGTGTGTGTGTGTGTGTGTGTGTGTCTGTTTTGTTGTTTAGAATATTATTTATTTATTTATTTTCGTGTATTATCGCGTTTTCAATTATTAATTTGATTATTTCTATTTAACCCATAGATTTTTTTTTTTTACAAATAAAATCATCGTGACAACTGACTTCACTTATAATATTAAGGTCGGATATACTTAAAGTCTCACATTACAACTTTTTTTTCCTCTCCAGAAATCATGACAAAGTCCATTTTTTGGGGTGAAAAGCGAGGACTCCATTGCAATTCAATGACTAAAATCAAAATGGACTGAACCCCTTGACAGCCGAGAGAAAAAAATAAACGCCCACCTAAACGCAAGAGGTGTAGATCCTCATGAGCCCCCGCAGTTGCGGGGGCTCATGAGGATCTATACCTCTTGCTGACACTTTGTTTTGAATGACTTTGTTATTTTATGTGCACTTGTAGTTTAGTAGCTTTGTACCTTTAGCAGAGTTGCACCTTTGTAGATTAGCAACGGCAAGCGTGTAAAATGGCACATGTGCTAACTGCTTCTTCCGTTGAGAAATAAAGTTTCATTTCAATTCATTTCATTTCATTTCATTTCACTTTGTATCATAGTCCACGTTTCTTGGGCTGCTTAACTGGAATCTTCGACGCTGAATGATTGGTTGGTTAGTTCGGGGTTTAACGTCCACGGCACCGAAGTGATAATGGACGGCCCTGACGGGCGGGTTTATGTGGCGGAGGGGGGGGGGGGGGGGGGCAGAGAAATCTATTTCCTATGGAGTACGACCTGAACACTGATCGATTCAGGCGCACTGCCACTGTGGCACTTTGATTTACCAGGACCTTTCAACGGGCATGCTATAGAACAAGCCCGTCCTTTTTCCCTGGATGACGCTAAATGAACTATGACTGATGTAAAAAAAAAAAAAAAAAAAAAAAAAAAAAAAAAAAAAAAAAAAACTACCGTGTACAGTCGCTGGCGGTGAAGGGGTTATTACGGCCTGATGAAGGCAGGATGGTGAGGGTAGCGGTATTTAGAATCTTGGCCTAGTTTGCTGACCTGACAGAATCTGTCTCTGTGCGCATTCCGCAGGTTGCTGACATCGTACCATCGTACCTGTGAGCGTTGGGACTGAGTATCCAGGTATTCTCCAGTGACCAGGAGGGGCGGTTCATTTGGTCTGCGACAACCCGTACGTTTAACGCCTGAACTCTTCAACCATGGGCGCACTAAAGGTCTTGCTTTGTTTAGCAGGTGAGAGATGAGGTGTAATGATTAGTGATTTTGGACCATGTCAGTGTCTGCAATGAATGAATTTTTTTTTCAAGTCTGACATGCGTCCTTCAGGCTAGTGAAGACGATCGGCTGAAACTTGTTTAGGTTGGTTGGTTGTACACTGCTTAACTCATTCTACCCCATCACCGAAATCCTTAAATGTTGCCGTTGTCCTCTGAAGACTGCATTGCAGTGCAGGACACAGATCGATCGTGATAGTTCAAGGGTGATGCCAGAATAGCTTGGCGCCCATAGGCGCCAAGCTATTCTGGCATCACCCTTGAACTATCATGGTCAATCCTTATCTTCCTGTGGTGTTTCTGGGGTAGAATGAATTAACTCATTGGAGACGTGCCGTCTCCGGATACGCGGCTTATGCCGCGTATCCGGAGGCGGCACGTCTCCAATGAGTTAACGTCCTGACAGCAACAAGAATTTCTCAGGGCGTGCCTGCGCTGCTTGTGAGAAAAACTAAACAGAGTATTGAATGTATGTCGCCAGCCGGTCTAATACGCTAAATAAACCTACGATATTCTAGGGTCGCTGCACCTTCATGCTAATTTATCGTACACTAGTTTACAAAAAAACAAACAACAAACAAACAAACAAACAAACAGAAAACCATTACAATTACAAAATCTGTACAGGGAAATGATATATTAAAAAAAAAAACCCGCATTAGCCGCAAACACATAACGCATCATCTGTTAGGTGGAGCAGACCATTTAGCAACACACATCCAATATCAAGGACTACAGGCAGCGCAGACAGTAGGGAGAGTTTAAAAAAGGAAAATGCTGGTGAATGGACCAAGGGTAGACAGAAACATATGCTCCCCTCCCCTCCCCGCCCTCTCAAAAAAAAAAAAAAAAAAAAAAAAAAAAAAAAAAAAAAGAAAAAAAGAAAGAAAAAAAAAAATGATCACAATTTAAAGTCGTCATTTGAAGACTGCAGGAGGTAGATCGACCATGACAATTTAAGTGTGGTGTTAGAATAGCTTGGCGCCCATAAGCGCCAAGCTATTCTGGCACCACCCTTGAACTGTCATGGTATATCAATCATCTTGCAATGGAGTGTCGGGGCGACTAAATGAGTTATATGAACAATAACAATAAGAAAGAATTGCCGTCGCCCAGAAAACTCTCATCAAGAACACAGCCCCGCATGTAGGCCTACCAACGATTAAAAAAAAAAATCAAATAAAAAAAGAAAATCAGAAAACAAAAGATTGTGGGCAAAGGTCGGCTTTTGTTCATTGGCCAACGTCAATGTCAAAGACATCGTCAGCTGGAAGATGTTTTGCTCACTGGGTAACAAGGCGAAAACAAAAAACAAAAACAAACCTGTGGGGTGACAAGGTGACGCTGGGAATTAATCAGTAGCTAACCCTATCCAAGTCCTCCACGGGCAGACCCGGTTGGGGGTTGAAACTTGTTTAGGGAAAAATAGTTAACCCATTCAGCTCTGACGCACTACAGCAGGAGATGGATCGACCATGATAATTCAAGGGCAGTGCCAGATTAGCTTGGCGCCTGTCGGCGCCACGCTAATCTGGCACTGCCCTTGAATTATCATGGTCGACCCATCTCCTGCAACTGGTGCATAGTCGTTTGGTGAGAGGTCATTCAGATACCAAAGCCCAGTTGTTTGGAATGACCTCCCACGCGAACTGAGATACGTGGATTCGAGAGAGGCATTCAAGCGAGCCCTAAAGACCCATATTTTTTCTGTCAGCTACAAATGACTTTGTCACACACCTGTCATGTTAATGTCATCTCTATCTATGTTAGAAGTAGTGTGTGTGTGAGTGTGTGTGTGAATGCCAGTATGAGTCCATAAGCGTAGCACTTTTGAATGGTGACTTTATAGCTTGTTTACAGTATGCGTTGTATTTTGTTTTTTGTACTTTTTGTAAATTGCATTTTTGTAATTAGTTATTTTTGTACATTAGTTTTTGTTAAGCGCCTAGAGCTCTAATCTGAGGTTAGGCGCTATACAAGTACTCATTATTATTATTATTAGATGACGCCTCCAAAATTAGGGAAATACGGCCGTCGGGCTAAATGAGTTGACTGAAAGTCGGTTTTACAAGTGACAGATGCAAGTTCTGAATACATATTACAAACTTCGGACGCTCTATCAAACATATACTGACGAACAAAAGAAATGTGATATTTTTTAAATCATCGGAAACACTGAAGTGTTTCCGATGATTTAAAAAATGTCTCATTTCTTTTGCTTGTCAGTATAGGTCAATAATAACGATAAAAAAGTTCCGAATTTTGGTTCGAAACAAAACTGCTGAACCATCGTTTCCTTTTTCAGCTTCCTTTTCACACTACACGAAATTTTAAAGTGCAGAAGGACAAGTAAATCTTATTTCTCTTCTGAAATAAAGTTTTCCCCCTACTACACTTCAAAGTTTCCTTTATTTGAGATAATCAGTGTTTTTCTCCCTTTTGAAATATATGTATTTTTCTCTCTATCCTTTAAAGTTTCTTTCATTCATGGAACCCTTGCGGTGTTTAATGTTTCCTTTTTGCCCTGCTATTTTTTCAGTGTTTCCTTATTTATGGAAACTTTGCGTTATTTAGTGTTTTACTTTTTCTTTTGAAATACGGGGTGTTCTCCTATTACACATCAACTTTTCTTTCATTTATGGAACCGTTGCGGTATTGAGTGTTTCTTTTCTTCCCGTCTGAAATAGGTTTTATTTTTCCAAATGCATTTCAAAGTTTCTTTCATTTATGGAACCTTTGCGGTATTGAGTGTTTTTTTTTCCCTTCTGAAATGGGTTTTGTTTTTCCAACTACATTTCAAAGTTTCTTTCATTTATGGAACCTTTGCGGCATTTAGTGTTTCTTTTCTATCTCTTTTCCCCTGCTACACGTCACAGTTTGTTATGAAAACCTTGCATTATATGGCTTTCATTTCTTCTGCAGGCTGTCTGTTTGTTGTCAGTGGGGCACCGGCCACATCGGGAGGTGAGCTGTTTTGTCTTTATTTTTCGAATCAAGTTTTTGTGCTTTTTAATTTTCATACACGCACCGATTTATCTGCAATTGTTTTGGGTGCATTTTTAGGTGGCAGGCACATGGTCAATATATACTGACCAGTAAAATAAATGCGACATTTTTTAAAAAAACACATTCTCTTCCACGACCAAAATCGGCAAATTTTGAAGTTGCCCCCTGAAGACTGTATTACACTTCTCGAAACAGATCGAGCGTGATAGTTCAAGGGTTGTGCCAGAATAGCTTGGCGCCTGTGGGCGCCAAGCTATTCTGGCACAACCCTAGAACTATCACGCTCGAACCATATCTTGCCGTGGCGTGTCGGAGTTGAATGAGGAAATCATCGGAAACACTTTAGTGTTGACGATAATTAAAAATATGTCGCATTTTGTTTCCGATGATGAAAAAAAAAAAATGTCACATTCCAATATAGTTGATGGGTTACAGTTTAGTGGTTTCACTCGTAATTGTATTTAGTGCATTGTCCCCCAGCGTATCGGCACCTAGAGAGTTACTTCCGGTAGTATCGGCACCATGGATGCGGGGATGGTTTTAATTTGTTTTTTTTTTAAAATTATTATTATTATTTTTTTTTAGTACCATAGGTCTCATGACAGATGCGATACTCACACTTCATTGAGGTGAAACTGGCCCACGTGAATGTTTAAAAAAATGAGATTAAGTTGTCCTAAGAATCCCTTGACCACTTGCACAGGATGGGTGCACAACCCATCACCAAACTCTCTGGTTGCCCGCGATACTATCGGAAGACGGTAGTTCGCTGGGTGCAATGCACACACTGGTTACCAGTGCCCGGTACAGGGCACACGTACGAGTTAATGAACCCGTACAGTGCCAAGAAAATCTTGAACACCAGCCAGCTGCAAGACGTATAGATCCTCATGAGCCCCCGCAACTGCGGGGGCTCATGAGGATCTATGCCTCTTGCTGACACCGCTTTGAATCCATGCCCCTAAAGAAAGCTAGGGCAATTTGGCGTTGAATCATCCAAAAATGCAGAAACGCAATCTGCGTCCACTGACACTGAACGCGATTGAACCCAACCAACTTCATGGTAAGTCAGTGCATTGCTTTGGGTTGTTATTTGCGCTTGTGGTGCTGATGGGTGGGTAACTGCTCCACGGGCTGACTGCATGACTATCAATACCACTGGCACTTTGTTATATGAGTTGACAATAATTATACAGGCAGAAATGTGGTTTAAAAGGAAAAGATATATATATATATATATATATATATATATATATATATATATATATATATATATATATATATATATATATATAATATATATATATATATATATATATATATATATATATATATATATATATATATATATATATATTTACGGCAGACAAAATGTTCAACATAATTTGTGGCTTCTGTGCACCATTCCTTTTACTTCGTATCCGGAGACACAGTCGCTCAATTCCCCCCCCCCCCCCCCCCCCCCCCCCGTCACAAGTGTGAGAGTTTAACTCATTCAAGGAGCTCCGCATTAATAGCTGCGAAAGCGTCGGATAGCGTTGCCGCCGGCAACGCTATACAACACTTCCGCAGCTATTGAAGCGGGGCGCTAAAAATGAGTTAACTTCCCACTGCGCTAAAGGCCATCGGGCCGACGTCGGCCGCAGTTGGCCCGCGCACAGCCGTGCACAGACACACAAACACAGCCGTGCACAGACACACAAACACAGCCGTGCACAGACACACAAACACAGCCGTGCACAGACACACAAACACAGCCGTGCACAGACACACAAACACAGCCGTGCACAGACACACAAACACAGCCGTGCACAGACACACAAACACAGCCGTGCGCAGACACACAAACACAGCCGTGCACAGACACACAAACACAGCCGTGCACAGACACACAAACACAGCCGTGCACAGACACACAAACACAGCCGTGCACAGACACACAAACACAGCCGTGCACAGACACACAAACACAGCCGTGCACAGACACACAAACACAGCCGTGCGCAGACACACAAACACAGCCGTGCACAGACACACAAACACAGCCGTGCGCAGACACACAAACACAGCCGTGCACAGACACACAAACACAGCCGTGCGCAGACACACAAACACAGCCGTGCACAGACACACAAACACAGCCGTGCACAGACACACAAACACAGCCGTGCACAGACACACAAACACAGCCGTGCACAGACACACAAACACAGCCGTGCACAGACACACAAACACTGCCGTGCACAGACACACAAACACAGCCGTGCACAGACACACAAACACAGCCGTGCACAGACACACAAACACAGCCGTGCACAGACACACAAACACTGCCGTGCACAGACACACAAACACAGCCGTGCACAGACACACAAACACAGCCGTGCACAGACACACAAACACAGCCGTGCACAGACACACAAACACTGCCGTGCACAGACACACAAACACAGCCGTGCACAGACACACAAACACAGCCGTGCACAGACACACAAACACAGCCGTGCACAGACACACAAACACTGCCGTGCACAGACACACAAACACAGCCGTGCACAGACACACAAACACAGCCGTGCACAGACACACAAACACAGCCGTGCACAGACACACAAACACAGCCGTGCGCAGACACACAAACACAGCCGTGCACAGACACACAAACACAGCCGTGCACAGACACACAAACACAGCCGTGCACAGACACACAAACACAGCCGTGCACAGACACACAAACACAGCCGTGCACAGACACACAAACACAGCCGTGCACAGACACACAAACACAGCCGTGCACAGACACACAAACACAGCCGTGCACAGACACACAAACACAGCCGTGCACAGACACACAAACACAGCCGTGCACAGACACACAAACACAGCCGTGCACAGACACACAAACACAGCCGTGCACAGACACACAAACACAGCCGTGCACAGACACACAAACACAGCCGTGCACAGACACACAAACACAGCCGTGCACAGACACACAAACACAGCCGTGCACAGACACACAAACACAGCCGTGCACAGACACACAAACACAGCCGTGCACAGACACACAAACACAGCCGTGCACAGACACACAAACACAGCCGTGCACAGACACACAAACACAGCCGTGCACAGACACACAAACACAGCCGTGCACAGACACACAAACACAGCCGTGCACAGACACACAAACACAGCCGTGCGCAGACACACAAACACAGCCGTGCACAGACACACAAACACAGCCGTGCACAGACACACAAACACAGCCGTGCACAGACACACAAACACAGCCGTGCACAGACACACAAACACAGCCGTGCGCAGACACACAAACACAGCCGTGCACAGACACACAAACACAGCCGTGCACAGACACACAAACACAGCCGTGCACAGACACACAAACACAGCCGTGCGCAGACACACAAACACAGCCGTGCGCAGACACACAAACACAGCCGTGCACAGACACACAAACACAGCCGTGCGCAGACACACAAACACAGCCGTGCACAGACACACAAACACAGCCGTGCGCAGACACACAAACACAGCCGTGCACAGACACACAAACACAGCCGTGCACAGACACACAAACACAGCCGTGCGCAGACACACAAACACAGCCGTGCGCAGACACACAAACACAGCCGTGCGCAGACACACAAACACAGCCGTGCGCAGACACACAAACACAGCCGTGCACAGACACACAAACACAGCCGTGCACAGACACACAAACACTGCCGTGCACAGACACACAAACACAGCCGTGCACAGACACACAAACACAGCCGTGCACAGACACACAAACACAGCCGTGCACAGACACACAAACACTGCCGTGCACAGACACACAAACACAGCCGTGCACAGACACACAAACACAGCCGTGCACAGACACACAAACACTGCCGTGCACAGACACACAAACACAGCCGTGCACAGACACACAAACACAGCCGTGCACAGACACACAAACACAGCCGTGCACAGACACACAAACACAGCCGTGCGCAGACACACAAACACAGCCGTGCACAGACACACAAACACAGCCGTGCACAGACACACAAACACAGCCGTGCACAGACACACAAACACAGCCGTGCACAGACACACAAACACAGCCGTGCACAGACACACAAACACAGCCGTGCACAGACACACAAACACAGCCGTGCACAGACACACAAACACAGCCGTGCACAGACACACAAACACAGCCGTGCACAGACACACAAACACAGCCGTGCACAGACACACAAACACAGCCGTGCACAGACACACAAACACAGCCGTGCACAGACACACAAACACAGCCGTGCACAGACACACAAACACAGCCGTGCACAGACACACAAACACAGCCGTGCACAGACACACAAACACAGCCGTGCACAGACACACAAACACAGCCGTGCACAGACACACAAACACAGCCGTGCACAGACACACAAACACAGCCGTGCACAGACACACAAACACTGCCGTGCACAGACACACAAACACAGCCGTGCACAGACACACAAACACAGCCGTGCACAGACACACAAACACAGCCGTGCACAGACACACAAACACTGCCGTGCACAGACACACAAACACAGCCGTGCACAGACACACAAACACAGCCGTGCACAGACACACAAACACAGCCGTGCACAGACACACAAACACTGCCGTGCACAGACACACAAACACAGCCGTGCACAGACACACAAACACAGCCGTGCACAGACACACAAACACAGCCGTGCACAGACACACAAACACAGCCGTGCGCAGACACACAAACACAGCCGTGCACAGACACACAAACACAGCCGTGCACAGACACACAAACACAGCCGTGCACAGACACACAAACACAGCCGTGCACAGACACACAAACACAGCCGTGCACAGACACACAAACACAGCCGTGCACAGACACACAAACACAGCCGTGCACAGACACACAAACACAGCCGTGCACAGACACACAAACACAGCCGTGCACAGACACACAAACACAGCCGTGCACAGACACACAAACACAGCCGTGCACAGACACACAAACACAGCCGTGCACAGACACACAAACACAGCCGTGCACAGACACACAAACACAGCCGTGCACAGACACACAAACACAGCCGTGCACAGACACACAAACACAGCCGTGCACAGACACACAAACACAGCCGTGCACAGACACACAAACACAGCCGTGCACAGACACACAAACACAGCCGTGCACAGACACACAAACACAGCCGTGCACAGACACACAAACACAGCCGTGCACAGACACACAAACACAGCCGTGCACAGACACACAAACACAGCCGTGCACAGACACACAAACACAGCCGTGCGCAGACACACAAACACAGCCGTGCACAGACACACAAACACAGCCGTGCACAGACACACAAACACAGCCGTGCACAGACACACAAACACAGCCGTGCACAGACACACAAACACAGCCGTGCGCAGACACACAAACACAGCCGTGCACAGACACACAAACACAGCCGTGCACAGACACACAAACACAGCCGTGCACAGACACACAAACACAGCCGTGCGCAGACACACAAACACAGCCGTGCGCAGACACACAAACACAGCCGTGCACAGACACACAAACACAGCCGTGCGCAGACACACAAACACAGCCGTGCACAGACACACAAACACAGCCGTGCGCAGACACACAAACACAGCCGTGCACAGACACACAAACACAGCCGTGCACAGACACACAAACACAGCCGTGCGCAGACACACAAACACAGCCGTGCGCAGACACACAAACACAGCCGTGCGCAGACACACAAACACAGCCGTGCGCAGACACACAAACACAGCCGTGCACAGACACACAAACACAGCCGTGCACAGACACACAAACACTGCCGTGCACAGACACACAAACACAGCCGTGCACAGACACACAAACACAGCCGTGCACAGACACACAAACACAGCCGTGCACAGACACACAAACACTGCCGTGCACAGACACACAAACACAGCCGTGCACAGACACACAAACACAGCCGTGCACAGACACACAAACACAGCCGTGCACAGACACACAAACACAGCCGTGCGCAGACACACAAACACAGCCGTGCGCAGACACACAAACACAGCCGTGCGCAGACACACAAACACAGCCGTGCGCAGACACACAAACACAGCCGTGCACAGACACACAAACACAGCCGTGCGCAGACACACAAGCACAGCCGTGCGCAGACACACAAACACAGCCGTGCGCAGACACACAAACACAGCCGTGCACAGACACACAAACACAGCCGTGCGCAGACACACAAACACAGCCGTGCGCAGACACACAAACACAGCCGTGCGCAGACACACAAACACAGCCGTGCGCAGACACACAAACACAGCCGTGCACAGACACACAAACACAGCCGTGCGCAGACACACAAACACAGCCGTGCACAGACACACAAACACAGCCGTGCACAGACACACAAACACAGCCGTGCGCAGACACACAAACACAGCCGTGCGCAGACACACAAACACAGCCGTGCGCAGACACACAAACACAGCCGTGCACAGACACACAAACACTGCCGTGCACAGACACACAAACACAGCCGCGAGAAAATCTGAACAGCACCCAACTGCAAGAAGCATAGATCCTCATGAGTTGCGGGGGCTGATGAGGATCTATGACTCTTGCTGACACCACTTTGAATCCATGGTCCTTGGACAGCTTCAGTGGATTTTTGTGTCAAATTAACTATTTTAATTAAGCCGTTCAGTGCCAATTGACGCCATGTGTTTCTCCAGAAACATTTGGCGTCAATTGGCACTGAAAGGGTTAAAATACGGTTATAAATTATTAATTGATGTCTCGACGGTATATTCCTTCTGTCTGTCAGCTATTCCAAATACTCTATTTTTTCTTATTGCCTACTTTTCTTCGTATCAGAAGTCCCTTCGGACCACTTCAATGTCCGGTGTTTGTCTTGTTCTATGTTCGTCTTCAGAGTGAATGCATGTGTCTCGCGCATTGGGTTCAGTTCGCGGCGGGGCTTTGAGAGGAATTACAGAACATAGTAAATGCCTATATAATGACCGGTATTATTATTATTATGATGATGATGATGATGATGATGATGATGATTATCATCATCATCGTCGTCGTTATTATTATTATTATATTATTAATATTATTATTATTATTGCTGCTATTACTATTAGTATTATACTTACGAGCAAAAGAAATGCGACATTTTTGGAATCATCGGAAATATTTTAGTGTTTCCGATGATTCCAATAATGTCGCATCTCGTCAGTATATAAGGTGATGTTCCTACAGCAACTTCTGTTGTTGTTGTTGTTGTTATTATATTATTATTATTGTTGTTATTATTATTATTATTATTATTATTGCTGCTATTACTATTAGTATTATACTGACTAGCAAAAGAAATGCGACACTTTAGGAATCATAGGAAACACTTTAGTGTTTCCTATGATTCCAACAAAAATCTCGCATTTCTTTTGCTCGTCAGTGTATAAGGTGATGTCACTACAGTTACTTTCATTTTCTTTGCGCAGAATTATTTGGAACAGACTGTCGAGTAAAAGAAATGGAGTGTTTCTGATGATTTCTTTGTTGTCGCATTTCATTTGCTCGTCAGTGTATTTAATATTTCCGTGATTGTTTACTTCCGTCTATTATAAAGTCGTGTCCCCGACAACATCTTCCCGTATACATGCTTTGTGTGCCAATCAAGTTATTTTAAAACCCATATATGTGACCCGTTCCCACAAAAGAAATCATAAGTCGGAAATTTTAAGTTTTGAGATATTTACACCATTAGAATCTACTAGCAATACAGATTTAATTTGATGCAAAATTTATTGTTGTAGATCTGTTATTAAGCGAGAAACATGCATTTAAAGTTGATCACTTAAACTGACACAAGATGACCCCTAGCACACGTTTAGGCCCGTAGCTCCATTCGGCGGAGCGCGACTGAAGGTCCCTTTTGTGGAACAGGTCACAAAATTATGTGACCTAGGGGATATATTGCTTTTTCTTCCTTTCGCTAATCCGCCGTGAGATGACCTTAGTCGCCTGCTCGGCGTTAAACCAAAAAACAAACAAACAATCCTTTTGCTATTAAGTGATATCCCGGTATCATTTCCTTTTTCTCTGCTTGCCAACACAGTTATTTTAAATGCCCTATTTTACCTCACTCAGGACATGCTTTTTTTTTTTTGGTGTGCTTCCTTTTAATGTCAAAGTCTGTCCCTCAATGAACTTCCCATTCTTTCCCAGCAAGCAATAGGCTATCCGACCGAAGTCGGCCGCCGTGGGCCCGCGCACAGTCGTGCGCGGGCCCACAGCGACCGACTTTGGCCCAATGACCGGCTTTGCCCGATGGCCTTTGGCCCAATGGCCCAATGGCCCACGCGATCATTGCAATGTTCTGCAAACACTTTAGTTTGTTTGAGACGAGCCTTGTTTTAATATAATGATAATGCCCCGAGTGCAGCCTTTCTAGCTTTGCACGCCAACACGATTATTCCAAGCCGAGTCGCTTTTACCCGGGACTTGTATTCTTGTACTTCTTTTTATTCTTAATTGACAACACAGTTATTCAAAATGGTCTATTTTGCTCATGACACGAGGTCCCCTATTGTTTACTTTTTTTGTAACGTCTCTGCGTGATAATAAGTTATTTTAATCCATTAGGACCTGATACATTGCACAAGGAAATAGACAGACCATAAAAGTTCAAGGGTCCTCCCTGAACAGCTCGGCGCCTGTAGGCGCCGAGCTGTTTTGGCAGCACCCTTGAACTATTATGGTCGATCTATCTTCTCAGCTGGTTTTTAGTCTTCAGAGGACATTTTATGATTTGAGACTGTTTAGTTTAAGGATCAACTCATTCAGCCCGACAGCCGTATTTCCCAAAATTTGGAGGTGTCATCCATCAAATTACTATGCACCAGTTGCAGGAGATGTATCGACCATGATAATTCAAGGGCCGATAGGCGCCAAGCTAATCTGGCACTACCCTTGAATTATCATGGTCGACCCATCTCCTGCTGTAGTGCGTCAGGGCTGAATGGGTTAAATATATCTTTTTAAAATACATGTATGTTTTCTTCCCCAAGACATCATTCGTCGGGGGTTCTTTCTCCGGGTACTCCGGTTCTTCCACCCCCTCCACTTTGGTACCGGTTTCAGGCCACTTAATAAATTTCAAATACAAGCGATCAAAATTTCCGAAAACTCAGTAGCTGAGCTGACCCTTCGCACCACGTGAATGTCCTGTGTCTGTCTTGTACTATGTTTGTCTTCAGAGTGAATGCGTGTTTCACGTGAGCGTGCGTGTTGGGTGCAGTTCGCGGCGCTTTGAGCCGATTCGCCGAATCGGGAAAACGCGCCTATATAATAACCATTATTATTATTATTATTATTATTATTATTATTATTATTATTATTATTATTATTATTATCATTATACTGTTTATTTCGTCTTACATAACTCACGCTCTTTCCCCGCCCAAACGGCTACACGTGTGATAAAGGCACGCTGTCGCCGCCGCATGAATGTGAGCTTAGGCGGAGGTGAAATATTGAGAGCGATAGTTGACGCTATTTGACTTTTGCGCCGTCAATGCATGTGACAAATCTGAGGGAATTTGTAGTATTCTGTAACAATAAAGAATAAAACAACTGAACAGAATGATGCCAAAAGAATATTTTATTTGGAATCAAACACAACCATGTCGCATATCTTCCTCTGTGTGCGACTCTGGACTTAACTCATTCTACCCCAACACCGAAATCCCCAAATTTTGCCGCTGTCCTCAGAAGACTGCTTTGCAGTGCAGGACACAGATCGACCGTGATAGTTCAAGGGTGATGCCAGAATAGCTTGGCGCCCATAGGCGCCAAGCTATTCTGGCATCACCCTTGAACTATCATGTTCGATCCTTATCTTGCTGTGGTGTGTCTGGGGTAGAAGGAGTTAAAACATAAATCGTTGTATGTTTGTGCTAATAACAAGGTCGCGCATGGACTGTCATAAACTGAGAGAAACACTTACACAGGGTTGAATGGGTTAGCCCGCTCCCCCCCCCCCCTCAACCTCACCCTCCCCCCCACCCCCACCCCCTTGTTTTCAGCTTGTGGCCGCATGCACAAACAGCTTTAATGTTTGTTTGTCGAAAGAGTGGAGAAAAAAAATCCTCGTTATTTATATAGTCCGTCTATCCCCTGCCCTGATGACTTTCAAAACAAATTTGAAGACCCATGTTTTCCAGGTAGTATATCAGGATTAGCTTAGTCTGGATGTGCTGCCTGGAAAGGTTTGGCTCAAAGTCTACTGTTGCCTTATATTTGTAGCCCGTGCATGTAGATTGTGTGTGTGTGTGTGTGTGTGTGTGTGTGTGTGTGTGTGTGTGTGTGTGTGTGTGTGTGTGTGTATGTGTGTGTGTGCGTGCGTGCGTGCGTGCGTGTGTGTGTGTGTGTGTGTGTGTGTGTGTGTGTGTGTGTGTTTAGTGTTAGGAATGTGCCTACATGGTGCGAGCTGGTGTTTATTTAAAGAGTGAGTGCGTGCTTATTTTGTTCTTATTGTTTTTATTCTTTTTTTTTTAAATTTCTTTTTAATGTTCTGTCAAGCGCTCCGAGCTTGCTGTCTGTGGGTAAGGGCGCTATATAAAAACTCTGTATTATTATTATTAGTCCTCTTACACATAACATGGTGACTACTGCCCCCCTCCCACCTCTCCCCCCCTTTTTTTTTTAAAAGAAAGAGTTCATTTTTGTGAAAAGCGAGATTTCCGTTGTACCACAAAACGGACTTACTATATTTTGCCTTCACATAACATCGAAGACCACCACACGAGTGAATTTTTATATGTTATCCTATCTCATTTGTGTGGAACCTTTTCATTCGTTTTCTTAAGAACCACTTTGTGTGCTGTTAGCTTTAGATCTTATGCACACAAGGAGAAGACGCACACAGACAGTAAGTGAGCGGAAGTGGTTGTTCAGTAAACAAAAGAACCCCGGGCCAACGACAGCCTTTTTACCGTTTGCTCACAGGGTACCGAATTCACTCAGCAAATAAAGGGAAAAAAGGTCTTTGTAATTATCTAGCTTTTCAATAGTGGAACTCTCATCCAAGCCACAGATTAACCCATTTAGCCCCGACGACTACGTCAGGAAATGGAGTGACGATGATAATTCAAGGGTAATAATAATAATAATAATTACGGTATTTATAATGCGCTTATCTTATAATAATTATAACTCTAAGCGCGCACTCACAACTCGCGCACGCAATCGCACGCTTAAGACAACGACTCACGTACCACAAATAGTAAAAAAACATCACGAAAAGTCTGCTTAGGGTGGGGAACTGTTGAAAGAGGTGAGTTTTGAGGGCGGACTGGAAGGAGGAGAGAGAGTGTTTCTGACGGAGAGAGAGTGGGAGAGTGTTCCAGATGGATGGACCGTAGTGGGGCCAAGCTAATCTGGCACTGCTCTTGAATTATCATGGTCGTGCCATCTCTTGCAACTGCTACACAGTCGTTAGGTGACGCCTTCAAGCTTTGGGAAACGCGGCCTTGGGGTTAAATGAGTTAGGCTAGTAAATAGTCAACGAGGACCTGCTCCGCCATATTTGGAAACCTCGCTTTGGAATGACGTCAGCTAATGTGGTACTACCCGTGAACTATCATGGTCGATCAGTCCGCCTTACCTGTACACTGTCACTGATGACCTGCCCCATATTTGAGAAAAGTTATTAAAAATTATTGTGTAGGCTCCATTGAGGATTGACATCCCTCACCAACGAGTGGTTGACAATTCAAGGATAGTGCCAGATTAGCTTGGCGCCTAGAGGTGTCAAGCTATTCTGGCGCTATCCTTGAACTGTCACAGTCGATCCAATCGTCTCCGGCAACCAGAACATAGTCACTGAAGACTCTGCCGCATAAATGGAGACATCGCATCAAGGTGGTAGCAGACACACAGCGACGCGCCCTGCGTCAAATCTGTGATAACTTTGCGACCACCAAAACTAGTACACACCCGCCCACTCCCCGGTATCTAGGCAACAGAGCTATACCAGCATCTCAGCTGAGTGTGACTTAGGATGTAACCTCCTTGACCTCTTCCATTTGAGAAACGAAAATGAAAATATACTACATGTGCACTTGATTAACCCTCTGCGTGTCGGTAGCGGTTTTTGTCGCGATGATTCCTGTCGGAATCATCGCGACAAAAACCACTACCGACACTTACTTACTTACTTACTTACGCCTGTCCCGGGTATAGGCCGTCGACGAGAGACCTCCAGCAACTCCTGTCCTGTGCTTCTCCTTCGATTCTACTCCAGGTAGTTCCCAGTCTCTTGATGTCTGCTTGGAGGTCTCGACGCCAGGAGTTTCTCGGCCTACCTCTTTTCCTCTTTCCCTGGGGGTTCCATGACAATGCCTGCCTAGTGATACTGGAAGCTGGCTTTCTCAGACTGTGACCGATCCATCCCCATCTTCTTCGCCCAATTTCATTCTCTGCTGTTATCTACTCTGTTCTCTCCCAGAGTCTGACGTTGCTGATCTTCTCTGGCCAGTGGATTTTCAAAATTCTTCTAAGGCAACTGTTCATGAAGGTCTGTACTCTGTTGACTGTGGTTTTTGTCAATCTCCAAGTCTCTGCTCCATATAGGAGAACTGCTTTTACATTGGAGTTGAAAATCCGGACTTTGGTGTTTGGTGACAGCTCTCTGGAACTCCATACTTTTTTCAACTGGAGAAAGGCTGCTCTGGCTTTACCGATTCGTGCTCTGACATCTGCATCAGTGTAGCCTTTTTTTTGGTCTTGATGCTCCCGAGATAGGTGAAGGACTCCACCTCCTCCAACGGGGTGCCAGCAAGCAAGACTGGTTCTTCCCTGGTTGCGTTCAGCCTCATTGTCTTTGTTTTCTGTTTGTGAATGGTGAGGCCCACTTGTGACGAGATGTCAGCAAGCCTCGTGGTCTTGTCCTGCATTTGTTGATGAGTGTGGGACAGTAATGCCAAGTCGTCTGCAAAATCGAGGTCGTCAAGCTGTGTCCACAGTGTCCACTGTATTCCACTTCGTCTGTGCTCTGTGCTCATCTTCATGACCCAGTCTATGGCCAGTAGGAAGAGAAACGGAGACAGCAGACACCCCTGCCTGACACCGGTTCTGATCTGGAGCTCCCTGGTGAACTGCCCTTCGTGGATCACGCGACATGTCATGCCATCATAGCTGCTCTTGATCAGGCGGACGAGCTTTGTGGGTACACCGTAGTGTCGTAGGAGTTTCCACAGAGTCTCTCGGTCCACGCTGTTAAATGCTTTCTCATAATCCACAAAGTTGACGTACAGCGGGGAGCTCCACTCCAGAGACTGTTCCACGATGATGCGGAGAGTGGCGATCTGGTCTGTACATGATCGGTTCTTCCTGAATCCTGCTTGCTGGTCTCTCAGCTGGGGGTCAACGGAGCTCTTCATTCTCTCTAGGATGATCCTGTTGAAGACCTTTCCTGGTACTGACAGCAAGGTGATTCCTCTGTAGTTGGAACATTTGCTGAGGTCGCCTTTCTTGGGAAGCTTGATTAGTTACCCCTCCTTCCAGTCAGCCGGCATCACCTCCTCTTCCCAGATCTTTCTAAACAGTGGGTACAGCATCTCCACTGTTGTCTCTAGGTCTGCTTTCAGAGACTCCGCTGGGATGCCATCTGGCCCAGCTGCTTTGCCGTTCTTCAAAAATGCCACTGCTCTTCTGATCTCTTCCCGGCTGGGTCTGTCACAGCTGATGGGTAGGTTGGTCTCTGCCGGCTGGATGTCTGGGGGGTCGGGTGGGCTAGGTCTGTTCAGTAACTCTTCAAAATACTCGGCCCATCTGTCGAGTTGGTCTGCTCTGTCTGCAATAGGCTTGCCTTCTTTGTCTTTTACTGGTCTTTTTGTATGGCCATACTTGCCCGACAATCTTCTGGTAATGTCGTAGAGCTGTTTCATGTTGCCGCTGCCTGCTGCCTTTTCTGCCTCTGCTGCCAGGCTGTCTGTGTAGGCCCTCTTGTCTGCCCTGATACTCCTCTTCACCTCGCGGTTGGCTTCCGAGTATTGCTCCTGTGCCCTTGCTTTGGCTGCTCTCGTGCGACTGTTGTTGACAACTGCTTTCTTCTGCTTCCTCACTTCTATCTTCTTCAAGGTCTGTGCCGACAGCCAGTCCTTGTGATGGTGTTTCCTGAACCCTACAGTGTCTTTGCAGGTTGAGTTCAGCGCCTCTCTAACTGCCTTCCACTGCTGCTCTGTGGTGACCGCCTCCTCTTCATTTACTAGCTCCTGTAGCGCTTGAAACCGGTTGGACAGCACCAGTTTGAACTCTTCTCTAACTCCAGTTTCTCTCAGGAGGCCTACATTATAGCGCTGTCGTCTTGTTGTCTCTGTGCGGCTTTTCTTTAGCGTGAGCTTCATTCTTAACTCATTCTACCCCAACACCGAAATCCCCAAATTTTGCCGGTGTCCTCCTAAGACTACATTGCAGTGCAGGACACAGATCGACCATGATAGTTCAAGGGTGATGCCAGAATAGCTTGGCGCCCATAGGCGCCAAGCTATTCTAGCATCACCCTTGAACTATCATGCTCGATCATTATCTTGCTGTGGTGTGTCTGGGGTAGAATGAGTTAAGGTAAGCAGATGGTGGTCTGAGGAGACATCTGCTCCCCTCCTCACTCGAACATCTTGAAGGGATCTTCTAAATTTCTTGCTAATGCAGATATGGTCTATTTGGTTCTCTGTTGTATGGTCAGGTGAGACCCAAGTTGCTTTGTGTATTCTTCTGTGTGGGAAGATGCTGCCTCCAATGACAAGTCGGTTTAGAGCACAAAAGTCCACAAACCTCTCCTCGTTCTCACTCATCTCCGAGCCTAGTCCCTGTCTCCCCATCACCTCTTCGTATCCGGTGTTGTCCTCCCCTATTTTGGCATTAAAATCGCCCATGACGATGGTGATGTCTCGTTCCGCACATTTGTCCACGGCACTCTGGAGTCGGTCGTAGAACTCTTGTTTCTCTTCCTCGTCACTGTCATTAGTGGGCGCATAACACTGGATGACGTTCAGCTTGAGCGTTTTCTTGGTTCTAAAGGCTGCTGTGATAATTCTTGGCCCAAGAGGTTCCCAGCCCATCAGCGCTCTCTGTGCCACTGGTGACAGCATGAATGCTACTCCTTCTGTATGGGGGGCATTCTCCTCTTCATGACCTGAATACAGAATCATCTCCCCACTTAACAGCCTTTTCTGGCCAGACTGCGTCCATCTGGCTTCACTGATACCTAGCAGGGAAAGGTTGTACCGTTGCATTTCCGCTGCTATCTGGGCGGCCTTGCCGCTCTGGTACATGGTCTTGACGTTCCATGTGCCCATGGTTGTGTCCCTGGATAGAGGGAGGCGGCTCGGTCCTGTGGCTTCCGAAGACTTCCGGCTTTCACCACAGGACGTCATAAGTCTTTTGGCAGAAGAACCTTTCTCCTCCAGGAAAGGAATTACTGTTAGTCTTTTCGTCGGCGTTTTTGTAGCTATTTTCTTTTTTGGAGGGTGGGGAAGCTACCCCCACGCCCAACCCCCTTACTAGGAGGACATGGGGTTTTCTGTCGGGGTCACCTTCCCTTAGACCATGTTGGTTCACGGCACCTTATTTCATTCGGTGCACCCCTCTCACGAGGGACCCCCTATCCACCACCCAGGGGACGCGCCTCAACGCCATATGGTCCCAGCGCGAGGCACTACCGACACGCAAAGGGTTAATTATCACAGAGCAAACTAGGCACACGACATCTAGGTTGGTGGGATGGCCTTTCACTGCGGCAACGCGTCTTCCCCGTGGGAGGCACCCAAATGTCCCTTCGTGGAACAATAAAGGAGTAAAAATAAGTAAACTAAATGAATAACTAAATAAATATGTAAATAAATAACTAACTAAATAACTAATTAACTAACGAATGAATGAATGAATGAATGAATGAATGAATGAATGAATGAATGAACGAACGAACAAACAAACAAACGAACGAACGAACGAATGAATGAATGAATGAATGAATGACTAATGAATGAATGAGTAAATGAATGAATGAATGAATGAATGAATGAATAACCACCGCCCTAGTCGACTTCCATCGTGTGTTTCTTAGTCAGCTTGAATCGTTTCGTAAAAAGACATTGTGCGATTCAAATTTGTACAGCCGGCCTTTGTTGATGCGCCGAGGCCGTAAAGCAGGTGTCAAAGCCCGTTTCTCTTTTTGAGTTAAATGGTCCTCAAGGCACAACCCGTTACAGGCACTGCGCTTGATATACCATGGCTCCATTTTCCTGTAGTTTGAACTGGAATACATCGTTCAGTGCATGCTATTGACCAAAAGTCGCCTGCTGAAATCGTATTACATTCAACGCTAAAACAGGCTGATCCGTCCATGGTTCTAAGTATGCGCCAGCAAGAGGAATAAATCCTCATGAGCCCCTGCGAATGCGGGGGCTCATGAGGATCTATGCCTCTTGCGGTTGGGTAGTCAGTTCACTTTTTATCAGCAGTGGAGGAAATAAAAGCGGACAGTCGATCTAACAGCGTCTGGCGACAGTTACGGAGGATTGCATAGTTTCGTTGGTCGACTGTTCGTGTGTTCCACACCCCGCCGTTTGTCAACACTGGCTTAAAGTTCAATAGAGGAGTGAGATGCCACGAGCACGTGGCGGGGAAATCTTATAATCACGTTTGAGGAACCGGAAAATGTCGTCACTCTGACATGTTTGCTTGACTTTGCCGCGCTGAGCGCAGGATTAACTCAAATGGCCAAATATGCTATGAGATGGTATTTTGCTGCTTGCATAGCGTGTTTATTCATAGGTCCCGTGCCGCATACGGATGTGCGGCTGTATTCGTATGCGACAGACCTCGATTAGCGTTCTGCAACTGATACAGGCTGCACCGCCGTGCCATGGCGGCTTTGGATGACTATAAGACTAATTTGCCAATATAACGGGATATCCGGCATTTCAAGAGTTTATTATTAAGGTTCAAGATTCAATTATTATATTATATTATATTATATTATATTATATTATATTATATTATATTATATTATATTATATTATATTATATTATATTATATTATATTATATTATATTATATTATATTATATCATATCATATATCATATCATATCATATCATATCATATCATATCATATCATATCATATCATATCATATTATCATATATATCATATCATATCATATCATATCATATCATATCATATCATATCATATCATATCATATCATATCATATTATATTAGCAGTTGCGGGGACTCATGAGGATCACTTTGAATCCGTGTCCTTGGAGCAGCTAGGGTTTAGGGTTTCATTGGTTTGAATTAACTCATTCAGCCTCGACGCACTACAGCAGAAAAAGGATCGACCCATGATAATTCAAGGGTAGTGCCATATTAGCTTGGCGCCTGTCGGCGCCAAGGTAATCTGGCACCACTCTTGAATTATCATGGTCGATCCGTCTCCTGCAACTGGTGCATAGTCGTTAGAATGAGTTAATGAAGACTGCAGAACACAGTCTGCGTCAGCTGGCACTAAAGGGGTTAATCTTGCAGTTCACAGAAAACAAAGCGTGCTACATTTCTGATTCACTCTGCACACACCAGCCTTCACGTTCTCTGCGGTCGTCCATTGAGAAACTTTTGAAGGCTCCTAAACGTAAAGGAAAGAGGAGACTGCCAGTGCCGCTCCTAAACGTAACTTGAAAACTGTTGGTGAACGCTCAGCTTCATTGCACCTTTAGTTTGGAACTCGCTGCCTGTCAGTCTGCGAAATCTGCCTACTCTCTTTCAGTTTAAGGCTCAGTTTAAAAACTCACTTCTTCCAGCTTGCTTTTCCTCAGTCGTAGATCCGTGGTCCTGTTGTATTTATTTGTAATGTTTCATGTCGTCTATGTCATGTTTGAATGCGTGTGTTAGCGCAATGAGGTTTTGCCACAAAAAAGATTTTGCGCTATACAAGAACCATTCATTATTATTATTATTATTATTATTATTATTATTATTATTATTATTATTATTATTATTATTATTATTATTATTATTGTATTATTATTATTATTATTTACTTCTAGGCTGTTCCACGGAATCTTAGGTCCACCGCTGGCCTGAAGAGTTCGTGCGTGATTTAAAATGGACACCCGATTGAAAGGGCGTTCCAAACAAACATTGTGTTGTCTATGTTTCGTGGTTGATGATTGATTATTTGTTTGACCGACTGACTGACTGACTGACTGACTGATTGACTGATTGATTAACTGATTGATTGATTGATTGAATGAATGAATGAATGAATGATTGATTGATCGATCAATTAACTCATTCAATCCCACGACCGTATCTCCCAAATTTTGGAGGCGTCATCTAACGACTAAGCACCAGTTGCAGAAGATGAATCGACCGTGATAATTCAAGGGTAGTCCCAGATTAGCTTGGCGCCTGTCGGCGCCAAGCTAATCTGGCACTACCCTTGAATTATCATGGTCGATCCGTCTTCTTCTGTAGTGCGTCGGGGCTGAATGAGTTAATTAATCGATCGGTAGATCGATCGATAGATTGATTGACCGAGTGCTTGATTGATTGATTGATTGATTGACTCGTTGATTGATTCATTGAACGATCGATCGATTGATATATCGATTGACTGAAATATCGATTTAATTAAAAAGTGGACGTAACATCCATTGTCCTGTGTTATTGTTGTGCACAGATATGCGTTGCCACGTGTGCGCTGACGCCATTGACAACAACGAGTGTAACGCCACAGCCGTTTGCGACAGCAAACATGTATGTGAAATAATTTAACATTATTCAACGAACAACACCACCACCTGTAGTTTGAACTGGAATACCTCGTTCAGTGCTAGTGACCAAAAGTTGCCTGCTGAAATCGAAGTGCTTTCAATGCCAAACAGAAACACGAACAGCAACCCAAACTATTAAAGTATCCAATGAAACTGTCATTTTAAATGAACACACATATAACAACAGCAAAAACACGCTTGTTGCAATCAAATTCCTACGCTTGTTGCAATCAAATTCCTACGCTTGTTGCTTAACACGTATCATTCGGAATACACCAATGTGTGAAATAAGTTGGACTAAACTGGTTCAAGGGTAGTGCCAGAATAGCTTGGCGCCTCCAGGCGCCAAGCCATTCTGGCACTACCCTTGAACTAAAGCCATTGGTCTATATCCTTATCTGTATGTACTGTAATGTAGCTTACATAATGGCAGTGTGCAAATTTGAAGCTTTTACACTCAGTATGATATGGGTTAACAAATTCTTAACAATTTCGTAAAGGGAAGAACAACCTATGTTATTTTACTTTTACAAAACAAAAACTTACCATATTCACAAACGCCTTTTTATTGAATTTAGTATCGTGCTGCCATTTATGCTGACAAATCATTTACCGTCCCCCTCCCCCCCCCTTCCAGGGCCATTGCTTGACGGAGATATTCTTCGACGATGGAGCGATCACCATAGAGAAAAGATGCGCCAAGATACAGGTACGATTTGCTTTCATGTTTGTCATTTTGATTTGCATTGTACAGCGCTTAGAGCCTGCGCTGCAGGGAGTTTGTGCTTTATAAATATAATTATTATTATTATTGTTATTATTATTATTATTATTATTATCCTTGGCAAGTCACTACACTGTATCCGTTTCGACAGAAGCTCATTTATTTGGGGGGTTAAAATACAGTTTTGGAGCTTCAACCCTTTGGCTGTGGGTAGCGTTTTTTTGTCGCGATGATTCCGTCGTTTTGTTGTGCTGTGTCGTCCTTTTTGTCTACCGTATTTAAAAATTACGGTAGACTTTGAAATGGGGTTGGTCGGAACGCATTCTGGAGCATGCACATGATGTTCTTTGCTAGCGGGGCAGAAATTCTGGCAAAGAAGTAACAAGATAAAAATGACGTCACGTCTAGCTACGCAAACCTTGCTAGAGAACGTTTTTTTTTTGGCGCCAAAGCGCCATATGTATGTATGTGTATGTTTGTGTGTGTGTGTGTGCGTGTGTGTGTGTGTGTGTGCGTGTGTGTATGTGTGTGTGTGTGTGTGTGTGTGTGTGTGTGTGTGTTTGTGTGTGTGTGTGTGTGTGTGTGTGTGTGTGTGTGTGTGTGTGTGTGACAGCGACTAGAGCCCGCGTTTGAGGAAGGACAAGCTTGAAAATTTAGGATATTGTCCCTAAAAGAATTATCTCGAGACCTTTTTATCGATGTTTTGATTAAGATGCTCTTTGGCGAAAAAAAAGGCCGTTTCACACACACAAAAAAACCCGGTTGATCCACACTGGAGTCCGTAATTTTTCTTATTTTTACTAGATATTTTGCATAAATTATAGCTAGATAAAATGGAGATATTGAAAGAGTTTGTTAACCAGCATTGTACCTTTATAACTTTTTGAGCGATAATTAAATATTAAAAATATTTTTTTTCGCGTTTTGGGATTAATTTCACGAATTAGACTGGTCAATCTTAAAACAATTGAATCTTGTTTACGAAAAAAACAATTCTCATTAATAATCGCATGATTATTCGTATACAATATTTACATAAGCCTACAGTTTGTCTCGGCTGTCGGGTACGATTAGGTCAACTGTGACCTGTATGCCCTAGATCTGAAAATCAGACAATTTTATGCACCACTTGTTTTGAGTTATTTGTAAAACAGCTAACATAACTTTAATTTTTTTTTTTTTACAAAAACCCCAAACTATCTTCTCATTAATACACGCATGATTTTTCATAAACAGTGTTTGCATAAGCCAGTATTTGTTCCGGCCCTGGGGTAGGATTAGGTCAAATTGTGACCTGTAAGCTGTATACAAACCAAGGGGAATCACTCAGCACTGGATAGACAAACCGTTAGATCCCCTGCCCCCGCCTATCAGGCACCCATTCGCCAGCCCACAGAGAAATACGCAGGTATAGAACAAGACGATCATCTAAATCCCTAAAAAGGATGCATCAGGTCTCGCTTATAACCCATGTATTAATGCACTTTCGTGTTTGTGTATGTATGTTTCTCCTGCCTACTTCCTAAGTTCCGGCGAAAGACATGGGTTATAAGCGAGACCTGATGCATCCTTTTTAGGGATGTAGATGCTCGTCTTGTTCTATACCTGCGTATTTCTCTGTGGACTGGCGAATGGGTGCCTGATAGGCGGGGGCAGGGGATCTAACGGTTTGTCTGTCCAGTGCTGAGTGATTCCCCTTGGTTTGTATACAATTCTGCCAGCGCTAGCCTCACCTATCTGGTTTGTGGGTATCTATAACTCGAGGCAAATTTGTATCGTTACATTGTGTAGTAATGTTCTGTGCATCTACTGTGGGAAATCAGGGTATTTACCCGACCACATATAGTAATGCACCTTCATGTTTGTGTATGTATGTTTCTCCTGCCTACTTCCTAAGTTCCGGAGAAAGACATGGGTTATAAGCGAGACCTGATGCATCCTTTTTAGGGATGTAGATGCTCGTCTTGTTCTATACCTGCGTATTTCTCTGTGGACTGGCGAATGGGTGCCTGATAGGCGGGGGCAGGGGATCTAACGGTTTGTCTGTCCAGTGCTGAGTGATTCCCCTTGGTTTGTATACAATTCTGCCAGCGCTAGCCTCACCTATCTGATGTGTGGGTATCTATAACTCGAGGCAAATTTGTATCGTTACATTGTGTAGTAATGTTCTGTGCATCTACTGTGGGAAATAGGGTATTTACCCGACCACATATAGTAATGCACCTTCATGTTTGTGTATGTATGTTTCTCCTGCCTACTTCCTAAGTTCCGGCGAAAGACATGGGTTATAAGCGAGACCTGATGCATCCTTTTTAGGGACGTAGATGCTCGTCTTGTTCTATACCTGCGTATTTCTCTGTGGACTGGCGAATGGGTGCCTGATAGGCGGGGGCAGGGGATCTAACGGTTTGTCTGTCCAGTGCTGAGTGATTCCCCTTGGTTTGTATACAATTCTGCCAGCGCTAGCCTCACCTATCTGGTTTGTGGGTATCTATAACTCGAGGCAAGTTTGTATCGTTACATTGTGTAGTAATGTTCTGTGCATCTACTGTGGGAAATCAGGGTATTTACCCGACCACATATAGTAATGCACCTTCGTGTTTGTGTATGTATGTTTCTCCTGCCTACTTCCTAAGTTCCGGAGAAAGACATGGGTTATAAGCGAGACCTGATGCATCCTTTTTAGGGATGTAGATGATCGTCTTGTTCTATACCTGCGTATTTCTCTGTGGGTTGGCGAATGGGTGCCTGATAGGCGGGGGCAGGGGATCTAACGGTTTGTCTGTCCAGTGCTGAGTGATTCCCCTTGGTTTGTATACAATTCTGTAAGCTGTAGGCATGAAAATCAGCAAGAAAATTGCAAAGTTGATCCCCTGATACGTCAAATGTTAGTACTGCGATGATGACGCATAACATCGTCGTCACTATGAAGAAGGCGTCGTGGGACTAATGATGCCATGACGTGAGGCTTGAAGTGACGTCATTTCGCTGCTCGTGCTATTCTTCTTCTTCAGAATAGCTATATGCTATGCCAGACCAAAGAGTTTACGAATGGCGGGATTCGCCGTGTGTCCGTCTTTATTTATGTGTGCCAGTTCCAGTGTGTGGATCAGAAGGTGGATTAGAGTAGAAGGAGATGGATTCCTGTCGCTACAAGAGCCCACAGATCGTACTAATGGCGGGAAGCGCCGTGTGTCCGTCTTTATTTGTGTGCGCCGACGTGTGTGTTGATCAGAGGTTGGCTTAGAGAGGAGGGAAATGGATCAGTATTATAAGCCTAAAAATATGAACAACTCTGAATGTTGTTAAAAAATAAACGCATCTATCTGAGCTCGAAACAATACGGTAGACTCTGGGATGAAATCCTCATCTTGTTTTTTTTGTTGTGGTTTTGTGTGCTGCTTTTTCTCTTCTGTCTCTTTGTTTTGTTGTGTTGTGTTGTGTTGTAATTGTGTTGTGGCGTTTTGTGTTGTGGCGTGTTTTAATTGTTTTTTTTTTGTTTTTTTTTTTGCAGTGTTTTATTTTGTTTTACGCCGCGTATGCGACGAAGTCGACGTAAAGGCGCTGTTAACTAAAATGGTCTTTTACAACATTTTAAATCCGACAATTTTCTATTTTAAGGTGTGCTACAATATGGAGGAGAACAACGCTGAGGAATGTGATAACCCGGATGAGAGAACTGTGGGCTACTGCGCATACTGCTGCTCAACTCCCGGCTGTAACGCTGGACTTCCGCCCTACAGAACAGGTTATAAGGGATGACTGATGATCAGAATGATACTGCTGATTATGATAAAGACGACGACGACGATCGATGATGACAAAATTAATTTACACAACTGTAAATACAGACACAGATAATTACAACGGCAATAAACGATTGAATTAACTCATTGTGCCCGAGGTACGAAAAACCCACATTTCGGAGTTATCCTCTGAGGGCTGCATTACAATTCAGGAGGCAGATCGACCACGATAGTTTAAGGGTGGTGGCAGAATAGCTTGGCGCCTATAGGCGCCAAGCTACTCAGCCACCACCCTTGAACTAGCATGGTCGAGCCATATTTTGCTGTGGTCTGTCGCGGGGCAGAATGAGTTAATAGTCGTTCAGCCAGTCATTGAACTGATCCATTTAACCCTGACACGCAACGAAAAAGACATTAATTATTTATTAAATAATTGACCAGTCTAGTGTAAGGGTGAAAACAAAAACTAAATCCAGACCGAAAAGGTGACTGCCAAGCGTGTAACACGCAGAAACTGAAGAACCCAACGGAGAAAGAAACACGCTCAGAAACCCAGTTACAAAACATGGACACAACACAACACGGAAACTTATCAAACATGACAGTGCCGCTCTTAGTTCAAGCCGGTAGTGCCAGAATAATTTGAAGTCGACATATCATTTAAACTGGTATGTAGATCTTACGACTGACTGTGTTCAAAATTTAAAAAAAAAATAAATAAAAATGGGTAAATAATTCACGTCTGCGCTGTCAGTGAAGGTACAAGGCGCTAACCTCAGGAGCAAAACGTCTTCGGACCCACGACGGCCGCAGTGGGCCCGCGCACAGCCGTCGTGGGCCCGAGGACCTTTGCTTCCGGGGAAGTCCAGGTTTGTGAACAGCGAGAGCAGTATTGTGCTTTAGCTCATTCTACCCCAACACCAAAACCCCAAAATTTTGCCGTTGTTGTCTGAAGACTGCATTGCAGTGCAGGACACAGATCGACCATGATAGTTCAAGGGTGATGCCAGAATAGCTTGGCACCCGTAGGCGCCAAGCTATTCTGGCATCACCCTTGAACTATCATGGTCGATCCTTATCTTGCTGTGGTGTGTCTGGGGTAGAGTGAGTTAAGGACAGCCCACTGTCTTACCTTTTGTTGTGACAGCGTACGATGAGGGCGAAGTGGCTGACGATGGTCCTGGCGGTCCGGCGGGACACCACACTAGGCGGGGCCAGACCAGACCCAGGACCGCCGAGAGGCGAGTGTTGTCGATGCTGTCATTGTTGTTGCTGTTTGTGTTGTTTTGTTGTTTTTGGTCATTGTTACTGTTGTTGCAATTGTTGCGATTGTTGTTGTTGCTACTGACGTTGTCAAAGAGTATAGAAGGGCTCTATAATCTATAATCTTTGATGTTGTTTATGCTAATGTTGCTGTTGCTGCTGCTACTGTTGCTGCTCTCGCTGTTGTTTCGATTGTTGTTGCTGCTTGTGTTTACGTTGTTGCTGACGTTACTGTTGTTGAGGCTATTGTTGCTGATGTTGATGATGATTCTGATGATGATGACAATGAGGAAGTAATTAAGTTTTGTCCACATTTGTGCTGATATCTGATCTGAGACCTCACGGCTCTGTTCCAGTTGTTATCCAGTTTGTTTTGTGTTGTTGTTGTTGTTGTTGTGGTCCTTAAGGAGGAGGGGGAGGATACGACAAGTTTGTTTCTTTGTCTACAGTATTGAAAATACGGTAGACTTTAGCCTACAAAGCCTACTAATGGCGGGAAGCTCCGTGTGTCCGTCTATATTTGTGTGCGCCGGGATGTGTTTTGAGGTTGGCTTAGAGAGGAGGGAAATGAATAAGAAGGATAAGCTCAAAAATATGAACAACTCTGAATGTTCCTGAAAGAAAAACGCACGTGAGCTTCAAACAATGCGGTAGACTTTGGGATGAAATCCTCATCTTGTTTTTGCTTTGCTGAGATGTGGTTTTGGCTCTGAAGGACTTACAAAAAGAAGACGATGAAGAAAACAACGCAATTAACGTACACCTACCAAAATTTATTAACCCATTAACCCTTTGGCTGTCGGTAGCGCTTTTTGTCGCGATGATTCCGGAGGAATCATCGCGACAAAAAGCGCTACCGACAGCCAAAGGGTTAAGCCAGCCTATATCATTACATCATTACTTCTGCCCTCTGAAGACAAATATATTTCACTGAAAGGCAAGATTTCTCATGGTGTGTGTGTATGTGTGTGTACATGTGTGTGTGTGTGTGTGTGTGTGTGTGTGTGTATGCAGTGTTTGTGTGTGTGTGTGTGTGTGTGTTTGTGTGTGTGTGTGTGTGTGTGTGTGTGTGTGTGTGTGTGTGTGTGTGTGTGTGTGCGCGCGTGTCTTTTCAAACACGCGACTGTGAAATAATCATCGCTGGCACGTTCTTCTCTCCAAAGGCTCCACGCTGGCCGTAAAACGAACGAGAGGCACGATATACCCAACCACTCCCGCCACAGAGCCACCAGCAAACCCAGGACCCAGGAGAAGACAACCACGAGGCGACCCACCACCCCCCGCCCTAGACCTGTCACGGACAAACCCACTACAGCAAAACATACAACGCCACGTAAGGAATCTGCTTAATCTCTCTGCAATGTAACCCATCCATCCATCCATCCATGCATTTATTCATTTATCCATCCGTCTGTCCATTCCTCCCTCCATCCATCCATCCATCCTCGCTCCCTCCCTCCCTCCAACCATCCATCCAGTCATCCCTCCCTCAAACCATCCCACCCATCCATCCATCCTCTCCCTCCCTCCCGCCATCCATCCTAACATCCATCCCACTCCCTCCCTCCCTTCCCTCCCCTCCCGCCATCCATCCCACCACTCATCCCTCCCACCCCACCCCACCCCATCCCACCCCACCCCATCCCATCCCACCCCAACCCACCTTCCATCCCTACATTCCCCAAAGCCTCCATTCCTCCCTCCCTTCAACCATCCAGCCAGTCATCCATCCCTCCAACCCTCCATCCAGGCACACCTCCATCTCGCCAGTCATCCCTCCCCCCAACCATCCAGCAAGTCACGCCTCCCTCCCTCCAACCAGCCATCCATTCATCCCTCCCTCCCCCCTGCCTCCCTCCCTCCGTACAGTAAATAAATCATAAAAGCACATTGGTAAATTGGCACATTTCAATTACATGTGATTTTAGTTCATTCGAGAGGTGCCGCATTCGGCATAAAGCCGCGTATCCGAACGCAGCGCGTCTAGAATGTGTTAATTTATTGACACTTGATGCGCCGGGAAGCGGAGGCTTTAACCCCTTCCCTGCCAACGGACGTACAGTTTGTGTCTGAAATCTGTGTTCACCGAGCGACCAAAAGCCGCAACTGTCCCAAAGAACATGGACACAGAGTGGGGGCAGTCGCGGGGGCTCATGAGGATCTGTGCCTCTTGCAGTTCTGACAGATCTCGTTCACTTTTTCACGCGAACTTCTCTTTTATAAATGTTCTAGGTGTCTCTTACGACCATAGCAGCACAGTTGCAGTGCGCCTGAATTGATCGATGATCAAGCCGTACTCCATGGGCAATAGCTGTCCATGTCTCCCGTAACCCGCCCATTATCAGTTCGGTGCCGTAGAAGTTACCACATTCCGCTCCAGGACCGAAATCCGCAAATTTTAAAGTTGCCCCCTGAAGACTGTATTGCACTTCTGGAAACAGATCGAGCTCGCGCGATAGTTCAAGGGTTGTGCCAGAATAGCTTGGCGCCTACGGGCGCCAAGCTATTCTGACACAACCCTTGAACTATCACGCTCGATCCATGTCTTGCCGTGGAGTGTCGGGGTTGAATGAGTTAAACCCCGAACTAACCAGGTCACAAAACCGGCACAAACAGACTAACGTCAATTACGGTTTATGAATATGAAGTGTGAATATCGTAAAATTTAAGACGTTTTTCTTCTTTTGTAGTTGGACGGTTGTTAGGTTTGCCTACTGATACTGCTAGAGAAAGATGAGTGGGAAATTTCCTATAGGTAGTTTCGGTCTCACTACGCAAGTGGCTAACATCTGTGTGACAAGCCCATTTTTTGGGCTCTTTTTCATCAAAGGTTTACTCAAATAATTATTGCTCCCAGATTAAAAAAAAAAATTTTGTGGGTAAATAAAGCAAGTGTTGAACTATTGCTTTGTCTGTCTTGATCTTTTGTGAAAGGGAACTATGATTTAGTATACTAGCGGATTATGGGGTACCTCCACACACCAGCGAACGCGTGCGACGCGGCGCGCGAGAGCGTCTTGCGATCTTCCCAAAACTATGATAGATGCTGTCGCCGGAAAAGCGCTGGGGATTATACAAAATGTGTGCTACATCGCTGAACCAAGTATCAATGGAAAGCTAGTCACGTGTAGTTTCCGTCAGTGGTACTTTCGTATTTTAATTCCGTCGGTAACCCTATCAAAATTCGGTGAAACTTATAGAAGGCAAGAAAAATATCGCGAAGCCGTATTAAGGTCCGTTTATACAGAGCGCGAACGCGAACGCGTCCAACGCGAACACGAACGCGAACGCGACTTTTGAGCAGTTTTGCCATTCAAATAGAGCACGAACCCGAACGCGGAAAACCGTCGACGGCTTTCGAGGCGGCTCGTCTTTTTCTTGCTGTGAGAGATAAAATACAGACATTTCTTTTTTACAGTTCCATAACATTGTTGACACAGGTAAAATAAAATTAATTTCAATCACATACCTGTCAGTCCGACTTTCTGTCCAATTGCTTTCCATATGTGTCTTTTTTCGTGATGTCTTTGTAATCTTTGTCTGCTTTGTCATACAGTACATGATTCTTCTCAATTTCAAGAATCATGGCTTCTGTCTTGTCCATTGTCAGGTCAGGCGTACAAGTTTCTATTTGTGGAAATGATGCAAGGGAAGTACCTGCTGATTGGTTGATAGCAAAAAAGCCGCGCGACCTTCTGAGAAAGTTCGCTCTGGGGGCAATCAAGGCGGTCGTTCGCGCGAACAAAAAATTATTCGCGTTCGCACTCTATTTGAACGGTTCCTCTACAAATGACTAAAATATTCCAGGACGAAAAAACGCGTTCGCTTTCGCGTTCGCGCTCGCGCTCTGTATAAACGGACCTCTAGTGGCGAATTTTAGCAAATCAAATCCCGCCCTGGAGGACAACTGTTTAAATATCAAACGGAGCTATTTAAAAAAAAAAAACCGAAATCTGTTCATTACTTTTCATCTCATCCTTTCATTACAGAACCAACAACCGCCAAGCATACCCCGCCCCCTACCACCACACCCGCCCCCACCACCGCTGCACTCAAAACCGCTGCTCCAACCACACGCGCCCCTGCCCCCACCACCCCTGCCCCCACCCAGAACAACATCGTCGCCACCAGCACACCAGCACCAGTCACACCGCAACCCACTACAGCGACAGTCGCCCCGACTACAACCGCAACCGCCGTCGTCACCACCACAGCGTCACCGCCATGCCATTGCCACTTTGGACAGGTGAGAAAACATTCGTATATTATATATACTATATTAAGATGGGTCGACCGTGATAGTTCAAGGGTAGTGCCAGATTAGCTTGGCGCCTGGAGGCCATCTTAATAATATAGTCGATCTATCTTGAATTAATATAGTCGATCCATCTCCCTCTTATGACTTTCTGATAAGAGACGACGGTATCGATGGAATTTTAAAGATGCTATCGCAGGATGTTGTAGTTTACGGATTACGGATTACATCTAAATCTTGTGTCAGTGCAACAAAGGGCTGCCCGCTTTGAGACAGTATTTTTCGGCCGTTCAAAAGCGTTTTAAAGTCTCTCTCTCTCTCTCTCTCTCTCTCTCTCTCTCTCTCTCTCTCTCTCTCTCTCTCTCTCTCTCTCTCTCTCTCCATTGTGTTTTTTTCCCGTAGTTTTTCTTCCTCTTCTTCTTCTTCTTATTATTATTGTTAGTATTTGCATGCTCTGTTTATTTTCCTGTTATGTTGTTTGTTTACAGGACAGCTTGTAAGACAGGCATTGAGTTGCCTAATAGCTTTATCCTGAATAAATAAAGATTCATCATCATCTCTCTCTCTCTCTCTCTCTCTCTCTCTCTCTCTCTCTCTCTCTCTCTCTCTCTCTCTCTCTCTCTCTCTCTCTCTCTCTCTCTCCCTCCCTCTCTCTCTCTCTCTCTCTCTCTCTCTCTCTCTCTCTCTCTCTCTCTCTGTTTTTTCGTCTCCTTACTTTTTTCCTTTCTTTTTTGTTTTGGTCCTATTTGCCGGACCGCTCGCTAAACTACCTTATCCTAGATTGTAAGCGCTTGCGGACACCCTTCTTTGGTTTTATTGTCCGTACGAGTGTAGGCTGGCCTATAAACAAACAGTTTCGTTTCTTTTCCTGTCAACAGGCGTGCACCGTGGACCACACGATTTTGTCGCAGCTACTGGGTAACCTGAACATTGACATCAACATCCACATCGGGGGCGGCCAGGTGCAGGCCAACGTAGCGCCGCAGTCTACCTGTCCTTGTGCACAACAGGCACAACAGGCAGCACAGGTGAGTTATAATAATAATAATAATAATAATAATAATAATAATAATAATAATAATAATAATAATAATAATAATAATAATAATTAGCGCATTAAATATTCGCCTTATCCCAATTGAAAATCGGCTCAAAGCGCCGCCGCGAACTAAACCCAACAAGCACGCTCACGTGAATCACGCGCATTCACTCACATACTGTACATAAACACAGAACATTAACATGGTGCTAAGGTCAAGCACAAGCGAGCTATTGAAGTTTTGGAAATTCAAATCGTTTATATTTGCATTTGATTAAGTGGGCTGAAATTGATACCAATAATAATAATAATAATAATAATAATAATAATAATAATAATAATAATAATAATAATAATAATAATAATAATAATAATATTAATAATAATAATTTGTATGTACTTTAATGTAGTTAATGTGATCTGGGGCTTAAAAGACCAACACCTCTTTTCACCTAAAATTTGGAACAAGTCCGGTATGTTTGAAACTTTTGAGGATGTTAGTTGCTTAGTTATTTAGTTAGTTGGTTGGTTAATTAGTAAGTTGCGGGTTGGTCAGTTATAGTTAGTCATTTCATTAATTCATTAGTTAGTGACATGTGTATGCATCACTCTTTACTTTTGATTTATTGATTTATTTATGAATTCGTTTTTTCATACACGTACTGATGTAGTTCTTAATGAGGTTTTGTTTAGGCGGAACGACACCCAACAACGATCGAGAGCAAAATCACGGCTGATAACCAACTTGGAGCATACGAATAGACAACACTCCAAACATCTCTAAGAGGCATAGATCCTCATCAGCCCCCTCGGGGCTGATGAGGACATATGCCTCTTGGAGATGTTTGGAGTATTGTCTATCCTTATGACTGAAGCTGGTCATCTGTCGTGCATTCGCTCTCGTTCCTTTTTGGTTGTCGTTTGTCGCAAACGAAACCTCACTATTCAATGCAAGGACAACAATGAAAACAGATCTTCGCACCTATTCTTTTATCCTTGGAAAATAAAGTTTCATTCATGCTTCTGTCACCAGCAGACCACATCATCTCCAAACGGCAGTAATACTCACAGCCCACCGACAACCGTCACCAACACTACCACCAGCGCCACATCTACACCACAACCCACCACCACCCCACCACCTACCACCACCACCACTGCTCCTGCTACTACAGACGCCCCTACGACGACGACAACAACGGCCGCTACGACAAGCACTGCGGCGACAACAAGTACAGCACAGCCCACCACAACTACTACTACTCCCCCTGCGACGACTACCAGTGAAGGTAAATCGCATTTACAGTTCTGTTTTTAAATGATTCACCAAAGTGTCTGCGTATTCATGAGTACGCAGAAACGTTTTGTGACAGAAGATCTCGTTGACTTGAACTATTCACCACATTTTCTGCGTAGTCCTGCTTGGTGAATGACTCATCTTGTTTTCCTGAATTATTCACCATTTTTTTCCCCCGGCGTTTTCATACTTATTGACACATAATTATTCACCATATTTGTGCTGGTCTGTGCTGTTGGTCGTTACGGCCATAGGCCGTAACGTCCAACATCACAGATCAGCACAGACCAAAAAAGTGAATAATTGAAGAAAATGAGATTTTATTTCGCATACATAAACATTTTTAGTGATTGAAGAAAACGAGATCTGAATTTTCAGGTCGCGAAAAGTAACTGATGATGATAAAAGTCATAGTCCAGGACGGATGGCGTGTGGAAAGGGGGACAGCGGGGTGGGGATGAGGGGGTGGGGTGCTGGTGGTGTTGGGAGGGGTTCCAGTGGGAGTAAGGGGAAGAGTGACAGATTTCAACAATCGTAAGTTTACTATCTATACTGTATATATACTACCAAAACAAAAGAAATTCCAGAAATTTTTGGAATAATCGGAAACATTTCAGTGCTTCCGATGATTAAAAATTGAAATGTCGCATTTCCTTTGCTCGTCAGCATATCTAGATAATAGACTGATGGGCCTATATAGTATCTGCATGCAATGATACATCGTATGTACGTTTACAGAAAAGCAGTGTTACCAGTGCACGGACAGCCAATGTACGTCCCAGAATCTGGTCACGTGTCCCGCCGGTATGGACTACTGCATGAACACCGTTAGACAGAACATTGATGGCTCACGAGTGTTCGAGAAAAGGTGAGACTCGCTGTGTGTTTGTTTCTTCATTTCGTAGATTGTTAGCTTACTTATTTGTTTGTTTTTGGGGTTTTAGTCCATTTTTGAGAAAAGCGAGATTTTCATTATAATAAAACATTTTTTCCCCCTCTGAACTTGACTGGGCATACTGGCTTTTGCCGTATATACTGACGAGCATAAGAAATGCGACATTTTTGGAATCATCAAAAATGTCCAAAAATGTCGCGTTTCTTCTGCTCGTCAGTATAACCGCAGAAATGGTACGTTATTTTCTTCCCTTCAAGCTGTGTGGGACAGAGCACGTGCGAGAACAAATGGTGGCTGCAGACGGCCAGCCACGGAGACTGTTTCCTATTGGACGACAACGCCCGGGGCCGCCCCGGCTTGCGGCTGGCTTCCTGTAGCTTCTGTTGCCAAGGCAACGGGTGCAACCAGCACACCATCCCCTCCAGGAATTCTCTTTACGACCCGAACGCTTCAGGTAGTAACACAGGGCCGTGAAACCTATACGAGACGACTATCGCTTATATGTGGGTCACTCTCCAGATAAGTGTTTCTGTAAACCCTTCCTACCGATCGGCTATGTTGTTGATATCGATCCATAGGGAATTGAAAAGACTATAAATTGAAATAAAATTCACTTAAAAATGCGACGTGTTTGTGTTTTTACGCCTGAAATAATAATAATAATAATAATAATAATAATAATAATAATAATATAATAATAAGGAGCGAGCATAGATTGCTTTACGTCCCGCAAGCGACAAAGGCCTTCTCAGGACGTGCCTGCGCTAAAAGAAGGAAAGAACTGCAAGAAGCGCAGACAGGAGGGAGAATTTCAAAAGAAAAAATACAGACGAATGGACCAGAAAGACAGAAATACAAACCCCCAAAAGAGTAGAACCCACCTTGCAGGGGTTAGACAAGGTGACCCTAGGAACTAAAAAGTAGACAACCCCACCAAGGTCCCCTAGGGCAGACCCGATGGGGGGAATAATAATAATAATAATAATAATAATAATAATAATAATAATAATAATAATAATAATAATAATAATAATAATAATAATAATAATAATAATAATGTACATTTATATAGCTCTTAACCTCCAAATAGTGAATGGTGCTCTAAGCGCTTTACAGGATAAAAAATCACAGAACAAAAAGTACAAGAAAGAAACGCTGCAATAAATGTTACAAAACTAAAGTGACACATATCAAAAGCTCACACTCACACATACACACACACCGTTACAAGAACATTTACTGCTAAAGATTGCTAACGCACCGAAAATGCATCTAACTGTATGCATAAGAAAACAGATAGGTCTTGAGCAGAGATTTAAAAGCAGACAGAGTTGGGGCATGTCTGACATGGGCTGGAAGGTCGTTCCAGGTGACTGGACCGAAATAAGAAAAGGCACGCTGGCCCTGGCTAGACTTCTTTCGCCTAGGGCACCCTGAAATGTCGAAAAAATGCCAAAAATGGCAGATGGAAGTGTGGCGTGCACCAAATCTGATTGAGTTTCAATAAAAAGTTTACATCCGCTGTTTTCTGCTGTTTGTGAACTCCAGTGAGTGTGTGATTTGTTTTCTCCACAAATTAATTTCGATACCTTCCGTTTTTTGGCAGTGAGAAAATAGCTGTCCAACGTAACGCGTGTTTCCGCCACACATGCCAACCAACAGGCACCGCTTCTTTTCACTACACGCATGAAGACAGAACTATTTTTATCCTGAGACCTTGGGAAATGTGTTAGAAACGTGTTGGTCGGTGATTAAATTGTGAATGAAACAAATGCACTCTTTTTATCGGGGTTTTAAAATGGTATTCGACGATCGCTTCCTGTTTCCGCTGTTACGTTGGACTATATACATCATTTTTGCATTTTACGATAGAAAACCTACAACCCACGAACGATGTTGCATATGAACAACTTCCAGTTGTCAGCGGAAGGCTAGTAGTGCGCTCTGTCAGTTTGAAAGAGGTTCAGAGAGAGAGAGAGAGAGAGAGAGAGAGAGAGAGAGAGAGAGAGAGAGAGAGAGAGAGAGAGAGAGAGAGAGAGAGAGAGAGAGAGAGAGAGAGAGAGAGAGAGAGAGAGAGAGAGAGAGAGAGAGAGAGAGAGAGAGAGAATCAATGAATCAATGAATCAATGAATCAATGAAACTTTATTTTACAACGGTTTAGGCATTGACATCGTCATCGACACAGCCATTTTACAAACCTGCCGTTGCTAACAACTACAAGACTAACTACAAATATACATACATATAAGTAAACATAATACTTGCAAAGAGATGACAACACTATTCACATAGACAGACATACTCATAGACTCACAGACACCCCCCACCCCACCCACCCCCCTTCACACATAGACAGAGCTAAGTAGTCCAAATGATAATTGAAAAGGATAACAGACTTAATTGGGAATAAATTGGACCCAGCATAAAAAGAAACATATAATACAAGTGGTTGAGTCATCCCTACGAGTGATCCACAAAATATTTGAAGAGACCCTTTTTAAAACAGGCTAGCGAGGAGGCGGATTTTACATGGTCTGGAAGGGCATTCCAGATAAGTGCCCCTGAGAAGGATAAGCTAGTTTTATATAGATCGATCCTTGGTCTTGGGACTATGAAAAGCTTTCTGATGTTTCCAAGCTTGGACTCAGACTTACGGAACAAAGTGGAGATGTACTCAGGTGTTTTGCGTTTCCACACTTTGAACATAAAGATTGCTTTGTTATATTTAAAATGATCTTGAAGTGGCAGGAGACCTGCTTTTGAGAGCTTTTCTTCAGTGCTAAGGTGTTGATCAGGGCAGATTATTTTGGCCGCTCGTCTGTGTAGGGAATTGAGTCTCTTTAAATGGACCTCACTACACCCATCCCATACCGATGACGCGTAATCGATATAAGAACGTATGTGAGCGTTATAAAATAGTTTACGGGTATCTGAATCAGTATAATATTTCAGTTTTGATAACATAAAGAGATTTTTGGCTACTATTTTGCATAAGGCGTCTGTATGAGCTTGCCATTTTAGCTGACTGTCGATTTTAATCCCCAGTACTCGATGTTCATTTACCTGTTCTACCTGACTACCTTTAAGTGAAAGGTTAAGTAATAGAGAGAGAGAGAGAGAGAGAGAGAGAGAGAGAGAGAGAGAGAGAGAGAGAGAGAGAGAGAGAGAGAGAGAGAGAGAGAGAGAGAGAGAGAGAGAGAGAAGCTCGATTGAATTTGGTTTCCTTCATACTTTCGAATGTTACGTTGGAAGGTCGCATTTTTACCACCTCACAACAAACATGCAAATGCATGAATGCAAATGTTCATTTTTTTCTGACATAAAATTATGTTTTAAATCTGTATTGACAAGAAAACACAGGAAAAAAAAACAATTAGAGGTATCTTATTTTTTGTGTGGTCAATGTCACATTTTTGGTAAACAGATTTAGAGAGTGACCCATATTATATGATATTATTTTCATCCCTACGTCACACGACCAATCCATTGAGCGCAAACCGTACCACGTGACCTCGCTATAAAACCCCTTGTACTGAGCAACTAATTGAGGACTTGATGTTTCACGTCACTCATCCGAACAGCACACAGCCTCTTCCAGGGCTGACTGTTTTGTTCCACACAGTCTCTTTCAGGGCTGGTTGTTTGATGAGAGTATAAAGTGGCTCCAACGCTTGCAAAAATGAATTAATTATTATTAAAAAAGTTGAAGAGATGCAAAGCTGGCTAACGAACTCATCCAATGTCTTTCTGCAAAATAACTATGTCCAAAAGTTCAAGTGCATAATTTTATTATAATAAAAATTACGGACTCTAATGTGGGTCAACCGACTTTCTATAAACGGCCATTTAACTCTTTAATGAGACATCTAATTACTATATGATCAAAATCGCCTCCTAGACACCCTTTGAATGAAGCATTTCCTTTATTTTCAAGCTTGTACGTACGCAAAGGTCGGAGACTTTCGCGATTACACACACACACACACACACACACACACACACACACACACACACACACACACACACACACGCACACACATACACACACACATACACATAAACACACACACACACAGACGGACACACACACACATACACACACACACACACACACACACGCACACGCACACACATACACACACACATACACATAAACACACACACACATACACACACACACACACACACACACACACACACACACACACACACACACACACACACACGCGCGCACGCACGCACACACACATAAGGCGCTTCGCGCCAAAACAACGTTCAACAGCAAGGTTTGAGTAGCTAGACTGACACGACGTCATTTTTATCTTGTTACTTCTTTTTCATACTGTGAGACCCGCCCGCCTGTCATTTGCATGCTACTGAACGGGCTCCGACCAGCCCCATCTCAAAGTCTACCGTATTGTCAATATGGTAGGCAAGAACAACAACAACAACAACAACAACAACAAAACCACGTCACAAACAACGAAGCTTTTTCGCCGCATAGTTCGAAATAAATGTCGGACACATGGCAACACACAAACATGGAAAGGACTTGCACGAACCTTTCTGCTTCATACCCGCTTCGGATTCGGATCGAGTTCGTATCGGATTCGTGTTTATGGGTCGCTCACCTTAGGATGTAATGGGTTAAATTACAATAGCCGCCGGCAGGGGACCTAACTCGCATCTTATGTACACTGACGAGCAAAAGAAATGCGACATTTTTGGAAAATGTGGCATTTCTTTTGCTCGTCAGTATATATATATATATATATATATATATATATATATATATATATATATATATATATATATATATATATATATATATATATATATATATATATATATATATATATATATAATATATATATATATATATATATATATATATATATATATATATATATATATATATATATATATATATATATATAGGCTCCCTGGCCCTGTGGTTGGGTTGACTTGAATGTCAGTCGTAAAAATATAAGAAGCACACACGTTGAGTGCTTAACGTCTTTTGTCCACCACGAAGGTGATTTCAAAGACGCGGCACCGAGATAGGGTCTGAACAAATTTTGACCCTAGCTATATTCAAACCCGGGACCTTTCGGACGAGAGTGGAGTACTCTACCACGAGCCACCCAGGTCCCCAAGAATATAAAAATGCATAGCATTCATTCAAGGGAGGTGTTGCACTATAGACTCATACACACACTCACGCAAGCGGAACACAGGAACTAGACATGAGGGTTCATGTCTCTTGTTAGTCATATGTTCTTCATCATAACGCAGCGGGACTAACAAGAGACATAAACCCTCATGAGCCCCCGCGTGGCGGGGGCTCATGAGGATTTATGTCCCTTGTTAGTCTTGTGTTGGTTATGCCTGTTTTTGTTCCCATTTCGTTGTGTCCTTCACGCGAATGTCAGTTGTTCTGTGGTCTGGTCTAAGACGCGCAGTTTGTGGTTACTCCCAGGGAAGGGGCTAAACCCAGGATATTGACAGTATTAACTTCGTTTTGCTGTTCAGGGACCACAGCTGCCGCTAGCACCACGAGCACACCGCAGCCCACTACAACTGCATCTACAACTACTACCACAACTACACCAACGCCCACCACCACCACCACATCTACTACAACGACTACCACTACTACTACCACTCCCCCGCCAACTACAACACCCAAAGGTATTTTGAAACTGACGGTGCCTTAAAAACATACAGATGAAAAATTAATTGAATGCAATTCATTTGATTCGATTTGATTTGATTTGATTTGATTTGCTTTGAACTGAATTAATTTGATTTCATTTGATTTGATTTGATTTTAAGCGAAATTTCAGTAGTGTTTCTAAGCCCCACAGGCTTAATCTGGGGGATCGGTCACACGTCGTGCAGTCGTTTGTTACTTGATTTTTTTTTTTTGAGTAGCTCGCTGCTCATGCACACAATTCATCATGGCAGCGAAACTCTATACAACTAGCTCCGTGTGTGAGTTTTGAACTCTAAGCCTGCCTTAACCCATATCATACTGAGGCTAAAAGCTTGCAAATTTGTACACTGCCATAATGCAAGCTACATTATAGTACAGATATTTTGTACTTGATATTTTTTTTTTGAGTAGCTCGCTGCTCATGCACACAATTCATCATGGCAGCGAAACTCTATACAACTAGCTCCGTGTGTGAGTTTTGAACTCTAAGCCTGCCTTAACCCATATCATACTGAGGCTAAAAGCTTGCAAATTTGTACACTGCCATAATGCAAGCTACATTATAGTACAGATACGGATATAGACCAATAGCTTTAGTTCAAGGGTAGTGCCAGAATAGCTTGGCGCCTAGAGGCGCCAAGCTATTCTGGCACTACCCTTGAACTATTTTAGTCAAACTTACTTCACACACTGGTGTATTCCGAATGATAAGGGTTAAAGTGGGACTAAAGGAAAACTGAAAGTTTAATCGCGTGGTTGCAGACAAGCAGTGTTACCAGTGCAGTAACAGCCAATGTACATCCCAGCATCTGGTCACGTGTCCTGCCGGACTGGACTACTGTATGAACACTGTCAGACAGAACATTGACGGATCACGAGTGTTCGAGAAAAGGTTTGCTTATTTGTTTGTGTTTCGTTTGTTTGTTTTGTTTGTTTGCTGTTTGCTTGTTTGTTTTTGTGTGTTTGTTTGTTTGTTTGTTTTCTCTTTCGTTCAGTCACTTTCGTCAGTTCTTTCGTAGTTTGGTTCTTTGTTGTGTGATGACATTTCCCGTACTATTAGCAAGTGTTATCCCCAGATAGAGCCACGCTGGGGGTACAGAGCAAGTATACTTCAATTCAAATGAGATGCTTTGCATCTCGTTTGAATTGAAGTATACTTGCTCGGCTGTACCCCCCCCCTCCCCCACCCCCGTGGGTCTATCTGGGGAATACATTCTCAAAGAGAAATGCTATCTTATACTACGAATATACTTCCATTCAAATGAAATGCTTAGCATCTGACTTGAATGGAAGTATACTCTTAGCGTACTCCTCGGCGGATTGGGTCTTTGTGGGGAGTACTCCCGCAAACGGTACGGGATGTTTGTCTGTTTGCTGGCTGGTTGCTGGTTGGATGCTTGGTTGGATGGTTGTCTGAAATACGGCAGATACGACAAAAGCAGACAAATAGAGGGACTGCCAAGTGTTTGACATGCACCCCCCAAAAACAAACAAACAAACAAACAAACAAACAAACAAACAAACCCAAACAAACAAACAAACAAACAAGAAACAAAAATCAAACAAACAAACAAACAAAAACAAAACAAAACAAAACAAAACAACAACAACAACAACAACAACAAAACCAACAACAACAACAACAAAGATAGACAAACGTACATTTTACAATAACCATGGAAACACTACCCTTGAACCTTTTTGTCCGATCCTCCCACCGCTGTGATGTCCTAAAGTTGAATGTCAATGCTGATAACATGCAATATCGCAAGTGACATTTGGCGCGAAATCATGTTTTGATGCTGTTGTCTCCTTTTCTACCCCCCCCCCCACACCCCTCACACCCCCCCCCACACACACACCCTCAATTTTCTGATGAAAGTTCGAACCTGTAGCTAAATAGGAAATGCTCATAACCGCCTTCTGAAGTAAACCTCGGATCACATGATTCTGTCGTTTTGTTGCAGAAGCCAGCATGTCCAATTTTAAGAAAAGCGAGATTTTCATTGTGTAACAATGAAAATATCGCTTTTCTCAAAAATGGACATACTGCAGTTTGCCAACTAGCGGCAGATACGCGCTAATATATTGCATTTCTCATGGGCAGTTGCACGAGACAAAGCACGTGCGAGAACAAATGGTGGCTGCAGACGGCCAGCCACGGCGACTGCTTCCTGTTGGACGACAGCGCCCGGGGCCGCCCGGGCTTGATGCTGGCTTCCTGCAGCTTCTGCTGCGAAGGTAACGGCTGCAACCTGCACACCATCCCCGCCAGGACCTCTCTCTACGACCCTAACAAGCAGAACGGCAGCAGTCCTTAAGCTGATTTCGACGGACAACGGACAAGAGGCATAGGTCCTTCCGATGCTCTTGGCTGGATGGGGGTTACAGGGGATCGTAATGGGGTTTGATTGCTCGTGTGTGCCGGTCCGTGAGTTTGGACCTTACGGCAAATAGTTCAAGGGTAGTGCCAGAATAGCTTGGCGCCTCTAGGCGCCAAGCTATTCTGGCACTACCTTTGAACTATGTCGGCCGTAAGGTCCAAAATCACAGACCGGCACGCAGTGGGTAGATTGTCTTATTGCAGGACTTTACAATTACAAAGACAAATCTAAGTACCATTGTGTCTGTTATCCCTTGTTCACACACCGAATTGCGGCAGTAGACACACACGAAAATTCGTTAGCGGCGCATCAATCTATTTTTAGCTGAATATTTGCTCGTGAGGGAAGTGTGGTCATCGTCAAATTATGAACGGAATATTTAAGACGGCTTGTGCTGATCTGGATTCTCATGTGTCTAAATGAACCAAAGCCTGGCCGTCTGTTTCAGAAGTGTAGCTTTGAACGGTCTTGGCAGTAGTGGGCTTTTAATAGCAGGCTTAATAAAGTTGGTAGATTTTTAATTCTTAAGAAATTGTATATATATATATATATATATATATATATATATATATATATATATATATATATTATATATATATATATATATATATATATATATATATATATATAATATATATATATATATATATATATATATATATATATATATATATTTTTTTTTTTGCTAAACACTCAACGATAGCCGTACTAAATCTATGCATGAGATGCCTCATAATTTTGTTCATATTCACACCAAAATTTGACTTATGACTGTTAACACATTCAACCCGAGGACCGAAATCCCCAAATTTTAAAGTTGCCCTCTAACGGACTGTATTACAGTTCTAAGACAGATCGAACATGCTAGTTCAAGGGTGATGCCAGAATAGTGTGGGTGTGCGTGCGTGCGAGTGTGTGTGCGTGCGAGTGTGTGTGTGCGCGCGTGTGTGTGCGAGCGTTGAGTGCGTGCCTGGATGTGTGTGCGTAAGTGTGGGTGCGTACATTCCATGCCCACGTGTGTGTTTCTCTCTGTGTGTGTGTGTGTGTGTGTGTGTGTGCGTGCGCGCGCGCGATTGAGCGAGTGTGTGTGTGTGCGTGTGTGTGTGTGCATGCGTGTGTACTTTCCATAACGCACGTGTGTGTGTGTTTAATGGTGTGTGTGTGCGTGTGTGTGTGTGTGTGTGTGTGTGTGTGTGTGTGTGTGTGTGCGTGCGTGTGCGCGTGTGCGATAGTGCATGCGTGCGGAGGCGTCTGGGTTTCACAAACCGCCTTGCCTGAGAACTTCCTGATAAAGACCACACAAAAAAAATAAAATAAAATAAAACTTCCCAAATGAAAATGATACACGCCCTAAGCTAATCTTAACAAAACCGAATCACAAGTAATAGAATAACGTGACAAGGCAATCCCTTAAACGGACTTTAAATAGCAATAAAAAAAGACTTCCTAATGCATCTGATTATCGCCTTACTCTAATCAGATTTTTTAACTCGTTCATGGCGCCCCGCATCAATAGTTGCTGAAGTGTCGTATAGCGTTGCCGCAGGCAACGCTATACGACACTTCCGCAGCTATTGATGCGGTGCGCCTTGCATGTATTAAGATGCCTTCACGTATAACAGCAACATTTAGAAGAAAAAAAAACAAACAAACCACATCAAGCGTTCACCTGAAAGGATACAGACTCTATATTTAAACGATAGTTGAAATGAAGCCAGGGGCGGGTTTTGACAACCGGCGCTTCTATGTCAAAAATAGTCAAAAATAGCGCCTGAAGTCAGAATCGATCCTTCCGAAACCCAGTCGCGATGCAGGCCTTAAAAAATCAGGAGAAACCGGCAAATCACCGGCTAACCCCTTACCCTGCCACTGTGCATACATTTGTGTTTCTGAACTCTTGGTTCGCTCAACGACCACAAAGCCAACACCGCCCAAGAAACACGGGATACAAACTGATCTCAGCAAGAGGCATAGATCCTCATGAGCCCCCCGCAGTCGCGGGGGGCTCATGAGGATCTATGCCTCTTGCGGTCTGATCGTGTTCACTTTTTCTCGCGAGCACTGTACGCAATCAGAACGACAAACATGAAAACGCCGTTATATCAAACGGCCAGTTTTAAGGAGTGGAAGATGCTTACCTCTTTCAAAGAGAGTCCGACATAGCTCAGGCGGTTAAACGTCGGAGCAGGAGAGCGAAGGGAATCGCCGGGTCGTGGGTTGGAATCCCGTCCCGGCCCCGGTAGCTGGACTCACAATCCAGGGGGAAAAAACGGATTAGTTCAATAGCATGTCCGTTGAAAGGTCCTGGTAAGTCAAAGTGGCACAGTTGGAGTGCGCCTGAGTTGATCAGTGTTCAGGCCGGTCGTACTCCATTTCCCTGTCCCCTGTAACCCGCCCGTCAGGGCCGTCCATGATCACCTCGGTGCTGTGGACATTAAACCCGAACTAACCACCACCACCATTACCTCTTTCACTCGGACAACCAATGTAAGAATCAGGCTGGGACGAGATACCCTTGCGGCAGAAACTCTACGGCGACCTTGCGGACCTGAAGAGGACAGCAGCATTCACGAGGGCCACAGGCGTGGATGTCTAGAGGAAGCGATCGAGGAAAAAAAAGAAAAAAAAAAGAAGAATCAGGCCGCGACAAATACAAAATCAATGTGCACGCCTTAAAGGCAGGCCTAAGCGCTCCCGAAGCACTCTCGACATTTCACAAAACTGTTTGACGAATAATCAGCACGTGATATACATAAAGCGTGTTATAATCTCTCCTAACGAGTGACTAAGGTTGTTGGTTTGTTCATAACCGCTTGATTACAACAAAACTTAGTGTCCGTTTTACCGCTGAAGAGTATGCGCCGCTCCACTCCACCAAGCGTCAGAGCCGAGGTAAAAGATATTTATAGCTCCAAACTCCAGGTCCTCGAGCAGAACAGAAAGTAGCTGGCGATCTTTTGTAACTGCCTTTGTGGGGCTATATCACAGTCAGGTGTCTTAATTATTAATTATTCTGTCCGTGAGTGAAGCATGCAGTTATGCCCGGAAATCAACGTAACAGGTTTGTACGATCCCCGCGGACGCATAGTTAGATTAAACTCATAGTAAAACTGCAACTTTAAAATACCTTTATAAAACGGCCAATGTTACGAAGTGGAAGAGGCTCACCAGCCCTTTCACTTGAAGAACAGATGAAAAATAATTTAAATCGCTGTACCGCTTTATAATAGCAGAACCACAAGCGTAAAAAAACCAAAACGTGTTAACTCATTCCAGACGTAAGTCATACGGATACGCGGCTATAGACGCGTATCCGTATGCTTTACGTCTTGAACGAGTTAAAACGGTCACGTTCAAGGATTATTAAAGGCTTATTGCCTCTTTGCCTCTAAAGTGGCACATGCGCTAACTGCCTCTTCCGTTGAGAAATAATAAATGAGAAATAAAGTTTCATTTAATTTCTTTTTAACTACACACATAACAACAATGTGCACGGGAAAGAAAAAAAAAAACGACTGATGACTAGGTCTGTCAAACGTTGATTCACGTGACTTGGCCAGAATGCAAGAGGGTTTTCCCGTGTTATTTATTTATTTATTTTTTAACCAATAATTAAAATACGTCACTTTTCCTAGAGTTGTGCGAGAACGAAGAATATTTACAAGCAAAGTTTATTGTGATGCACGATTTTTTATGAGAACTGTCAAGCAGGGAAATCAGAACGGTTGATAATAGTCCCTCATGGCTGAAGGAGCTATTTGGGGTGAAACCAAGACTGTAGAAATTATTCCATCAGATTGTTTGTTTTTTCTTGTGATAATGTTCCTTGATAATGTGATTATTTTCACACTACAAATAACTTCACCACCCACCCAAAAAATATAAAATTAAAAAAAAATCGAAACAAACAAACAAAAACAACAACAACAGCAAAAAAACAACAACAACAACAAAAAAAAACCCCCACACAAAAAACCCCCAACAAAACAAACCGCTGCGCATTGACTTTTGAGGTCATGAAATTAGGTCAACTTCCTCAGACGTCATTCGTCGTTGAGTAAGCTGAGGAATGGCACGGTTATTTCTAAAAGAAACAAAGTAAGCTATGTTTTGTCGCGTTGTTTAAATTTTTCACTTAAACCACCGGCATAACAATAACATGATAAAGCCGCACCCGTCTCCTGACAGAAGTCGGAGGTCAACTCAACTCTCTCACGCCAACCACAGGCATGCAAGTTCATGATATGATAAACAGCCACAAAAGAGGAGTGCACAGAGGTTAACCCCTTTCACTCCTTGCGGGTCACCAGTGTAACCCCTTTTTTTCTGCCGGTGATCACGAATTTCGCGCCAAAATCTACTGCACGCTGACCGACTTTCGCGTCAGTGACGAACACCGATGTAACACCATAAGGCGTGTAAAGAACACGGGACTAGCAAGAGACATAGATCCTCATGAGCCCCCGCGACGGCGGGGGCTCATGAGGATCTATGTCTCTTGCAGCTGGGTAGCGTTCGCCTTTCCCCGGAAGTTAAGGGGTTAACCCTTTGGCTGTCGACAAGTCGACAAAGGGTTATTAGGACTGATGTAGGTGGGGTGGGATGGGATGGGGTGGGAGAGAGGAAGGGAGGGATGGCGGGAGGGGAGGGAGGGAGGGTGGAAGGGAGGGATGGCGGGAGGGGGTGGAGGGAAGGGAGGGATCGCGGGAGGGGGGAGGGCAGGAGGGAAGTGAGGGAGGGAGGGGGAGGGGAGGGAGGGGGATGGAGGGGAGGGAGGGAGTCCTAATAACCTTTTGGCTGTCGACAGGTCGACAAGCAAGCGTCAGTAGTAATAACCCTTTGGCTGTCGGTAGCGGTTTTTGTCGCGATGATTCCTGCAGGAATCATCGCGACAAAAAACAAAACCCGCTGCCGACAGCCAAAGGGTTAACGTCCTCGAAAAATCCAGCATGGAAATGAACATCCTCTCATGCATGGAAATGAACATCCTCTCATGCATGGAAATGAACATCCTCTCATGCGCAAACAATACATAAAATGAATACATTCTTCTGATGTTTTGCACCAGTTTCTTTTTCTGCCCAAACAAAATTTCCAGAATGTTTTTTTTTTTCTCTCCAAAAATATCAGGGGGTTTAGGAGTTAGGAGAGGGGTGGGTGGGTGGGGGGAGTGGGGGATGGTGTGGGTGTGGGTGGGTAGGGGTGAGGTGGGTGGTTGGGGGGGGGGGGGGCTCTTCAACTGTGCCATTTTGAGATACCAGGACTTGTCTTACTTTACATCCTTATGAAATGTATGGTAAGATACGCCCCATACAGTTTAAAGCAGTATGTTCAGTTCAATTCAATTAAAAAAACTTTATTTATTCCTTAAAGGGCAATTACAGTATTGTGGACGGGGGGAACAATAAAATAAAAACCATTCAATAAACATTAATTAATATCAAGACATTGTAATATCACATTTGTACATGCTGTTAATATACTAATAATACTAATAATAATACCGTTATTATATAGGCGCTTTTTCTCAATTTTGGGGAAATCGACTCAAAGCGCCGCGCCTGAAACCCAACACACACACTCACGAAACAGACACGGATTTACGCCATTTCAGACAAACACAGTACAAGACAAACGAAGGGCCAGTCAGCTACTGAAGTTACAGAGATTTTTGATCGCTTGTATTTGAAATTTGTAAAGTGGCCTGAGACCGGTACCAAAGTGTGGGGGGTGGGGGGGGGGGGGTGTGGAAGAACCGGAGTACCCGGAGAAAGAACCCCCGACGGTCCGCCCGAATTAACGGTGACACTTACCAGAGGAGAAAAGTCCAACGCCGGAACCCGGTATCGAACCTCGCACCTTTGGCATTGGTGGCAGGCGCCTTAACCACTGCGCCACGGACCGCCCCATACTAGATCTGTAAGACTTATAATACTAAGATTAAGACATATTAAAACTCTAAACGCAGAAACATTAATAAATATTATTCAATACTAAAACATTCAAAATTCTATGAAGATCACACAAACTTAACTAATACAATTACTAAAACATTATAAAAACTTAAACAGCATACTCGATACTAGAACCAGGAATTGTGGGGGGTGGGGAGGGGGAGTGGGGACAGGGGGGGGGGGGAAGGCGGGGAGGATGTAGGGGAGAGGGTGATGAAAGGGCATAGAAAAACTTGTATGTCACAGCTCGTTAACAGTTGGTATCCTGTGTGACAACGAGTGTAAGTACATATTTATCGTGTACATAAACGCACATATATACCGGAACACATCCGTTTACGGGGCATAGGATACTGCTATCAATCTGCATGAGGTGCACAACCCGTAGCCACATGCATGTAAATCACAGCTCAGTAGTCGCGTGCTGTGTGATAACGGTTGTAAGTATATATTTGTCGTGTATACAAACGCGTATATACCGGAACACATCCGTTTAGGTATAGAATATTGATATAAATATACATACCAGGGATTCTGGACCCACCCACCCCCTCCGAACCTATCCTCGACCCAAAATTCCTTAAAATGCTATAACAAAGTCCTTTTTTTTTTGGGGGGGGGAGGGGGGTATTTGTACCCCCATCCACCCCCCCCCCCGCCCCCTCGTTGTTTGATATTTGGGCCAATGGTGAGAGTCTTTACATGCATGCGCCTTGTTCTCTCTCCCCCCTACCTCAGTCCCGCCCCCCTCCCTCCCCGCTTTTTTTCGATTTTTCTATGCCTCTTGCTGAGAGCAATCCGTGTTTGTTTGGACGGCGTTGGCTTTTGGTTGTTGAATGAAGCAGGATTTCAGAAACCAAAATGTGCGTGCATGTGGCAGGGTAAGGGTAAATCTCTTGTGTACCGCGTATGAATTATGTACTGTGGTTAACTCCGGATACGCGGCTTACGCCGCTTATCCGGAGGTGGCGCGTCTCGAATGAGTTAACGGGATATGTTCCGTAACAATGGCGTCATCTCACACAGTCATTGTGGCTATGGATTGTGAACCGTATGCAGGGGCGGATCAGTTACCTCGAGTGGTGGTGGTGGTGAATGGGGGGGGGGGGGGGTTCCAACTTTTTCTTTGGGACCTTCAGCCTGATACAAAAGTCCTCCCTGATGCTAGTAGACCTTACTTCCAAGGGCCGAAAAATCGAAAAAAAAAAAAAGGGGGGGGGGGATGGAGAAGGGCGGGGTGGGGGCGTGTGGGGGGGGGGGGGGGGGAGAGGCCGGGGGGAAGGGGGAAAACAAGGCGCATGCGTGTTAAGACTCACACCATTCGCCAAAATGTCAGTGTGTGTTTGCTGTATGTCCAAACTGCCGTCAAAGTACATTAACTGTGTCGACATGGCATAATGAACACAAATGGTGCTTAAATGTGTGTCTTCAGATTTACGCGTAATGGCAATTTAAGACGTTTCAAACGTTCCCATAAACTTCAGTTTAATTAACTCATTCTACCCCAGACACACCACAGCAAGATAAAGATCGATCATGATAGTTCAAGGGTGATGCCAGAATAGCTTGGCGCCTATGGGCGCCAAGCTATTCTGCCAGCACCCTTGAACTATCATGATCGATCCGTGTCCTGCACTGCAACGCAGTCTTCAGAGGACGACTTCAAAATTTGGGGATTTCGGTGATGGGGTAGAATGAGTTAAGAGTTATGTCTCCACTCTCCATTTAGAACAGACGCGGAAAGTCTCGTAAGTGTGCGATAAAATAGCATCGCCATACGCTTCACGTCATAACCGTGGTGTAAGTGTGCGATAAAATAGCGTCGCCATACGCTTCACGTCATAACCGTGGTGTAAGTGTGCACACAAAAAATAGCGTCGCCATACTCTTCACGTCATAACCGTGGTGTAAGTGTGCACACAAAAAATAACGTCGCCATGCGCTTCACGTCATAACCGTGGTGTAAGTGTGCACACAAAAAATAGCGTCGCCATACTCTTCACGTCATAACCGTGGTGTAAGTGTGCGATAAAATAGCGTCGCCATACGCTTCACGTCATAACCGTGGTGTAAGTGTGCAAAAAAAAAAAAAAAAAAAAAAAATAGCGTCGCCATACGCTTCACGTCATAACCGTGGTGTAAGTGTGCGATAAAATAGCGTCGCCATACGCTTTACGTCATAACCGTGGTGTAAGTGTGCGATAAAATAGCGTCGCCATACGCTTTACGTCATAACCGTGGTGTAAGTGTGCGATAAAATAGCGTCGCCATACGCTTTACGTCATAACCGTGGTGTAAGTGTGCGATAAAATAGCGTCGCCATACGCTTTACGTCATAACCGTGGTGTAAGTGTGCGATAAAATAGCGTCGCCATACGCTTTACGTCATAACCGTGGTGTAAGTGTGCGATAAAATAGCGTCGCCATACGCTTCACGTCATAACCGTGGTGTTCATATTTATCAGACAAAAGACAGCAAGTCCATTTTTGTGAAAAGCGAGATTTTCATTGTATTACAATGAAAATCTCGCTCTTCACAAAAATGGACTTGCTGTCTTTTAGGCAGTTCGTGTAATAACAGTAGTCGTCATGATAAGCTGTGCGTCATTATGGTGTCCTAATATAACGACGTAGTCATTTTACTGCAGTAGACAGCGCACTTTCGGGACTTATTGAGGTACTTTCTGCGTCTGATTTCTTCAGAGAGTGCCGGGAAAAACAACATTTACACCGTGACTTGTGGTAACATCCGATAACCATGATCAGTTAACTAATGAGATTCTCTAACACTCATTCAGTTATTTCATTGTGTAGTGTTTTGCTTTGCAATAAAATCCACGCTTCTCGCCCAAAATGATTGTGTTTGCAACTGAAAGGCAAAAGACTCGCACATTATGACACTAACGCATTGTGCCCGAGGTGCGAAATACCCACATTTTGGAGTTATCCTCTGAGGACTGCATTACAATTCAGGAGAGACTGAGATTTACCATGATAGTTCAAGGGTGGTGGCAGAACAGCTTGGCGCCTATAGGCGCCAAGCTATTCTGCCACCACCCTTGAACTATCATGGTCGAGCCATATCTTGCTGTGGTGTGTCCCTGGCAGAAAGGGGTAATGCGTACGGAGATCACCTGGAGAGAACAGAAATCAGTCGCGACTGAACCCCGACGCAAGTGTTCTTTTTTTCTGGAGGTGGAGGGGAGGAGGGTTAGGGGAGGGCAGGGGACGGGGGGGGGGGGGGGGGGGAGGGGGGGGGCCAAGTTTTTTTTTTTCAGACCACAACAGCAATAATTTTAGTTTAAAATGAAAGACACTCCCTACCGAAGGAAAATGGGAAAACGAATTGCCTCCCTCGTAAAAGTCTTCCGCAAAAAGTCTTCAAGAAGTCTTCCGCAAACAGATGTGCGCGAAATAAAATGCGTCTTGGACGAAATTCACACGTTGCAACTTTAGATATTTGGAGTGTCGCGTTCACAGCGTTGTATCGTAAAGGAAACACTACGGAAGAGAAAACAGTTTGCAGCACTGTAAAGACAAACGAACAAGCCTTTTGGTAAGGCAATCTGAATTTCAAAATCTTTAGGCAATAGAAAAATATCACCTGCAGAAGTTAACCGACATTGGCATGAAGAAGCCAATGAAAATGGGACAATAGCTAGACATAAAGAACACATAACTCACAAGAGACATAAACGTTTCAAACGTTCCCATAAACTTCAATTTAACTCATTCTTCCCCAGATTTATGTCTCTTGCAGGTGGGTAGCTTTCGCCTTATCCCCAGCAGTTAAGGCGCTAAGCCCGGCTAAGGATTGAATAAATGAATCAACGAATCTTTAGTTTACAACGGTGAAGATATTAACACCGCCAGTGACTATGCCATTTTTCGTACCTGCTGTTGCTACAACTACGACTAACTAAGCACAACGTATGCATAATACAGGGACATCAAAGCACAGTGATACAAAATGTATAGTCCACTAAGCGCAAACACACGCATACACACACGAACGCGGATTCTGATAAGGAAGGCATGAGTGTACTTGGGAACAAGAAGTCAAACGGAATGCTACATTTTCCAGGAAGTGGGCTGATATTGTGTAGGAGACAGTAAGTCCGCTTGTATGAAAAGCGAGATTTTCATGGAGAAACGATTTTAAAAAAAAGTAAAAAAAAAAAAAAAAAAAAAAAAAAAACAACCTAGTTTTTCACACAAATGGACTTTGCCGTCTTCTTGCTTTCACAAGGCAGTGTATGTTATATAAAGAGGATCTG
>BTPG01000004.1:217185856-217190856 GCA_036245525.1 Semisulcospira habei | reverse complement strand
TTTGTAAGCAGCTTGAGGTTTTTTTCCCGTTACACACAAGGGGAGATGGCGGGGCATTGGGGGGGGGATGGGGGGGATGGGGGGGGGAGGGCGGGGGGCTGGGAGGCAGACAATCTCTGTGACGTGTGCCTGCTCACACATATTGCGAAAAGAAGGATAGAAATGGACTGTCCAAGAGATTCGAGGAGTGAACGAAGACAACATTTAATAATCCGCTGAGTCGGCAATTTTGGGCAAGCCAAGCCCTCCATGGAGCAGCCCGCTGTGATTACTACAGCAGTAATCTTGACGACTGGGCATCCCAGGATCTCCATACACTTCGCCCGCCCAGGCTTGCGCCCTGGAGAGGTCACTCCGAGTGACTGACCCAGCAAGCACTCCATTGTCTTCCGAGACAGGATGCCAAACAACAATAGTGAACATACACGGGTGAGGAACACTGGGGCGCCAAATGTGTCAATCAGGCAAGTGCTAACCATTTAACCTCTGCCGAGAAAAAAACGCTACCTAAGCACAAGAGGCATAGATCCTCATGAGCCCCCGCTTTAGCGGGGGCTCATGAGGATCTATGCCTCTTGCTGACATCATTTTCAATCCATGTTGCTGGGATGGGTTGGGCTCTTCAGCGGTGAATTAGCGAAGATTGCAGAAACGCGGTAAACGTCAAATGGCAGACAACGGGTTAAACAGAGTAGTACTAAGTTTCACAATTAACTCTTCAATGCCTTATTATTTCTCAAAAACAAGAGAAGAAAAAAAAAAAAAACCCAACCTGTTTCTCAGAAAAAAAATGTTTCTTTTTTTCCCTCGCTAGACCAAGCTTTCAACTGCAGAACTTTTAAGGTCGAAATCATCAGACTGTGACAGCTGATGGGAAGTAGCCTATACAAAATTTATTGCAAATGTTCTTTATGCATCAAAATATAGTCTCTCATGAAGGTTTATGATTTGTTAAAATAAATCGTTTGTTTAAAAAGTGAGCTGCTAGCCATCTGCGTGTCGGTAGCGGTTTTTTTTTTTTGTCGCCATGATTCCTACAGGAATCATCGTGACAAAAACCGTTACCGTTACGCAAAGGGCTATAGTTGTATTCTGACGTCACAGCCCAGAGAGAGAGAGAGAGAGAGAGAGAGAGAGAGAGAGAGAGAGAGAGAGAGAGAGAGAGAGAGAGAGAGAGAGAGAGAGAGAGGGAGAGAGAGAAATGAAATGAAACTTTATTTTTCAAGGATAAATGATTAGGTACCTTCAATGACCTTTTTCAATCATATCCTTAGAGAGAGAGAGCGAGAGAGAGCGAGAGAGAGAGAGAGAGAGAGAGAGAGAGAGGAGAGAGAGAGAGAGAGAGAGAGAGGGGAATACGCCACTGGTAGGCTTCTATTCAGATGAGATGATAAACATCTTTTTGAAAAGCAGCGTACTCTGGGAGTACACCACAAGTACACTTTTATTCAAAGGAGAAGCTCAGCATTTCATTTGAGTAGAATTGTACTTGTGGCGTACTACCCAAGTGGGGGATACTCCCTCAATCGGAAGGGGTTGCCACTGTAACCATACGGACGACAGTTCTTATGGTGGACACTTTCTCCTTTCGCACCATGCAGCAAATCGAATTTCAAATCATCCTGTTGTTGACCTCCGTCTGTTCCTCTACCGTACCTCTCCTTCCGACCTCCTTTCCTCCCCCTACCCCCCCCCCCTCCACCTCATATCACACACTCTTCACCAGTTTACCAGGAAGGTTAGGTTTGGTGGGGTTGGAGGTTCGTGAATTGACCCGTCCATTCGAAAAGGTCTAAGTTGGGAATGGAGTCGTGTTTATGTGGCCACGCTGGCCGTGGGTTGGACCGTCGTGTCGTTACGCTGTTGGGATTTTTAGTTCTGGTTTGTTCCCTGTCGGGTATGCAAACAGGGCTGCGCCTACCTTCAGGTGAGCTTTGTCAAGATGAAATGTTGCGTTGAAATATAGGATTTCCCCAGTCTTTTCTCGTTTTTGTTGGTCTGTCTTATCAGTGTGATTGTGTCTGCTTTTGCTTAGTCTGTTGTATCTGCGTGTGTGTGTGTGTGTGTGTGTGTGTGTGTGTGTGTGTGTGTGTGTGTGTGTGTGTGTGTGTGTCTATCTCTGTCTGTCAATGTGTCTGTCTGTGCTGTAATCGTATTTATGAATTGTGTTTTAATTCATTCAGCCCAGACACACCACAGCAAGATGTGGATCGAGCATGATAGCTCAAGGGTGGTGCCAGAATAGCTTGGCGCCCATAGGCGCCAAGCTGTTCTGCCACCACCCTTGAACTATCATGGTCGAGCCATATCTTGCAGTGGTGTGTGTCGCGGGCAGAATGGCTTAATGCGCACGGAGATCTCAGCCCATTAACTCATTCAGCCCAGACACGCCACAGCAAGATGCGGATCGAGCTTGATAGTTCAAGGGTGGTGCCAGAATAGCTTGGCGCCCATAGGCGCCAAGCTATTCTGACACCACCCTTGAACTATCATGCGCGATCTGTCTCTAGAATTGCACTACAGTCTTTTAGAGGGCACCTTCGAAATTTGGGGATTTCGGTTGTGGGATAGAATGTGTTAACTGTGTTTATTTCGTTGGGTTCTTCCTTGTAATTGTATTGAGTAGGTAGCGAGCAATAATGCATATGGAACACTAAACAGAAAATCAACATATAAACTGCGAAAAAGGATGATCATTCTTAACTCATTCGAGGGGAGCCGCATCCGGATGCGGCTGGTCGCGAATGAGTTAACGTTTTGTTAATTTAATTAAGATTACACATTTTGATGTAATCATCTCATTCTTTCGTGAATCGATTATAATTATTGGATACGTTTCTCTCTTATCTTTTTACAGCCTATAAATTTCCTCGTTGCGGCTTACGTCTAGGATGTTTTTGTTTATTGCGTACTTTTCGCATTTTCATCGTTGTGTGGTATCTTTTAAAACGTGTGTTTACATGCGTATTTAGTCTTATACGGCGTATGTATACATTCGCAGTTGCACCATCAGTTGATGTGTTCGCGCATTTGCACATTCAGTCTACGTTTTTCTCAATATCGACACACAAGACTTATGAATTGGCAATACGCATGCAAAAGCATGCGCATGTCCATTTCATACGTCTTTTGTGTACACATTTCCATTTCCTACGTCATTTGTATAGTTTTATATTCGTATTTTTGACTGACTGAATGAATGAATCAATGAATGAATCAATCAATTTAATTTCACATCTGTTGACATCAATCGTAGTTTTAGCATTGCTCAGGTCTTTGTGTTTTGCATTGCACACTTATTTCCATTTGATACGTCTTTTGTGTGCGCTTTTGGCGTTCGTAATTTCAAGCATTGCAAATGCGGTCTTTCGTGTTTTGCATTGCAGGCGTGTTTCCATTTCATACGTCCTTTGTGTGCGCTTTTGCCGTTCGTAATTTCAGCCTTGCACACTTCTTTGTGTTTTGCCTTGCAAGCGTATTCCCATTTGATACGTCAGTCTTTTGTGAGCGCTTTTGACGGTACGCATTTCAGCATTGCACACGTCTTTGTGTTGCATTGCATGCGTATTTCCATTTCAAACGTCCTTTGTGTTCGCTTTTGGCGTTAAGCATTTCAAGCATTGCACACGTCTTTGTTTTTTGCATTGCATGCGTGTTTCCATTTCATACGTCATTTGTTTACGCTTTTGACGTTCGTAATTTCAGCATTGCAAACGTCTTTGTGTTTTGCATTGCATCTGTGTTTCCATTTCATACGTTTTTTCGTGTTTTGTTTTGTTTTTAAATTTTGGGATACACTTTTGCATTTGTATTTTCAACATTGCGTGCGTCTTTGTGTTTTTCTTCGCATACGTCTCAAATTTCTTACGTCTAGTTTTGCGTGCGCATTTGTATTCGCATTTCGTATTTTCAGCATTGCGCACGTCTTTACTCTTTGTGTTTTAATTCTCAAACGTATTTTCATCACTGTACAGCGTATCAGTAGCGGCACGAGAGCACAGAGAATGGGTGGTTAAGGGGGAGGAGTTATTTAGTTATTTGTATAGTATTGTATAATGACAAGCAAACGAAATGTGACATTGTTTTGGAATGATACGAAACACTTTAGTGTTTACTGACGAGCAAAAGAAATGCGACATTTTTGGAATGATCGGAAACACTTCAGTGTTTCCGATCATTCCAAGAATGTCGCATTTCCGTTTTGCTCGTCAGTATATACGACCCAGTAACCTAGCTGGAATATAAGATTTCAGCTGACGCACTCTCGACACCCCATTTTTCTGCCCAGGCCCACCCGGCCCCCCCCCCCCCACCACCCCAATGTCTACGCCCCTCACCCATTTCGTGCACTCTCTGCCTTGCATGGTCACACACAAAACCAGGCTAATGAGCAACGCAGATCGAGCGTGGATTGAGGAAGTTTAGTGTTTTAGTGTTTTGTGTGTAGTAGTGTGTATGTGCATGTATGTGTGTGTGTGTGTGTGTGTGTGTGTGTGTGTGTTTGTGTGTGTGTGTGTGTTTGTGTGTGTGTTTGTGTGTGTGTGTGTTTGTGTGTGCGCGCGCGTGCATGCGTGTGAGCGTTCGTTTGTGCGTGCGTGCGCTAACGGTCTACGCGAGCACTGTATTTTCATTAGTTTTATACAACTCACTGAAGGCCACATTAGAGACAGCGCAATTCGCCACTTCCGCAGCGATTGAGGCAGGGCGCCTTGAACAAGTTTACTCCAATTCACCCCTCACTAACCAACAAGATATTCACCGAACATGATAGTTCAAGGGGGGTGCCAGAATACCTAGGCGCCAAGGTATTCAGGCACCACCCTTGAACTGTCATGTCGACATAGTATATCTGAAATGTGAGGCAATCCTCATAAAACCTGGGAATTTCTCAGTGTTAATTACTTTCCTTGATGTGATGTCCAAAATATCACGTCGGCGTGCAACTTTGTTGTTTTTTTTTCCTTGAGGTTTTTTTTTTTATGAAGGTCTCAATTGCCGCT
>BTPG01000004.1:217163356-217180856 GCA_036245525.1 Semisulcospira habei | reverse complement strand
ATATAAAAACCCCTGTAGCGAAAAATGGCGCACGTTTTGTAGCCCTCTCGATGACGCATCTTGGATGCCAGTTTTGTTCTATAAAAGATTGCCAAACGTTCTAAAGTACAAAGTTAAGTAGTGTTGTACTGGAGACGGCAACGTCATGACATATTTTAAATTACGTCATAAGTCTATTATGTATAAATGTATATTCCTTTGACGTCCGTCATGTCTGGCGTGATCCAGGTCGCAAGATGTATTCTTGATTTCTTTTACGAAATAGTGGAGGAATGAAAACAAATACGTTATTGGTCCGAGGGGTTCACTGCACGGACCCTTGTAGGCCTTCGGGGGTCAAAGGAACTATTGTACCCCTCAGGCCTTCGGCCTTCGGGGTACAATGGTTCCTTTGACCTCCCTCAGGCCTACAAGGGTCCGTGTAGCGAACCCCTCCGACCAATAACTTATAATATCATACTTCATTGTCTCGTTTAAACAATAGGGGACTTTTCGTTTAGCTTATATCACGGCTTTGCGTCCCAACATTCGGATACAGCAACAAAAGGATATTACAAGGCATAACATGACGATGTACCGTTTTGTGACGCCACACAGGTGACAAAGTGTTACTGGCGCCGGTCGTGCAAGCTGACGTGGCGGGAACGCGCTCCCATAGTGACGTCATCCAATGACACGTGCGTCGGCAGAATATCCGATTACGTCATCTTCACAAATGCGCCCTGCATACCCACACGTAAGAGAAGATCATAATCTCTTTTTATGTCTCTGCCCCCGGGGGTATATATTTTAACCACTTGTGAACAATAGCGGTTGCTGCCTGCACACGAGGGTTACTTTGACAGTCGCCAGGAGATGCTTGAATCTATTGCGCATGTATTAGCCTAACGGATGTGAACAGATTAACGCGGTCAGTGCCAGCCGACACAGACTTAGTCCACAAGCTAGGAAGATCTACCGTGCACCCCCCCCCCAGTACTCAATAAGATGGGTTTCAAAGTGTTCCTTAGTATGTCCTGAGATGTTTAAGCCATGTTCCCCGAAAATCCTTAGGAACACACCAGAGATATAGCCGATGGCGCAAGGGTACCCCCATTCACGCTCTTCGCAGGTGCTAAAATGAGGTTGAGAAACATTTTCCTCTAAATAAATCAGAATTCATTCCAGAAACCCAAATCAGGCAATATTATGTCAAGGCACACCTTCTGCATCCTCTGCAAAAAACAGAATGAAAAAATATTGAATCTCTGGCTCACAGTGAAGGTATTTGTGCACCCATTAAACGACCATTTCCGCGAAATCGCAAAAAAAGACAAAAATAAAGTGTCAGATGCCTTCAGACATTTTCTATAGCATTGACAGTCCATTTTCAGGTTTACATAATTAAAACAGGATGTCACAATTATTATAAACTTTACTAGGTGATGCTGTGATCCCTGTGAGTGCCACAGTGGTTGATTTTGTATCCCTACCCCCAAGTTGTAAAAATACACAAAATTAATTAGAAAAAATTGCTTAAGTTATTCCATTTTATTTTGACCTCTTTTTATCTATTAAGTTTCAATAATGTAAGCATAAAGTGCAAGAAAATAAGTTAAGTCGTCATCCTTTACGGTACATTCGTGGTGAATGATAACTTTTTCCCATTTAAAATTGCCGAATTGGGAAACGTACGTCGTTTCCGGTGCCCTCAGAAATTTTGTATACAACTGATAGGTCTTTGTTAGGTTTTATTGGTTAGGATAGAGTACCACAGTTACTCCCAACCTGATTTTGTGATGCTATGATGCATTTAGGGGCCACAGTGGCTGAATCTGCTGCCCTACCCCCATTTTACCAGTACGCAAAGTAACGCAAAATAATCATAAAAATTGCTTACGTCATACTCCTCTGTTTAAATATTTTTTGTTGCCAGTTTTTTTTTAAAGTATACATATTGAGCATAACAAGTTGTGATCATTTCATTAATTTCAATGAAACCCATCAATTTAATTGTAACTATTTTTAACTGGCTGGTCTTTTAGGTGATATTTTACTTAGCGTAAGGCAGGTCTAGTAAGGTCTCCCCTTTTCCTTTCATTTATTTTCATCTAGAAATGTGTAAATATGAATGTGTAATAAAGTTTCATGGTTCCTAATAGCCAAAACAATGTTATCAAAAGTACTTAGTTTCCACATGTCGACTACGAGATCTCCACTTCCACCTTCTGCAACGTTCAATTTTGTATGGCCGTCTTTAAATCTTATATTGTTCTGGCTGCCAATAAGTGAGCTGTCAAGAGCTAGGCAGCATTTTTTCAGAGTTTGGTGTATAGGGGCGTGTCTTCTGGTCAGAACTGCCAGCAGACCGCTTCTGTGTATGGACATGTTTGGAGAATGTGCTAAGGAGACTGATTTTCTACGCCAAATTCGCATAGGGCTGTTTCCGCATGACCCAATCTCACGAGGTGAGTCCAGCAGGGTCCTTACGGTCTGTGAACATTTGTGAAAGTTGTTAAAAAATGACAAGGCTTTTTCAGGGCCCTGGAAAGTCTGTCAATTTCAGTCCTTTTCCTTAAAGTCTGTGAAAGTTTGTACAAAATTACAACGTGCTGGCAAACTTTTGTCTACTTCTTTTTTTTTTCTCCCCCAATTTGTGACTATTCCATTGCGAACGATCATGCTGACGCTTGTTGCAAGTGATCTATATTTAGCTCTGATCATAAAGTGACTGCATGGCCTTTCTGCCGAACATTCTGATTGGTTGTTTACGCTTCTACCGAAGTCCGCCATTCGCTAAGCGTTCTTTTATTTTGGTATCTCTTCATGCATTAGGCACGGAAGCTTCAAATAATTGCTGATACAGAGTGATCTGATTAAAGCGTGTAAACCTTCAGGCTTCATTTTGGGTTTGTGAAACGTTCCTGCTTTTCTGTACGGACCCAGTCCAGAGTAAGCAGTGCGTAGATGAAAGATGGTGGCCTGGCTCTCCCTGTTCAGCTTGTTGATGTCATCTGCCCACAGGCTGCAGCCGCCATTCTGCTGTTGCCAATCACTTTGTTGTTGTAGTGTCTCCATTCCCAGCTAGTCCAGAATGCACTGGAATCCACTGCAGCACTATTTTGTGGACAGGGCATCCAGTCTATCTTGAAGCTTCCTGGTGAGATCAGTGGATCAAGCTGCTGCCTTTCCCTAGCTAGTGCTCTGCTGCTGTGTTGAGCACCTGCAGATCTGTACGATAGTTGGAGCTGCTGCCACCAGCTGGTAAGGAGAGGGAGGTAGTAGTGCGGTCTGCACAACAGATGTACACACCAATTCCTTCATTCCGCACGGCATCTTATGTGGTATCACAGCTGCTGTGAGGGTAGCGCTTGTGCACAACCTCCAGCAAGATGGCTTTGTGCAGTGCCGCGACCTTTGGTAAAGAGTCCAGGAACATTGTTTATGTTGTCTTGAAGGCTCTTTCGAGATGTCCAGGTATCTGAAGGGAGCTGTTCACACATCTTTGGGCTTGGTTCCAGGACGTCAGTGTTAGCCCTTTGCAGGACCTTCAGTTGGCGGTTCAGATTTGGGCGGTTCAGATTTTGACATTTCTGACGGTTCTTGGTCTGCTCCTGTAGTCTCCCATGCTGTCGGTGTTTAGTAAGTTTCTTCATCATGTGTGCTGTTCTGTATTCCAGTGGCTCCAATGTCCTCCATTTCCTAAATTGGGGTACTCCAGATGGCTCTAAGAATGTCACTGCATCATGAGAATGATCCATGTTCTGCATCTTGTCAAGCCTGGCTTTTTGGGTTTTGCAGGCAGTGTTTCATGTTGTCGATGTATCTTGGTACCGCACAACTGGTCTGACCGAGCAGGTGTTTGCTTGTGCCAGGATGCTGTAATTTGAGCCAATGTGGTCCCCACCAGTTTCTTCATCAGAGACTTTTTTTTTTGCAGCTCTAGCTTCCATGGCTTCAATATGAGGCCTCCACGTGAATCCAGTAATTTATTTGTTGCCAGTAAAGTTGGCCTGTCTGTCTTTGGTACTCGAAGGTCTCCAGTTTTGAGGTGACCTCTTCCGTCTGATTGAAAGAGATGGTCTAGCTCAGTTTGAGTGGCCTCTTTCAGTCCAGCTGCTGACTCTATTGGCAACATCCTGGATTCTGGAGGATGCTATTTCTTTATGTTTTCTGGAGGATGCTATTTCTTTATGTTCTGCTGCGCTCCACACTGCAAAGTCATCCGCATGGAGGATGTTCGAGACGAACCTAGGTACTGTTGTACTGATGTCATTAATGTAGACCAAAAACAGCATCAGACACAACATCTCCCTGAGGTACACCTTCCCCGAGTTTGACAAGAGTGCTGAATGTGCAGACGATAGAAGCTTCAGCGGGAGCCCCTGTTAAGCATGCCTTAAATAAAAAAAATTTACAATTAAATTGATGGGTCACATTGAAATTAATGAAATGATCACAAATGTTTATGCTCAATATGCATATTTTATTAAGAAAACTGGCAACAAACATATTTAATCAGAGGAGCAATTGTTATGATCATTTTTCGTTCCTTTGCGTACAGGTAAAATGGGGGTAGGGCAGCAGATTCAGTCACTGTAGCCCCTAAATGCATCACAGCATCATAAAATCAGGTTGGGAGTAACTGTGGTACTCTTTCCTAAACAATAAAACCTAAAAAAGACCTATCAGTTGTATACACAATTTCTGAGGGCATCAGAAACAACGTACGTTTCCCAATTCAGCAATTTTAAATGGGAAAAAGTTATCATTCACCACGAACATACCGTAAAGGATGCTGACTTTCCTTATTTTCTTGCACTTTATGCTCACATTATTCAAACTTAATAGGTAAAGAGAGGTCAAAATAAAATGGAATAACGTAAGCAATTTTTTCTAATTAATTTTGTGTATTTTTAAACTTGGGGGTAGGGATACAAAATCAACTACTGTGGCACTCACAGTAATCACAGCATCACATAGTCAAGTTTATAATAATTGTGACATCCTGTTTTAATGATGTAAACCTGAAAATGGACTGTCAGTGCTATAGAAAATGTCTGAAGGCATCTGACACATTATTTTTGTCTTTTTTTGCGATTTCGCGGAAATGGTCGTTTAATGGGTGCACAAATACCTTCACTGTGAGCCAGAGATTCAATATTTGTTCATTCTGTTTTTTGCAGAGGATGCAGACGGTGTGCCTTGACATAATATTGCCTGATTTGGGTTTCTGGAATGAATTCTGATTTATTTAGAGAAAAATGTTTCTCAACCTCATTTTAGCACCTGCGAAGAGCGTGAATGGGGGTATCCTTGCGCCATCGGCTATATCTCTGGTGTGTTCCTAAGGATTTTCGGGGAACATGGCTTAAACATCTCAGGACATACTAAGGAACACTTTGAAACCCATCTTATTGAGTACTGGGGGGGGGAGGGGGGGGGTGCACGGTAGACCTTCCTAGCTTATGGACTAACTGTGTTTCTGCAGTCTTTGTTAATTTAGCACAAAAAACCTCTAATGTCCCAGGAACATGGATTCAAAGTAGTGCCACAAGAGGCATAGATCCTCATGAGCCCCCGCGACTGCGGGGGCTCATGAGGATCTATACCTCTTGCAGCTGGGTGGTGTTCAAAATCTACCGGCACTGAACGGGTTTAGAATATTACAGTTTAGGTTTTTGAGGAAGAAAAAGAAGAAGAATGTTATGTTACAGTTTATTACTATTAAATTTTGCTTGATAAATGTTTTTTGTTTTTTTAAAAGTGGACTTTAATTGCTAAAATTTGCCGATACAACGGGCTGTCTGTGTTGTCTTGCCTTGACTAAGACTTTTGTTTTTTCCCTTCTTTTCACAATCCGTGTGAGTAAGCACACTCACCACAGGGCCGGATCCAGGGGGGGGGGGATGTCCCCCCTTCCCCCATAAAAACTACAACATAAAACTTTGATACACTTAAGGATGATCTTTGCTCACCTTGGTGAAAAAACAAAAACAAGCCATACTCAAAACAGTCAAAACTCTGCTTTAGGTGTCTGTTTCTGGTGATTAAATTCTCCAAAAAAATTGTTGCCCCCCCCACCCCCCAATACATGTAAGTGATCCGGCCCTGCACCAGATGTCTGCCACTGTCTTTTGGGCGTAACGGAAACCACTCTCCAGCGTGCAAATCAGAAATGGAGCAGCAACTCTTTCAATTCGCCGCTTTGAAACTTTTATAATTTAAAGCTAGACCTTTTGCCCAGCATTATTGTGACATACTCAGAACATTATAAATTTTATAAATGAGATATTGAGAACTGTGGACCCCTTACTGCCTACAGAAGTCCGCTTTAAAGGCCCACTACCGCCGTCACTGTTCAGAGATACACTTCTGTAACAGATGGTTATGAAACGCTACACACAGGTCTAGATATGGTTCATTTAGACACAGGACAATCCAGTTCGGTCGTTCGTTTTATCCATTTTTTTGTCCCTCTGTACCGAGGTCATCAAGGATATAATCCAGTTCAGCACACGTCGTCTTTATATCAGTAATGACCTGACAATCACTCCACTCCGTTCTAGAACTACAACGCTTTCAGTACGAGAAACAGCTAAAATAAAATAGATTGAGCCTCTAACGGCTGCACAGAATAAATAAGTGCGATTACGCGTGTGCCTTTGCTGCGTGTCCAAACTGCTGTTAAATTTCATTAGGTGCGTCGACATGGCATAACAAACGCAAATGGTGCTGACATGTGTCTTCAGATTTATGAGTAATGGTACTTTAAGTCCGTCGGCGTGCCTTCACGATGCCTATATCTCTGACAGAAACAAATCAAGTGACTCCTCGTAATATACTGACGATCAAAAGGAAATTCGATATATTTGGAATCATCGAAAACACTTTAGATTTAGATTCCCCCCCCAAAAAAAAAAAAAAAAAAATGTCGCAGTTCTTTCAAGTGAGTACACAATTGCGTTTTACTTTTGTGTGTCTCAAAATCAAGATTTCATTAGCCATAACGACGACTTTCTGGAAAAACCTCAAGGAAAAAAAAAAGTTGTACGACTACCAATGCGCAAAAAGCCGTCGGGCTGACATCGGCCGCCGTTGACCCGCGCACGGTCGTGCGCGGGCCAACGGCGGCCGATGTCGGCCCGATGGCCTTTTCGCACTGCGTACGTGTTATTTTGGAAATCAAATCAAGGAAAGTAATTAACACCGAGAAATTCCCAGGTCAACCAGAGGACTGCCTCACATTTCAGGAAATATGTCCACCATGATAGTTCAAAATCTCAAAGTGCTCAATTAAATGAAACTTTCCCGTCGGCAGAATGTCAAAAGCCTTGCTGTCTGTCTCTGTCTGTTTCTCTTTCTGCCCAGAATGTCAAAAGCCTTGCTGTCTGTCTCTGTCTGTTTCTCTTTCTGCGCAAAATGTCAAAAGCCTTGCTGTCTGTCTCTGTCTGTTTCTCTTTCTGCGTATGCGCTTGTGCGTGCTTATAATTATGTGTTGCGTGAGGGGGTGTGTAAGGACTTTTTTTCATATCACTTTTGTTTGTTTGTTTCTAGTACTATTGATTCGATAAGTATATGTGTACTTTTATATTGATACGTAACTATAGTCTGACATCCTGTTTATATGTGTATCTTTCTGTACTGTTAGGCCATTGGCCTGTGGGTGTATGCGAGTGAGAGTATGAGATGTGTGTGTATGTGTGTTTTTGTGTGTGCGTGTGTGTGTATGTGTGTGTGTGTGTGTGTACGCGTATGTGTGTGTATGTGTGTTTTGTATGTGTGTTTTGTATGTGTGTATGTGTGTTTGTTGTGCGTGCGTGCGTGCGCGCTTGCGTGCGTGTGTGTGTGTGAGTGAGTGTGTGTGTGTGTGTGTTTGTGTGTATGTGTGTGTATGTTCATGTGTGTATGTGTGTTTTGTGTGGGTGTATGTGTGTGTGTGTGTGTGTGCGTCCGTGCGCACGAGCTTGCGTGTGTGTGTGTGTGTGTGTGTTTGTGTGTATGTGTATGTGTTTGTGTTATGTGTGTGTGTGTATGTGTGTTTAATGTGTGTGTGCGCGCGCGCGCGCGCGTGTCTGTGTGTGTGTGTGTGTGTGTGTGTGATATTTGTTGTAGTGTGTAGCAAGGACAAGATTGAAAATAGGTCTGTGACCTAATCTTTTATCCTTGTTTAATAAAGTTTCATTTCATTTCATCTCTCTCTCTCTCTCTCTCTCTCTCTCTCTCTCTCTCTCTCTCTCTCTCTCTCTCTCTCTCTCTCTCTCTCTCTCTCTGTGAGGTGTTAAACTCATACTCCCTGGACCCGCCCCCACAGACAAAAATATCAAATCTCTTAAATTGCTGGCATTAAACAAACAATTCGAATTTAATCGATGTGTATTAATGTACAAGATTCTATACGAGAGAGCCCCACTCCATTTGCGAACTCTGTTCAGATAATCATAGACAGAACACGAGAAACAGGTCGCTCCACCTACCAAAAACAAGACTATGTATATAAAACTAGCCTGGCCTTTTCAGGTGCAAAAGCATGGAATAATTTACCCCAGCATCTTAAGTCTATTTCTACTATTTTTAAGGATCGCCTTTATAGCTTTTTACTTCTAAACTAATACCACGATTCAATTCTCCTCTATTGATGCTGTACTCGCAGAGACACGTTCTAATTACAAGATGACCTTCAGTTTATGTAGCTGTTATTATGTTTGTTTGTTTTTTTCGCCTTTTGTGCTTTTTGTACACTTGAACGTTCTTGACACTATGGTTGTTCGTTTGTTTTTTTTTAAATATTTTATTGTGTTGCTCGATGTATATTTATGTGTGTAGAGTAGCAGGACAGTTTGTAAGAGAGGCATTTGCATGTATAAAACTTTATCCTGAATAAAAACGTTTCATCATCATCATTATCATCTCTCTCTCTCTCTCTCTCTCTCTCTCTCTCTCTCTCTCTCTCTCTCTCTCTCTCTCTCTCTCTCTCTCTCTCTCTCTCTCTCTCTCTCTCGTTTTGGGGAGCTGGGTGGCTCGGTGGTAGAGCTTTAGACTCTCGTCCGAAAGGTCGTGGCTTCAAACACAGCTGGGGTCAAAAGTTGTACAAATCTCATGTCGGTGCCCCGCCTTTGAAATCACCTTCGTGATGGATAAAAGACGTTAAACCCTGAACGTTTAACTCATTCGAGACGTGCCGCATCCGGATACGCGACTTATGCCGCGTATCCGGAGGCGGCACGTCCCGAATGAGTTAACGTTTTTCTCTCTCGTTTTCCTTCTCGTTCTGCTGAGTCGTGTCACGATCAACAAACAATGCGTTGAAGCGGTGATCTGCAGAGAGTGTCACTGCTTCCTAATTGATTTCAAACATTCACAGCCAGTGCGCAAAATAATTCATGCAGATTTTGACCGCTGTAGGCCAGCGCACAGCCGTGCAAGGGCCAGCAACGAACGACATAGGTCCGACGGCCTTTTGCTTAAGCACAGCGTGCGTAAATTTGTGCCTCTCGTATTACACGGAACCTAATCTTTTGATCTGTCCAAAAATTAATAGTGTTCATGTTATCTTAACCCAGTTTAGGCCATGTGTGTGCAGTCACCTGTACCTTAGTCCCTTCCTTGCCACTCTACGACGAGACCCAAATCAAAATGTCCGAGGCGTTAACCGAGGACATTTTGATTCGGGTCTCGTAATCACATAATTGGGTTTATGAAATGGGTGTTGTTTCAAAGGTCAAAGCCACCACCATTAAAGGAACGTGCTTAAGAATTGGTTTCAGCAAGAGGCATAGACCATCATAAGCCCCCGCGAGTGCGGGGGCTCGTGAGGATCTATGCCTCTTGAAGATGGGTGATGTTAAATTTTCTCTGCAGTGCGGAAAGGGTTAAACAGTACAAGTTGTTGCATACACAAAGGGGATGAACTTGACGCTAGCACTTCAAATTTGCGACTTCAAATTAAGAGCGAAGTAATGTAGCTTCACAAAAATCGTGTCTACGAAGTGAAAAAAAAATGTATGCAAGTGCAAAGAAATACCCAACAAAGAAAGAGAAGAACCCAACGGAGAAAGATACAGAACAATTTATTAAAATAGACAAACGAACAAGTAAACAATCAGCTGCCACTTGCTTTTTCTCACTCACAAGGTAAGTAGCGACTGATTTGTATATTTGTTTGTCTATTTAGAAATATTGTTTTTACCCGAAATATTAATACATGTGTTCTGTCCGTCATTCCTAAGCGTGCTTCTTTCTCAGTTGGGTTCTTCTCTGCATTTCACACGCTTAGCAGTCACCTTTTTTTAATTTTTTATCTAGATTACAACAATGAGAGAAACACGCATATAAAGGACATGTACAACACAAATTACAACAACAACAAACAAAATCTTTCAAAATGGACATACACACAGAAATTTTAATGGGCTACTTATGCGTTTGAGGCAAGAGATAAACGTTATTTTTTATATTTTTTTAAAATTTTATTTGTTCATTCATTCATTCATTCATTCATTCATTCATTCATTCATTCATTCATTCATTCATTCATTCATTCATTCATTCATTCATTCGTTCGTTCGTTCGTTTGTTCGTTTATTTATTTATTTATTTATTTCCCCGGGGTGGGGTGGGGGTAGGGGTGGTTGGTGGGTGTAGCCTGACTGTTATTACGTCAGATGACCTAATAATGTCCACTCTCACTTCTCTGTCCGAGAAACAGGTAGCGAGGAAAGCTTGTCGCATCGTTTCAGACGACAGTCACGTTCTGCATGGTGAATACTGATGATCAGCTCGGCGGTTCAGAACTATTAACTGTAAGACAATTCGTCGTCGGTCGTCATTTATTCCCATGTCCATCAGACTGCTAAACGATGAGACGAGCTGACCTCTCTGCCTGCATTTACCATGTGGTACAGACCTCTGTGTGTGTGTGTGTGCGTGTGTGTGTGTGTGTGTGTGTGTGTGTGTGTGTGTGTGTGTGTGTGTGTGTGTGTGTGTGTGTGTGTGCGTGCGTTTATTTTTTATTTTTTTTTATTTTATTTTTTTTATTTTATTTTTATTTTTTATCAGCTTATGTTGTTGTGATACCCTCCATGACTTTACACACGTCTAGTCTTAGCCCAGTGAGTTTAGGTTGTTTGTTTGTATGTATGTAAAAGGGTATGGGGGAGGAGTGGTAGAGGGTGTTGCGGATGACGTGAACATGTAAATTTTATTACTATTATTCTTGTTTCTTTGTGTATACCGCTGCGCCAAAAGTTCCCCTGGGGGACAATAAAGCATTGTTGCATTGTATTGTATTGTATTGTATTGTAAAGCTCACCTTAAGTGGGTGCAGTTGCACTTCCTATTTATGTCCCCTTGCACATGTAGTGATCAGGGAGACATGTGCACTAAAGGAACCGCAGATTGTAAAACACCTTCCCCCCCCCCCCTCCAACACACACACACACCCCATTCCTTAACTCATCCCTCCCCAAAGGGAAGTCTTCCACTGTTATTCCACTGTTTCCACTGTTATTGCTCATTCGACACGTGTGAGTCCGGATACGCGGCTTTACGCCGCGTATCCGGACGCGACACGTGTCGAATGAGATAACACGCGGCCTACAGGAGGTAGGCTCAGGTATGAGGAAATGAACTTGGTCGCCCCAAAACACTCTCAGTTTCATCGTTACAGCCAGCCGGCTCTCATAATTTTATACACTTCCGCTTTCCCGTACGCAAAGTACAGAGGGTTTCTACCGCAGCTTGTCCGCAACGGGGAAACTCTTTTAAGCAGCAAAGAAAAAAAAAAAAAAAGTAAAAAAAGACCCCCCCCCCCCAAATAAACAACAATAGAAAAATCAGTATTTCAGTTTACGACACTCAAACTTCGCAATTAAACAAAAAATGTAAAGGGGCCTGCTTCCAGCAATAATAGTTGGCAGTATCGCCTTTATAATTGTTCTTAGTATGTCTGACAATAATGCTGGACCAAAGGTTTATTTTAATTTGTAAAGTTGGAAAGTCAAAAATGAAAGACGTTTCTGCTCTTCTGTTTCTTTGTGCGTAGGAGAGTGCCACTGACTCGCACGATGGGCAGTAAAAACACCTGCGTTTCGTGTGCCTGCTCAGCTGGATTGAAAAAGGAAGGGTATAAAAGCCTCACTGAGGCAAGAAAACATTGAAACCCCTTTGTATCGGCAAATTGTAGCAATCAAAATCCGCCATAGAGCAGAATGCTTACAGTTCGTTAGTCCCAGCTTTTGTGCAGCATTCATATAACAGATTTTTAAAAAAATGCAACCTTGTTTCATCAGCTTGATTCTTTTAGCGGATGAATGAAAACAAATACGTTATTGGTCGCAGTGGGTTGCTAAACGGACTCTTCGGGAGGTCAGATTAGCCAATGTACCCCGAAGGCCTGGTCAATGGTTAATTTGACCTCCTACATGCATACGAGGGGCCGTGTAGCACACATCTGATACCAATAACATATTCATAACAGAGATAATAATATTATGAAATATAAACTTCGAACCCTTGTAAATAATTTCAGGCACTGTCATCGACATATGCGAAGGTGCTGAGATCGTGACGTCAGCCTTTGGAATCATTCGCAGTCATGACGCGTATCCTCAGCCTTCTGACATGAGACAAATGACCCAGCAACAGTGCAGGAAAATTCTGGAACCCAACAAAAATCACACGCTAGTTCTTCACATCGATGACATCAGTCTGTCGTCATGCGATGTCATCCAGGTCCTACACGTGACAAGCTCGCGAGAAGTGCGCTTGATGGATAATCGCATGAATGACCAGAGCGACGTCACTTTCGCGGTGACGTCAGGCCAGATCATCATTAATTACGTCACAGGCGGCAGAAATTGTGCGGACGAGGGCCGCGGGTTCCTCATTCGTTTTGAACGTGAGTGTTGCAGGTTTGTTCAAAAACAGTTACGCAGTTCCTTCACGTTGGTTGTTGACGCCATTGATAAACTCCTTCTCTGCTGGGACACAACGAGCAACGCCCAAATGCAAGAGGCATAGATCCTCATGAGCCCCCGCAGTCGCGGGGGCTCATGAGGATCTATGCTTCTTGCTGACACCACTTTGTATCCAATTTTCCATGGACGGCTGTGGAAGGGGTTACATGCACAATAAATCAAACGTAGCTAGTAAAATCAACAGGAAAATAGGCTATTTATACATATTAACCACCACCCCCTACCGCTTTACATATACCAAACCCATCCTTCAACCCGCCCCCACCCTCTTCCCCTCATTCACCCCCATTCCCGTCGCTCCCCCCGTCCACCACCACCACCACCACCACCCCCTCTACGCTCCCCCCTCCTCCTCGTCTACCCCTCCCTAATCTCCCCCTCCCGTCCTCCCCTCCCCCCCCCCCCCACACACACACACACAGCACAAACTCGTGCAATTAACTAATGTAGAGTTACGATCGCGTACAGTGATTTGGCTAAATTCAGTGGGTTATTTCTCTCCATACAGGTTTACACTCTAAAGAAAAGAAGAAGAAGAATTCAAGTCCGCAATATAAGTTGTGCGGAAATCAGAATTAGGTCAAAATTGCACGTGTTTCCTCAACAACGTTGGCTCAGTTAAAAACCGGAACAAATGCGATATCACGTGTTTTTCCGGACTTGTAATCCAGCGTTTTCCTCGAAACACGCGCAATTTTGACCTACTTTCGTATTTCGTCTTTACATCAGTATCAAACTTCACGAAACAGATGCCAGTGTTGCATTGTAAACTATGTTTGCAGAGAAAGGTTTTAGACACCAGGACAGCGATCTGTGCATTGGAGAGACCGCAGCAGCAGTGGCGGCATTCGGAGACACACGTTTCAACGGTAACATAAGCATGCACCTGGATGGGATTCCATTTCACCCCCTGCTGACAATGAGGGCAGATCGGGCTTCCGCCGAATTGTCAGTTTTCAGTTCCACACTAATATAAAGAGTGTAAGCCGACTAAGCAACAGATACAAAGTCAGTACAGTGTCAGCGGGAGGCATAGATCCTCAACCTGTTTCAAGCGACCGGCCTTATGAGTCACCTGCCCTTAACTCATTCGAGACGTGCCGCCTCCGGATACGCGGCTTATGCCGCGTATCCGGAGGCGGCACGTCTCGAATGAGTTAAAGACCACCATTTAGGTGGCCGTAGCCTTGATGAGCAAAAAGTGTCAGCTGTCATTTAATGACCATCATTTAGGTCGATGTAGCTACCTAAATGATGTGCCTTTTCCCTTCCCCATCTCCCCACCCTGATAACTGTTGGCTTTTTCTGAGGTTGGACTGTCGCTGACCCCCCCCCCCCTCCCCGTCTCTCTGTCTCTGTCTGTCTGTCTGTCTGTCTGTCTGTCTCTCTCTCTCTCTCTCTCTCTCTCTTAGCTCTCGTGTTCTTCAAGTGGCGATTAGCGACCACTATCCTGTGTGGTGTAGTTGAGCTCTGAAGGTGGACAAGCCATGTCGTAAAAACCAGCATACCACTATTCATTACAGGTCGTTTAAACACTTCAATCGGGACGCGTTTCTCGCCGACCTGAGCGGAATCTCTTTTCAGTCAGTTTATAACTACGATATTCCTGAAGAAGCGTTGGCCGAATGGTACAGATTGTTTCTTGGTGTACTTGACAAGCATGCGCCACTACGTGAGAAGAGAGTCAAACACGCACAGTTACCTCAGTGGTTAAGAAAGGACATTAAGACGCCATGGCTCTCCGAAATGAACTGAAGCGGAACAAAGATTATGCTGCTTTCCGCAAGCAGCGCAACCGCGTAAAGTATCTGGTGCTCGAGGCCCAAAAAAAAAAAAAAACACTTCCAGCGCTTGATGGATAATAAAACTGATACCGTATCTGTCTGGCGAGCCCTCAATGCCTTTACCAAATCACGTCAAACACCACCATGTGCTTCTATACCCGCTGATACCTTTAATCAACATTTCCTGTCTGCTGCCGACTCACTTTTGAATAAAAGTACTAATAACCTAAACAAGCCGACTATTTCTGTAAAACTTAATAATTTATGCGACGAGAGACTGGCGCCAAACGACTTTTTTAGTATTCCGTACTTAACTGTTTTCGACGTAGGCAAGTCTATTAGTCAGCTGAAAAATAAACGCTCCCTTGGTCATGACGGCATTAATAGTTTCTTTTTAAAACTGTCTGTCCCTATGTGGTTGAATCTTTAACATGTATCTACAATCTTATAATCCAGCAAGGTAGTTTCCCAAGAAGCTGGAAAATAGCTAAAGTCATTCCGCTGCCCAAAACTAAAGACCTCACTGACCCCAACAAATTCAGGCCAATTTCACTTTTATCAGCTTTTATCAGGCACACTTCCTGGAGACACATAACTTGATTTATCCGTTACAGTCAGGCTTCAGACCCTGCCACTCTTGTCACACGGCTCTGTCTCATCTGACCAATACCTGACTAACTTCAATAAACAATGCTGCCCCCACCCGGGTCTGCCCTGGGGGACTTGGGTGGGGTAACTACTTTTTAGTTCCCAGGGTTACCCTGGTCAGCCCCACAGGGTGGGTTTCTTCTGTATTCTGGTGCATGTGTTTCTGTCTACCCTTGGTCCATTCACCTGTATTTTCCTTTTTTAAACTCTCCCTACTGTCTGCGCTGCCTGTAGCTCTTGATATTGGATGTGTGTAGCTAAATGGTCTTAGCTTTATTTAGGCCCCTTGTCGTAGGTTTATTTAACGTGTTGGACTGGCTGGGGACATACATTCAATATTCTGTTTTTTTTTTTTTCACAATCAGTGCAGGCACGTCCTGAGAAAGCCTTGTTGCTGTCGGGACGTTAAGCAATGTACAATCAATCAATAAACAATGCTGAAATGACCGGTGCGGTATTTTTAGATTTTCTAAAGCTTTTGACTTAGTCAACCATGAACTGTTGCTACAGAAGCTGTTGGCATATCACATCGACACAGATTCCGATGCCTTCTTTAAATCTTATCTAAGCAATAGATCTCAGTATGTTTTTCAACGGTAAGCATTCCTCAAAAGGTGTAATTAAGCATGGAGTGCCCCAGGGGTCTATTTTAGGCTCTCTCTTGTTTTTAATCTTTATTAATGACTTTCCTTTGTATATCTCACAATCAAATGTGCGATGCAATTTGTTTGCGGACGACGCTACTCTCAACGTGTCGTCGGCAAAAAATATCACAATTAATTCTTCTTTGCAACATAGTCTGTTAGACGTCTCAAATTGGTGCCGAGACAACTACATGATACCTAACCCATCTAAAACAGAGTCCCCCACCCGGGTCTGCCCTGGGGGACTTGGGTGGGGTTAGGTATTTTTTAGTTCCCAGGGTCACCCTGGTCAGCCCCACAGGGTGGGTTTTTCTCTCTATTCTGGGGCATGTTTCTGTCTACCCTTTGTCCATTCACCTGTATTTGCCTTTTTAAAACTCTCCCTACTGTCTGCACTGCCTGTAGCTCTTGATATTGGATGTACCCCACCCGGGTCTGCCCTGGGGGACTTGGGTGGGGTTAGGTATTTTTTAGTTCCCAGGGTCACCCTGGTCAGCCCCACAGGGTGGGTTTTTCTCTCTATTCTGGGGCATGTGTTTCTATCTACCCTTTGTCCATTCACCTGTATTTGCCTTTTTAAAACTCTCCCTACTGTCTGCACTGCCTGTAGCTCTTGATATTGGATGTGTGTTGCTAAATGGTCTTAGCTTTATTTAGGCCCCATGTTGTAGGTTTATTTAACGTATTTGACCGGCTGGCGACATACATTCAATTTTCTGTTTAGTTTTTTTTTTCACAAGCAGTGCAGGCACGTCCTGAGAAAGCCTTGTTGCTGTCGGGACGTTAAGCAATGCACAATCAATTGATATTGGATGTGTGTTGCTAAATGGTCTTAGCTTTATTTAGGCCCCATGTGTTAGGTTTCTTTAACGTATTTGACCGGCTGGCGACATACATTCAATGTTCTGTTTCTTTTTTTTATTTTTTCACAAGCAGTGCAGGCACGTCCTGAGAAAGCCTTGTTGCTGTCGGGACGTTAAGCAATGTACAATCAATCAATCATAAAACAGAGTGCATGTTAATCACTACAGGTCAAAACCACCAGCTAAACCCACCGCCACTTAACCTTTTCCTTAACTGTCAGCCGATTAAACAAGTTAAGGAGCGCCGGCTGTTAGGCGTCATTATAGACGATCAATTGACATGGCATGCGCATGTAAACAGTGTGTGCAAAATTGTGTCCAGAAATCTATTTCTCCTTTCAAAACTTATTTACTTTACGAATTCACCAACTAGAAAACTCTTCTTCAGCGCTCACATCCAGTCCCACATTGACTACGCATCTACAGTCTGGGACGGGTGTAGTGATGCGTACGTAAAGAGGCTTAATTCCCTCCACCGGACCCCCACCCGGGTCTGCCCTGGGGGACTTGGGTGGGGTTAACTACTTTTTAGTTCCCAGGGTCACCCTGGTCAGCCCCACTGGGTGGGTTTCCCTTCTATTCTGGGGCATGTGTTTCTGTCTACC
>BTPG01000004.1:216925856-217160856 GCA_036245525.1 Semisulcospira habei | reverse complement strand
ACTGCGCGTCGAGTTTATTTATATTTATCCCGTCAATAAACAGGCTAACCCATTTAACCCCACGGCCGAATTTCCTCAAATTTAAAGGCGTCATCCAACGACTACGTACAAGCTGCAGGAGATGGATCGATCATGATAATTCAAGGGTAGCGCCAGATTAGCTTGGCGCCGTCAGGCGCCAAGCTGATCTGGCGCTACCCTTGAATTATCTTGGTCGATCCATCTCCCAAGGCGCCAAGCTAATCTGGGACTACCCTTGAATTATCATGTAGCCACCTAAATGATGGTCTTTAATGACAAGTGACACTTTTTGCCCTTCAGGACTTCTCTTGAGAGAGCTCCTCTTTTCCTCTTGCAAAAAAAAGTTGGTAGCTCAAAACAGGTTTACTGTACATCGATTATAGTTGATACCGTCACTAATATCTAAACATTTTTTTTTAAATCTGACCTTTCCAGTGAAAGCAGCTGTCAGCAGATGCGTTGCTATCCCTAAGGAGGAGATGACTCTCAGGTGCCCGTCGAGTCACGTGATCTTCCAGCCGGAAGTGCTGGTCGGTGTGGCAGGCTGGGAACGCCGATGCCATTTCGAATATGGCGACTGTGAGGGACAGACTCACACCTTGGTGGTGCAGAGGCATCAGGTATTTGCCAGTGGTCTTAACATTCCGTTCACTGTCTTAAAGTACCATTAGGCATAAACCTGAAGACACATTTCAGCACCATTTGTGTATGTTATCCCTTGTCGACACACCTAAAGATCTTTAACAGATGTTTGGACAAGCGGCAGCAAAACTGACACACGGCGCGTAATTGCACTTATTTATTCTGCACTGCCGTTAGCGTGTCAATCTATTTTTAGCTGTCTCCCGCACTGATAGCATTGTATTTCTAGAACAGAGTGGAGTCATTGTCAGGTTACTTGATATAAAGACCACGTGTGCTGAACTGGATTCTCCTGTGTCTACTGAAATGAACCATAACTAGACCTGTGTGTAGCGTCCATCTGTTACAGAAGTGTATCTTTGAACAGTGACGGCGGTAGTGGGTCTTCAACCTACTTACTGAAATAATGTCATAGTATGTCCTGGTGCCTGAAAATTAATTATAGCACAGTTATCGCATTTGAAAACAACAACAACAACAACGTCAGCCTCAACAACAAAAATAATACTTCTACTGCTAATGCTACTAAATCAACTACTCCTAAAAATATAATAGTAATATGATAATAATAATAATAACAACAACAACAACAATAATAACAGAAATTGTAATAGCCATGGCTTACAGATGACCAAAATACCAGCATGTCCAAAGAATGGATGGATGAATGAATAAATGAATGAATGAAGGAATGAATCAAGCAATCAATGAACCAGTAATGAATGAATGAATGAATGAACGAATGAATCAATCAATCAATCAATGATTGATATGTGACCGTCCGGCAGTGCCACTGGCAGCAGGCGTGTTCGCTGTCATGGCGGAGGGACATCCCCATTCTGAAGGCCGAGGACATTCTGTGCATGGTACGGAAGCCCGACTACGTCAAATTCGCTGATGCTACGTGTCTGCCAACAGGTACACTCTTTGCACAGGACGCACCATTAACCCGCTCACTGCAAGAGGCATAGATCCTCATGAGCCCCCGCGACAGCGGGGGCTCATGAGGTTCTATGCCTCTTGCTGAGACCAATTTGTATCCACGTTTCTCGGGCGGTTTTGACTTTTGATCGTTGTATGAAAAAAAAAAAAAAAAAAGATTTCAGAAACAAAAGTAGTACGACCAGTGGCAGGGAAGGGGTTAATCTCTTTACTGCTAACTGCCGGAGATTGCGCCACTAAATTCTTTGCTAATTCAACACCAGTTTAGCTCCTGCCCGCCCAAGGAACGTGAATGCATAGTGGTTTCAGCAAGAGGCATAGAGCCTCCTGAGCCCCGCATTACAGACCAGCACACACACGGTATTCGCGGTCGAACATTCCTGAAACCAGATAATCATCCCAGCAAGCAATGGCCCTCGGGCCGACGGACGGCAGCAATTTACCCGCGCACGGCTGTGCGCTGGCCCATTGCGGCCGTCGTCGGCCTAAAGAACTTTTGCTACTGCGGATGCAGTTATTTGCATCTGTATTATTATTATTATTATTATCATTATTATTATTATTATTATTATTATTATTATTATTATTATTATTATTATTATTATATTAAATTATTAATTTATTTATTCATTTTTTGGGTCACAGATGCAGTAGTGGACCTTTGCGAAAAAGGTTTCTGGCATGTCAACGGGACACAAATCTTCATTCGCAGCCACAGTTCCTTCCCTTGGAACTACGACCCTTACCCAGCAGTGTGCCGGAAGCGGATACACGTCCACCGGAAGTACGGTCTGCGCATCCTTTCGCGCAACCTCGATTTAGACCCGAACTTGGGAAGAAAGAGAGATAACTTGAAATTGTGGAAGGTGACACAAGAGAGTGATCGGACTTTGGCGAACGTTTTCCACGGAAATGACGTCATTGATGAAACATTCGAGGGCGGCTGTGTAGATGTGGAGTTTCAAAAAAGTCCAAACACGAATGGTGGGGCAGGATTTGTCCTCAAACTTGAGAGTGAGTAGATAGGGTTCGTAGGCTAAAGTCGGCGACTTTTCGGGGCAGTGAAAGATCAAACTTTCGATGTCTTTCACCCTTTGGACATCGGTAGCGTGATGGTTGAGGTGATTCCGACAGGAATCACCTCGACCTTACACGCTACCGACAGGAATCACCTCGACCTAACAAGCTACCGACAGCAAAAGGATTAACACCAAAATGATGTTTTCACAAAACGCATTGAACTTGGTATTAAAATGGCCAGACGACAAATGTGAATTCAAGCGTGTTAAATGCAAAGAAATACCAGCCTAGAAGAAACACCCTTTGAACGTCAGAACACGAGACAGTTTACTAAGTAAACTGTTGTGTTTTTGGCCTTTCAATGCGTGTTTCTTTGTTAAAAAGGCGAAAGTATGCCGTTTTCTTAGACATATATTATACACATGCAAATCACAGTTCACGCGTCAGTAACCCCACGGAAAGGCCTATCACATTATGCCGACATGGGATATTGTAATGCCGCGCGACCCGTCTCAGCATGGTACCACACTGATCGCTGTGAACTGTATTTAGTGGGCCACTGCCGTCCTGTTTTACATCTTTTCTAGGGTCTGTTCCTTTCCCATCACGCGTTATCCTCGTCAACCGTCAAAGTGAGCTGCAGTATCCCCTGCCACCGCCCCCGACCCCCCCCCCCCCACCCCTCTCATGCCCAGCCCCCTCGGACCCACACTTCCCCTACTTCCTCCCATTGCAATATTTATTTTTTTTAGAAAAGAGTTTATGGAGAACAAAACTGGGGAGAAAAATATTTGGAGGAATGAGAAGAAAAAACATGCAGATTGTTTGTTTGTTTGTTTGTTTGTTTGTCAACTGGTTGGTTGTGTTTATGGTTGGCTGGCTGGCTAATTTGATTGGATGGATGGTTGGTTGGTTGGTCGGTTTGTTGGTTGGTTGGCTGTTTTTTTTCCCGGGCTGGGACACTGTGCCTTTTCCCTTCACCATCTCCTCAACCTGCTAGCTGTAGTTTTGTGAGGTTGGACTGTCGCTGCCCCCATCCCCCCTCCTCCCCCCCCCCCTTTATTTTTGAGTGAGGGGGTCGCTGGAAATAAAAAGTAACACAAAGACTTCGGTTGACTGAATGGTAAAATTGTATTGAGAAATGCCCGCTCAGGTCTCTCTCTCTCTCTCTCTCTCTCTCTCTCTCTCTCTCTCTCTCTCTCTCTCTCTCTCTCTCTCTCTCTCTCTCTCTCTCTCTCTCTCTCTCTACCGTTGGAAAATAAAGGTTCATTGTTCATTGTTCTCTCTCTCTCTCTCTCTCTCTCTCTCTCTCTCTCGTCGTTTGATATTTTGGAGGCTGAGAGTGAACATGTACGGCAGGCTCGCCACTCTCCCCATCCCTGACACCCCTCATATTAAATATGAACAATATCTTCCTACGTCACTGCGCGAATTTATATTTATCCTGGCAATAAACAGGCTAACCCATTTAACCCCAAGGCCGCATTTCAGTCCTTGATTGGAAGGTGTCATCCAACGACTATTACCAGCTACAGGAGATGGATCGACAAGGATAAGGCGCCAAGCTAATCTGGCGCTACCCTTGAATTATCATGGTCGATCCATCTCCTTATGCGCCAAGCTAACCTGGCACTACCCTTGAATTATCATCGATCCATCTCCTCAGGCGCCAAGCTAATCTGGCACTACCCTTGAATTATCACGTTCGATCCATCTCCTGCTGTATTCATAGGGCGTTGGGGCTCAATTGGGGTTAATTCACTATCACGACGTGTTTTTCATGCAGCTCTAGTGCCCGTGACGGAGATGACGGACGACTTTCACGAGTGCGGGGATCTAGTATCGGCCGTAAAACAATACAGAGCAGCTCAGCTCGACCGGAGAAACTCGAGGGGACGGAAAAAGACACCTCATCGTAAGTTGTAGACCTTTCAACGCTGTTTTAATAGTGCATTAACCCATTACACCGCTGAGAAACAGCCGACACAACCCATCTGCAAGAGGCATAGATCCTCATGAGCCCCCGCAGTCGCCGGGGTTCATGAGGGTTTATGCCTCTTGTTAGTCTAGTGTTCTTTATATCTATTTATTATGCCCTCTTCCTCTGTGTTTCTTTCTGGTTTTTTTTTTTTTTCTCACGCAAAAGTCGGTCATTGTGTATTGATTTCGGACGCGCAGTTCGCGATCGCTGACAGCGAAGGGGTTAACTCATTCGAGACGTGCCGCCTCTGGGCGGCACGTCTCGAATCAGTTAAAGCGAGCTGCTCTAGATTTGCCATGAGGATCCATATCCTCTTGCTTACACTATTTTGTATCCATGATCAATGGACGGCTGTTGACTCTTTGGTGTTGAGTTATTATTATTATTATTATTATTATTATTATTATGATGATGATGATGATGATGATGATGATGATGATGATGATGATGATGATGATGATGATGATGATGATGATGATGATGGTGATGAGTGATGATGATGATGAAATCACTTTGTATCCATGGTCTATTGACGGCTGGGACTTCTTGGTCTTGAGTTAGCAACGATTTCAAAAACAAAGACTGCGCCCAACTAGCAGGTAAGGGGTTAATAAATTTAAACTTACACCTGTTTTGAAACTCTGATTTTGGGGAAATGAGAACGACTAAGCACTGATCTCAAATGCAACACAACAAGAAAATTAACTCCGCATTACCTGTAAGATTGTCAGCGGCTACGGTGATCTCCCGTTGCTAGTAATTCATTGCCTTGTAATCAGCGTAGCGTTACATGCAGGCGGAATAAATTACGCGGGCCGCGGTCCCCAGCAGGCAAAAGCTATCGTGCGCGGACCCACTGCGGCCGACTTCAGCACGATTGCCTTTACTCACTGGCTCTTTCTATACTGAGCCGCCAGAGTTTCACTCACTGAAGGCCGGCCAGTGAACAGATTCGACAGAGGCAGACAGGAAAGACGTTTGTAGGAAATCATTTCAAAATCTATATAATTATATGAAAACACGCACGCACCTATACATGCACACACGCACGCACGCACGCACAGACGCACAAAGGCACGCACGCACAGACGCACGCACACAAAACTGACAAACACACTCAGAGGCACCAGTAAGCTCACCAGATACTACACATGAACTACCATAGATTACGACAGTTTCAGAGTAGTGTCTAAATTGCTTGGCGCAACAGCGGCGATAACGACGACGACGACGACAACAACAACAACGTAACAACAGCGACAACAACAATAACAACAACAAACCACCACCAACAACAACAACAAGGAACGAAACGAAAACAACTTGACGACGAGAGGTAACACACGTACTGTTGTAGTCCCCTCTGTCTCATCTAGCCACGAGACTTTCGAAACACACGCACACACGTATACGCACGCACACACACACACACACACACACACACACACACACACACACACACACACACGTATACGCACACGCACACACACACACACACACACACACACACACACACACACACACACACACACACACACACACACACACACACACGGTGGTGACTGAGTGAGCAGTATCGCAATGTTTGTTACAGCTTATGCCCAGTAAGCCAAACATCCAGGGGCTGAGATCGGCCGCAGTGGGCCCGCGCACAGCCGTGCGCGGACCCACTGCGGCCGACGTCGGCCCGAAGACCGTTGCTTACTGGGACATAATAATCGTAGCACACTGCAGCTCTCCGCTTCTGTAAGTAATGGCGGACAGAGTTGGAACATGTCAGTGACCGATGCCACAATAAAACACTGTAATTTCAGTCGGTTCACATTCAAGTTTCAAGTTTCACATATGGACAGACAAACCTGTTGTGACAACAAGGGGCATAGATCCTCATGAGCCCCCGCAAAGCGGGGGCTCATGAGGATCTATGCCCCTTGCTCACAGCATGTGAGAGTCTATGCCTGTTGCACTGTGAGGCATTGCTAAATGTCTTCTAGCTTAAAGCGATCCGCTCCCCTGCTTTAGTTGATAAAATTCGCTTATACAACGGACTGTCAGTGTTGTCTTGCCTCAGCTAATACTTGTCCACTTCTCTTTTCGCAATCCATGAGAGCAGGCACACGTACTAGAGGTTTTTCCCTGCCTTTTGACCCCCACCCGGGTCTGCCCTGGGGGACTTGGGTGAGGTTAACTACTTTTTAGTTCCCAGGGTCACCCTGGTGGTCACAGGGTGGGTTTTCCTCTGTATTCTGGGGGCATGTGTTTCTGTCTACCCTTGGTCTATTCACCTGTATTTTCCTTTTTTAAAACTCTCCCTACTGTCTGCGCTGCCTGTAGCTCTTGATATTGGATGCGTGTTGCTAAAAGGCCTTAGGTTTATTTAGCTTATTAGACCAGCTGGCGACATACATTCAATATTCTGTTTAGTGTTTTTTTTTTCCACAAGCAGTGCAGGCACGTCATGAGAAAGTCTTGTTGCTGTCGGGACGTTAAGCAATGTACAACCAACCAACCAACCTGCCCTTTGAGCGTAACGGAAGAAACTCTCATGCGTACAAAGGAAAAGAAGAGCAGAAAAGCCTTTCATTTTATGACAATCAAACTCCATAATCCATAAGGTAGCCCAATTATTAGCACTGGCAGTCTCCCCTTTTCTTTTCATAAGGTAGCCCTTCTGACCAGCATTATTGTAAGGCATATTAAGAACGTTGATAAATGAGTCCATAAGCCGGCCCTTCTGACCAGCATTATTGTAAGGCATATTAAGAACGTTGATAAAGGAGTCCATAAGCCGGCCCTTCTGACCAGCATTATTGTAAGGCATATTAAGAACGTTGATAAAGGAGTCCATAAGCCGGGCCTTCTGACCAGCATTATTGTAAGGCATATTAAGAACGTTGATAAAGGAGTCCATAAGCCGGCCCTTCTGACCAGCATTATTGTAAGGCATATTAAGAACGTTGATAAAGGAGTCCATAAGCCGGCCCTTCTGACCTGCATTATTGTAAGGCATATTAAGAACGTTGATAAAGGAGATATTAAAACTACATCAGTTTTTTGCTCTGTTTTGGAATAGCTGTTTATTGCCGATGTTGCGCTGACCTGCACTCGTGTGTGTGTGTGTGTGTGTGTGTGTGTGTGTGTGTGTGTGTGTGTGTGTGTGTGTGTGTGTGTGTGTGTGTGTGTGTGTGTGTGTGTGTGTGTGTGTGTGTGTGTAAAACTGGTATCCTTGTAATATTGTCTTTTCATGTACTGTAATTGGGTTAATATTAGTTGGATCCCCAGTAGCAAAATGTCTTCGGGCCCACGACGGCCGCCCATCTTAGCAATGTAATGTTAGCCAATAAATTGTAAAGCGCTCAGAGCTCTTTTTGGGGTTGGGTGTTATATTAGGTTTACATGATGACGATGACGATGATGATGATGATGATGATGATTATTATTATTATTATTATTATTATTATTATTATTATTATTATTATTATTGTTGTTGTTGTTGTTATCGTCGTCATCATCATCATCATCATCATTATTGCGATCTATCGGTCATTTACTGTCTGGAGTAGGCCGCTTTAATTAGATAGGACTACAGTTGCACAACTTGCAATGCTTCCATTGTGGATGTGGGGAACACAGCGTGTGGTATGAGACCACTTTAGGGGCTGATCTAAGCATACGACCAATACTTCTGCTGGGTCTGACGAAGGTCTATGCCGGTCTGGTCAGAGATCAACAGCCTTTGCTAAATGACTGCCAATTCAACGTTTAGGGACTGCTTCGTAACAGGGCGTCACTTCCCGATGCGCACAAGGCCATCGGGCCGACGTCGGCCGCCGTTGGCCCGCGCACCGCCGTGCGCGGGCCATCGGCGGCCGACGTCGGCCCCATGGCCTTTTGCGCATTGGGTTTGCCCCCTCACCCCTTCTTCCTGTTGTGAAGTACTTGTAATGGCGTGAGACTTCGCCGCACTCATGACCCTGGCGATCTACAAGGCCCCGATTAGCAAAAGCCAGTCGGGCCGCTGTCGACCGCCGTGGGCCCGCGCACAGCTGTGCGCGGGCCCACGGCGGCCGACAGCGGCCCGGTGACCTTTTGCGTCGTTAAGAGGCGTTGGTGGTGATCGTGGTGGTGGTGGTGGTTTTGGTGATTGTTGTAGTGGTGATGGTGGTGGTGGTTCCAAGTTAGTGGTGATGATTGTTGTCGTGGTGTTTGTTAGGTGGTGGGGAGGGGGGGGGGATATAATTGTCCTCCCTCCCCCCTCCACACACACACACTTACAAATATGTACCCACTTTCCTCTTTCCGGTCGACCGCCGTGAGATGGCCTTAGTCGCCTGCTCGGCGTTAAACCCCAACAACTAACTAACTCTTTCCGGTCGAGCGCAGTGGAAATTTACAGCTGCCTTGACTTGCCTTGGGCAGTCTGAATAACCCTTATCATTCGGAATCCACCAGTGAGTGAAATAAGTTACTTGACTAAAATAGTTCAAGGGTATTGCCAGAATAGCTTGGCACCTCTGGGCGCCAAGCTATTCTGGCACCACCCTTGAACTAAACCGCATTGGTCTCTATCCTTATCTGTAATTACTGTAAGGTAGCTTGCATATGGCAGTGTACAAAATTGAAGCTTTTAGCCTCTGGATGATATGGGTTAATTAAATTGTTCTGTTCCAATCAGTTCGGTGCACGTGTTCCGCCCTGTTCGGTTTAGTTTACTCCAATTGAAGTTCAGTTGGAGATGCCGGTAGTTCAAGATGATCTCTGCCCTTGGAAAGGCACATCATTATGCGCTGTCTTGGAAAGGCACATCATTATGCGCTGTCTTGGAAAGGCACATCATTATGCGCTGTCTCTGCGAAGTCTCCACTGACTGGACTGCTTTGGACTAGTCATAACAGCGCCCATTTGCTAATACGCTACTTTCAAGGGAAACGTAATTTTTGACTGAGGCAGTGGCTTGAAATAATAAGTAATAAATAGACTTCAGTCGACCAAGAGTAAAACTGCATTGAGAAATATCCTCTCTCTCTCTCTCTCTCTCTCTAGTCTCTCTCTCTCTCTCTCTCTCTCTCTCTCTCTCTCTCTCTCTCTCTCTCTCTCTCTCTCTCTCTCTCTCTCTCTCTCTCTCGCTCTCTCTTGGAATTCCATCCCCGCACATTTGAAAACTATTACCTCACCAGGAAGTTTTAAAACAAAACTTTTTGATTACCAGGTGAGTCAGACTTAGTACGTTTCTCAGGTACTGTAATATTTCCTGTACCTCATGTATTTCATACAGATGGTTTTTATATGTGTGTGCGCGTGTGTGTGTGTGTGTGCTCGTGTTTGTTTGTGCGTGTGGGTGTATGTGTGAGCGGCGCGCGTGCGTGCGTGTGTGCACATGTGTGTGTGATGAGTATTATTATTTTTTCTGTGTATATAATGATGCTATTGGGTTTTGTATGTACATATATATTTTATAGTTTCCCTTCTTTTTTATCCTGTAGATGTTAGCAACGGCAAGTTTGTAAAATGACGATTTGTTTTCTGTCAAAACTTTTTACCGTTGAAAAATAAAGTTTCATCATCATCATCATCATCATCTCTCTCTCTCTCTCTCTCTCTCTCTCTCTCTCTCTCTCTCTCTCTCTCTCTCTCTCTCTCTCTCTCTCTCTCTCTCTCTCTCTCTCTCTCTGTTATTAAGGACAGACATGTAAAAAAAAAAAAAGGCCTGCGTGCCTACTGCCTTCATCCTTAGAAAATAAAGTTTCAATTCAATTCAATTCTCTCTCTCTCTCTCTCTCTCTCTCTCTCTCTCTCTCTCTCTCTCTCTCTCTCTCTCTCTCTCTCTCTCTCTCTCTCCCTCTCTCTGTCTGTGCGCCTAATATCTCCTTGATAAATAAAGTTTCAGTCAGTCAGTCAGTCAGTCTCTCTCTCTCTGTCTCTCTCTCTGTCTCTCTCTCTGTCTCTCTCTCTCTCTCTCTCTCTCTCTCTCTCTCTCTCTCTCTCTCTCTCTCTCTCTCTCTCTCTCTCCTTATTTAAGTTTGAATGCCGTAGTAAACTGAGAGACTTTTCTGGGTGCCCTTCTTCCCTTTTGTACGTAGGAGAGCCCCGCCGCCTCGCTTCAGCGGCAGTAGAAAACAAATGTTACCTGCGCCTACTCGCATGACTTGTGAAAAGAAGGGTAGTAAAGTCTGAGCCGAGGCAAGACAACACTGAAAACCGCTGCATCAGCAAATTTTAGCAACCAGGAGCAACTAGCATTTACCCCTTCAGTCTTGCTAGCGATCACGAACTTCTCGTCTGAAATCGCGACCCACTGACGTACATTCTTGCGTGAGAAAAAAAACAAACAAAAACCCAGATGTAAATCAGACCAAGAATAGGCGCAAAGAAGACTCGACTAGCAAGAGACATAAACCCTCATGAGCCCCCGCGAATGCGGGGGCTCATGAGGGTTTATGTCTCTTGCAGCTGGGTAGCGTTCGCCCTGCCCCGGCAGTCCGCGATGGCTCACTGACGCCGCAGCATACGTGAAATAATGGTAACATAAAATCTCTAGTTAACAGTTTCACAACAGTCGTTACGGCTGTTTTCAAACGACGACCCCCTCACATGGACAAAATTTAATGTTTGCGGTGGTTTACTGCCGGGTTTGGGTCTCGCGGCCGCTCAGTGACACACATGGCAAGTTGGAAGCACGCCATTCGTTAACTCCTTCTACCCCAGACACACCACAGCGAGATATGGATCGACCATGATAGCTCAAGGGTGATGCCAGAATAGGTTGGCGCCTATGGGCGCCAAGCTATTCTGGCATCACCCTTGAACTATCATGGTCGATCTGTGTCCTGCACTGCAGAGGACAACGGCAACATGTGGGGATTTCGGTCTTGGGGTACAAGGAGTTAATTTGCCGGTAGTGCGGGGATTCCCCTCCGATACCCATTCTTACGCTTCCTCGTCTTCAAATTGTATTTTTATATGTTCACCTTTCCGTCCCGGTTCTCCGGTGCCCACCCGGGGTGTCCCAAGTTCTCCCCGGTTAATCGACTCATTCCACAAGCGCCCCGCATCAATAGCTGCGGAAGCGTTCCTGAGAGCGCATCAACAGCAGCGGAAGTGTCGGATAGCGTTGCCCAAGGGCGCATCAATAGCTGCGGAAGTGTATCGTAGCATTGCCTGAGAGCGCATCAATAGCTGCGGAAGTGCCGTGCAGCGTTGCCCGGGCGCATCAATAGCTGCGGAGGTGTCGTGTACACTTTCGCAGCTATTGATGCCGGGCACCTTGAATGAGTTTAAGCCGATTTGCTCCAGGGCGGTCTTTTGTCTGCCGCTGAAAATTCGCCGATGCAGCTGGTTCTCCACGTTGCTTCGCCTCAACTAAGACTTTTTAACCCTTCCTTTCACAGTCCTTGTGAGTAGGCACACATAAGGGGGTTCTTTTTTTCGGTCTATTGTACGCGATAGAGCGTGGCGAAAAGGAAAAACAAACAAACAAACAAACATCAGCAATGTCTTTCATTTCAAGACATTAAAACCTCTTAAAGTACCACTACGCGTAAATTTGAAGACACATTTCAGCACTATTCGTGTTTGTTACGCCTTGTCCACACACCTAATCAACGTTAACAGCAGCTGGGACACGCAGTAAGAGCACACGCGCAATCGCATTTATTTATTCTGCCCAGCCATTAACGTATCAATCTATTTTTAGCTGTTTCTCGTACTGAAAGCGTTGTATTTATAGAACGGAGTGGAGTCATTGTCAAATTACTTGATATCGAAACGACGTGTGCTGCACTGGATTGTCCTGTGTCTAAATGAACCACATCTAGGGGCGGTCCGTGGCGCAGTGGTTAAGACGCCTGCCACCAGTGCTAAAGGTGCGAGGTTCGATACCGGGTCCCGGCGTCGGACTTTTCTCCTCTAGTAAGTGTCGCCGTTAATTCGGGTGGATCGTCGGGGGTTCTTTCTCCGGGTACTCCGGCTCTTCCTCCCCCTCCACTTTGGTATCAGTTTCAGGCCACTTTATAAATTTTAAATACAAGCGATCAACATTTCCGAAACCTCAGTAGCTGAGCTGACCCTTCGCACCACGTAAAGTGTCCTGTGTTTGTCTTGTACTGTGTTTGTCTTCAGAGTGAATGCGTGTGTGTGACGGGAGCGTGCGTGTCGGGTTCAGTTCGCGGTTAATCGACTCATTCCAGGTGAGCCGATTCGCAGAATTGGGTTATGCGCCTGTATAATAACCGGTATTATTATTATTATCTAGACCTGTGTGTACTGAGCGTTTCGTAACCATCTGTTACAGAAGTGTATCTTTGAACAGTTACAGCGGTAATGGGCCTTTAAGTTAAACGTTAGTCATTTAAGTTAATCATTTTGTCCAGCATTATGTTTAACGTTTGCGAAGAAAATATTGAAAACTGTTATCCTATTTTGCCTGGTGAAGGTCTCTTTAACTCATTCTACCCCAACACCGAAATCCCCAAATTTTGCCGTTGTCCTCTGAAGACTGCATTGCAGTGCAGGACACAGATCGACCATGATAGTTCAAGGGTGATGCCAGAATAGCTTGGCGCCCATAGGCGCCAAGCTATTCTGGCATCACCCTTGAACTATCATGGTCGATCCTTATCTTGCTGTGGTGTGTCTGGGGTAGAAAGAGTTAACCCGTTCAGTGTCACCTGACGCGGCAGACTGTGTTTCTGCGCTCTTCGTTAACAAAAAAAATTCTATCTGTCCCAGAAATGGATTCAAAGTGGTATCAGCCAGAGGCATAGATCTTCATGAGCCCCCGCAACTGCGGGGGCTCATGAGGATCTTTACCTCTTGCAATTGGATGGTGTTCACATTTCTCGGCACTGAACGTTTTGAGATAATCAACCCGATAAACACTGCGCGAGGTGGGGATATCGGCTGAAAACGCCGCTGCCAGCTGAAAAAAAACAAGGACGCTCGCGTGAAAACCCGTTCATTCAAACACTGAACATTACCGCGGTGCAGTTTACTTGTGCTAATGGGGCAAAGCTCTTGAATGCGAGCTAATCAAGTTTAGTATTTTTAAGTGCGGGAAACAACGTTCTTCAGGCTTCCTTTTTTGCAAATGTTCCTTGTCCGAATGTTTAATCGACCCTCGCATTTCCAGAGACAATAGTTTGTGGTTCGTGCTAGACTAATTGAGTCTGCTCGCGACTATGTCACCTGAGATGGAACTGACTGTCTGCTCATGAGTAGTGCCTTATTGGCTTGTGAATCTGGTTCCTGGCGCCATCTCAGTTAGTAGACTCATTGTCTTTTTTTAAGTCGATGTACTTTCTTGCAGTCACCAGTTGGCGTTAGAAGGTGTGGGGCATATAGCACAGAGAGAGAGAGAGAGAGAGAGAGAGAGAGAGAGAGAGAGAGAGAGAGAGAGGAGAGAGAGAGAGAGAGAGAGAGAGAGAGAGAGGAGCGGACATTTCTCAATACAATTTTACCCTTCAGTCAGTGTTACTTTTTATTTCCAGCCACTTCCTTATTCAAAAATAAGCACCGCGTCTGAGTGCCAAAAGAAACACAGATGTAAATGACATCAGCAAGAGGTATAGCGGGGGCTCATGAGGATCTATCTCTCTTGCAATAGGTTTTTCCTCCAGGAGTGTCTTGGCTCTATTTCATATAAGAGATATCCGGACACTTACGTCACTAATATTTGACACAAGAGTCGCTCACAACATCAACACGAAGCGAAGCAGACAAGAGACCGTTATTCCAGTAATTGATCAGTAATGACCAGTGATTGACTGAAAGCAGCCATGCGGAGAGAAATTGTCTTTGTGTTCGTTGCCTGTGCTTTGCTTTTTTCAACGCTGGTGGACTGCATAAAGGAAGGTAAGGAAAAACGACCAAAAAGGACAAAACTGAGCAAGTATTCTTTTCAGACTGTTCCGAACAGAATAAACCGGCCATTACAGTATACATATTTTATTTGTTTGTTGATTGTTAATTTGTTTTCTGTGTTCAGTTTTCCTTGTTGTTTGTGGTTTAGGCGTTTGTTGTTTTGTTTTGCTGATGCATTGTGAGCAAAGAGGGTGCGGTGGGGTGGGGTGGAGGACGGCGGGGAGAGCTTTCTTCATTATACTGTTTAGTCTGTAATAATGTGCAAGTTATAATTTTTTTTTTACAGATTTGTTTCTGTTTGATTTTTGTACTGATTTAAATCGACTGCAGTCGGTTTGATTTTATTAGTATACGAGTAATTCGAGCGATATGAGCTAAATTGATTTGACTTGACTTATCTTGACCCGACTTGATTTGAGTTCAGTTGACTTGAGTTGACCTAAATTGACCTGAGTGACCTGACCTGACTGGACTTGGCTTTTTGACTTGACTTGAGCAGAGCTGAGCTGATCATTTGCTGATTTTCGATGAGCTGCTTTAGAATGGCTGGGCTGAGTTAGTTAACTCATTCTACCCCATCACCGAAATCCCCAAATGTTGCCGTTGTCCTCTGAAGACTGCTTTGCAGTGCAGGACACAGATCGACCATGATAGTTCAAGGGTGATGCCAGAATAGCTTGGCGCCACAGGCGCCAAGCTATTCTGGCATCACCCTTGAACTATTATGGTCGATCCTTATCTTGCTGTGGTGTGTCTGGGGTAGAATGAGTTAAGGTGGGGTGGACTGAACCGAACATGTTTGGCTTAGACGAATTGGAACTGAGTTATCACGGTGGTTCCATCTGGCACGCAGTCCGGTACGCCCTCCTCCCCCCCCCCCCTCCAAGTTGCTCACGTCATGACTGGATCTATACTGACGAGGAAAAGAAATGCAACATTTTTTTTAAATCATTAGAGACACGAGATTGTACAGTATAAATGACTTTACGAGCAGATAACCAGGAAATGATGTGAAAGTTAACTCGTTCAAGGCGCCCCACATCAGTTGCTGCGGAAGTATAGCATTCCCACCGGCGTGGCTATGCGACAGTTTCGAAGAGTGTCAGCTGTCATTAAGGACCATCATTTAGGTGGTTGTGGTTGTTCATTAATGACAGGTGTCCTGTCACAGGGGTGGTCGCTCCAAAACAGTCCCGTAATAGAGCGTTATGTCGTTCATGCGGGTTTTTCTTTTATTGCCTCATTGATGCATTACGTGTAATAAATTATTTTAAATCTGAATTTTGTTTTTATTTGTGACCAGGCCTTAAATGCAAGGACAAGAACGTTGGCGAAATTTCTGCGGCGGAGTTTGCTGCCGGCGGAGAGATAAAACTAGGATGTAATAGTAGTGGCCTGATCTCTGACGTCTCTCTGATTGGCCACAATGGCTCGTGCAGAGGCGTGCCCCCAGACCTCTATGTCCAGGTCAGAACAATACTTATATTGATATGAATTAATAATTATATGTTATTGGTATCGGGGGTTTGCTACACGGACCCCTGAATGGCAGAGGGAGGTCAAAGGAACCATTGTACCCCGAAGGCCTGAGTGGTACAATGGTTATCTTGACCTCCCTAAGGTCTACAAGGATCCATGCAGCAAACCTCTGCTACCAATAACGTATTTGTTTTCATTCCTCCACTATTTTCGTAAAAGAAAACAGCTGAAATCTTCTGACCTGAATCACACCAGACAAGACTGACGTCAAAAGAATATACATGTATACATAATAGAGTTATGACGTAATATAAGATCTGTAATGACGTTGCCGTCTGCATGACCAGCAGCATTGTCTACAAATTGTCAGAGTAATGCAGTGGAAGTGGTGAGTGACTGTTTGCCTTAAACGACTTCAAAAATCTTCAATATTATAGTCGCACAGGACGCTCAAGTGCTTTCGATTTCGCAAAGATTCTTTCTTTAGTGGTCTGATACACACTATTGCTGCAAATGTGTGCTGCAAACAAATCCAGTAGTGAGCCTATTGTTTCGAACAACACAAATAACTTCAAACTTGTACTTTAGAACGTTTTGGTGATCTTTTATAGAACAAAACTGGCATCTAAGACGCGTCACAAAGTTGCTACAAGAAGTCCGCCATTAGTCGCGACAAATATTGTTTTTTTGTAGCTCTGTCATGTGGTACAGTTTGCGCTGAAGAAATTGGTCGTGTGACGTAGGGATGAAAACAATTAGTTTTATAAAATATCATCGATGACAATATTAATTTATTGCTATAATAATAATAATAATTATTATTATTTGTATTATCATGATGATGATGATGATGATGATGATGATTATTACATTTGTATAGCGATGTAACCCGACATGAAGCACGTCTGTTCTAAGAGCTTAAATATAGTTAGTTAGTTAGTTAGTTAGTTAGTTAGTTATTGGGGCTTAAAGCCGAGCAGGCGAATAAAGCCATCTCACGGCGGGAAGGGTAAAAGTCTGGTCAGCCAGACTAAGAGAAAGGTCTTAAAACATGATGTAAATACAGTTTTGAAGTATTCTTGGCTAAAACGTCGCACAGGTCAATCGTACACTAAGTAAAAAGAAATAAGAAAAAAATAACACACAAAAAAATCATTCAAGATGAAATATATAAACATCATTCTTGCAAACAGAGCTGGCAGTTCGACACAGGTTCCACTGTATGCTCTTGGTGCAGGTGCTGACGTGCTACTGGAAGAACAACTGCACGCTGAACTACAGCAGCCAGTCCATAATGAAGGTCCTGCCAGGCAGCAATGTAACTCTGTGCGTCTGGGCCCTGCCGGACACCTTCACCCTCCAGTACGAGTGCACCGAAAGCGCTGAAACAGGTAAATTCCCCAGTAGCAAAACGTCTTCGAGCCCAGGACGGCCTTCGTGGGCCCGAGGAGCATTGCTTACTGGGTCCATGCCACTTTAGTACAAATAGTTTTTGGGTGCCAGTTGGCCTAACATTAGCAATTTAAAAAAAAAAATGTAACGCCTACCCCAGTAAGCAAAGAGCCTCGGGCCCACGACGACGGCTGTGCGCGGGCCCACTGCGGCCTTCCTGGGCCCGAAGACGTTTTGCTGCTGGGGATGATTTCGCAGAACAGTCGTTTACACTTTGGTCAAACGACATGATCAAGCCATAGATCTCCGGCGGGAAACGGCCAGAGTATTTCAATATCAAGGTTACTTAACTCATTCTACCCCAGACACACCACAGCAAGATACGGATCGACCATGATAGTTCAAGGGTGATGCCAGAATAGCTTGGCGCCTATGGGCGCCAAGCTATTCTGGCATCACCCTTGAACTATCATGGTCGATCTGTGTCCTGCATTGCAATGCAGTCTTCAGAGAACAACGGCAACATTTGGGGATTTCGGTGTTGGGATAGAATGAGTTAAAGCCAACTCCATGAGGCTGTAAGCCTGCGCTATTTCAGGTTCGAAAACTTGCTCAACTTACTCCGGCATTCATGTGAAAACGGATCTTTGTTGTGCCTGGCTGAATATATTCACGGCACATTTACGGAAGTAAAACCATTCATTTCATGGAGAAAAAAATCCTACTTTTTTTTTAAAAACTACTGTACAGAAAAATTAAGTGTGCGAGTTGGTTTTTTTTTTTTTTTTTTTTTTTTTAAAGTGAATCGAATTAGGTCAGTTATTAACGTAACGGAAAAGAGGGTGGGTGGGTGCATATCCATGCATTTATTCATAATTTATTTATTCATGACTAAGCGCTTGTCTTCTTCTTATCTGAAAATGATATCAAACTTTACACGCCTTTCATCGCCGATTACTCATTTTGTAACAGTGAAAGTTTTCGACGTGCGGGCGATGGAGGACGTGACCGGAACCGGAAAACCTGAGGTGACGGAGGTTTCCGGTGTCATACGTAGCCATGACGACCACCCATGGCTGTATAGACATGTTGCTGGCAGCGGCTCCAGCCTCACACTGAAAAGCCCGAACGAAACCTTGACTTCGCTTGTCTTCACAGTAAGTCATAACAGCCCTCAAATGCGCAACAGGCCATCGGGCCGACGTCGGCCACCGGTGGCCCGCGCACAACCGTGCGCAGGCCAACGGCGGTTGACGTCAGCCTGATGGCCTTTGTGCACTGGGACCATCAAGCTTGATCCAGAATCTTAAAAAAAAAAAAAAATGCTTCCATGAGAAGACAATTAGGACAATTGGAAGGTTCCGTTTGCAACGAACGACTACCAACAACGAACGAGAGCGGAGTCACAGCGGATAACCGGTGTGTACCCAAAGCATATGCACAACACTCCAAACATCTCCAAGAGGCATAGATCCTCACGAGCCCGGAGTGTTGTCAGTCAGCCGTGTTTTCGCTCTCGTTTGTTGTTGCGATGCGAAGTGAGGTTTCGTTTGAAAGGAACGACTACCAACAGCGAAGGAGAGCGAAGTCACGGCGGATAACCAGCTCATCGACAACACTCTAAACACCTCCAAGAGGCATTGACCCTCATGAGCCCCCCCCCCCCCCCCCCCCCGGGCCTTTGGACATGTTGGGTGAAATGGGTTAAATCCTTTTATAGTTTCAAGACCCCTGACTTGATCATGCTTTGATCGAAATAATCAACAATTTATCTTTAACTTCATGATTAGAGTTTACTGCCGGTGCAAGGATCGCAATAATGAACAATTCGTCTTTAACTTAAAGATGAAGCGTGCTAATTCTACCAATGCAACTTAAAGATTAAAGTTTATCATGCAATCAACATTTCATCTTTAACTTAAAGATAACAGTTTTCTAATTATACCAAATGCAGGGATCGAAATAATTAGCAATCCGTCTTTAACTTACAGTGCCATTACGCGTAAATCTGAAGGCACAGTTCAGCACCATTTGTTTTTGTCGACCCACCTAATCAACTTTAACAGCAGTTGGGACACGCAGCAAAAGCACACGCGCAATCGCACTTATTTATTTGTCCTGTGTGTAAATGAACCACAACTAGGCCTGTGTGTGGAGTTTCGTAACCATCCGTTAAAGAAGTGTATCTTTGATCCGTTACAGCGGTAGTGGGCCTTTAAAGGTGTAACGTGCTAATTTTACCCGTTCAACTCTTCATAACGTTTTCTTTTCTTGGCATTCCGTAGGTACGCTCTCTGAGTCTGTGGGATGGAGACATCTTCAAGGTGCACTGGAAGGGGGACGAGGACGGCAGCATGATCTTTAATGGAATCTCCTCCACCCCCAACGCCGTTCGCCGCATAGAAAAAGCCGACAAAGTGTTCTTCACCCTGAGCTCGTCGTCCAGGACAGCCGGTGGCGATGGTTTCATCATCTGTTTCAAGTGTAAGTTTTTTTTTTTTTTTATTCGATGATAGGGACGATATCCGGATAACAGATGTAGGTCCAAATTTCACGTGTTTCCACGAAAACAGTTGATTAAAAACCCGGACAAACATGCGACATCGCATGTTTGTCCTGACTTTTAATCCACTGCTTTCGTCGAAACACGCGTCGTGCAGTACTGACCTACATCTGCTATCCGAACAACGTCTTTTGCCAACACCATCCCCCCCCCCCCCCTTTCCCATGTCCGGCCTCGCCCCGTGCGAAATCACACGAGGCGGACGCACTTTCTGTGTAAGTTCATTCTCTCCGTCATTTGTTCTTTCGTTCGTTAGTTCGTCCGTCCTTCCGACCGTTCGCTTGTTAATATTTTTTATTTTTCACTCATTCGTTTATTTAACAGTTCATTATATATATATATAAATAATGATAATAATGGGTAGACCATCGAAACCGATGATGTCGTCATTGTGCATGACTTCTATTTGTGGGTGCGGGTGTGGCTGGCCAAGCCAATCCTGGAGCCACACCTGCGAGGGCAATGGGGGCACTGGAACGTAGCTGTAGTCGACGCTGTCTTTCTGCGAGCTCTGGCAATAGTGATCCGTTCGCACCGATTTTGTTCAAAGAGCGTGCAGGCTTTCCTGGTGGCGGTACGCCAGCCAGATCTGTCTTGTGCTTGTGCTTCAAGTTCCTTTACCGGGAAGACGCAGTACTTGAGACTGTCTTTTAAGCAGTCTTTGAAGCGTTCCTTTGGCCGTCCTTGCTTCCTGTGGCCTTTTGAGAGTGCACCATACAGGAGTTGGCGTGGCATACGAGAATCATCTATGCGTATGACATGACCTATCCAGCGAAGTTGTGTCTTTAAAATCAAGGCTTCAACACTCACTAAGCCAGCATTGTCCAAGACTTCCAGGTTTGTCACCTTGTCTTGCCATTTGATGCCCATGAGTGAGCGCAGGAATCTCATATGGAAACGTTCAAGCTGCTTGAGGTGCTTTCATGACTCACAGCCGTAGAGGAGGCTGGGGAGGACTACTGACTTGTAGACTTTGATCTTGGTGGAGAGCTTGACGTTGTTGTTATTCAACACACGAGTGTGCAGACGACCCAGGGCTTGGCTGGCTTTGCTGATGCGAGCTGCGATTTCCTTGTCGATAGTACCGTCAGAAGAGATGATGCTCCCAAGGTGCCTGAACTGGTCGACAGTCTTCAGCTCGGTGCCTTCGATATACACTTTGGGTGTGGGGGGGGGGGGGGGGGCGCTCATGTGCCTGGGGCTGGTTGGTGCAGGACCTCGGTCTTGTTGAGACTGATTTTGAGGCCAAACAGTCGAGAGACTTCCGAGAACCTGTTGACGATGGTCTGGAGGTCAGACGCCGTGTGCGCCATCAGCGCACAGTCATCGGCAAACAGCGCCTCAAGGATCAGTCTCTCGATGGTCTTGGTCCTGGCATTCAGTCGACGGAGGTCGAAGAGAGAGCCGTCTAGTCTGCACTTCAGGTACACTCCCTTCTCAAGGTCGCGTACTGCATGGGTCAGGACACACGTGAAGAACAAGTTGAACATCACGGGGGCAAGAACACAACCTTGCTTCACACCGTTGGAAATGTCGAAGGGTGCGGATGTGTCGCCGTTTGACTGGACAACTCCTACCATTCCATCATGGAAGAGGCGGATGATGTTGGTGAACTTCCTGGGGCAGCCGAGCTTTGCGAGGATGACCCAAAGCGCTTCTCTGTTCACGGTGACGAATGCTTTGGTCAGATCTATGAAGACAGCGTAGAGGTCCATGTGCTGCTCAATGCATTTCTCCTGGACCTGTCTCACAGAGAAGACCATGTCGACTGTGCTGCGGCCGGGTCTGCGGCCACACTGAGCCTCTGGGAGTGCTTCCTCAGATACAGAGCTGATCAGAGCGGTTGAAGATGACTCTCGCGAAGATCTTGCCAGCAATGGACAAGAGTGAGACCCCTCGGTAATTGGCACAGTCTGCTTTGCTGCCCTTGTTCCTGAACAGGGAGACGACTGTAGCATCTCTAAATTCCTGTGGCATGTTCTCCTCTGCCCAGATGCATGTCAGAATGTGGAGGAAGGCGTCAAGGGTCTCAGGTCCAGCTGCATTGAAGAGCTTTGCGGGGATGCCATCCATGCCTGTAGCCTTGCCGGAGTTAGTCTGGTTGATCGCTTTCTTGACCTCGTCCAGGGTAGGCGGGAGGTCAAGGTCATCCAGTGTCGGCTCCTGGGGAATCATGTCCAGGGCCGCGGGGTCGACAGTGGAAGGAATGTTCAACAGATTTGAGAAGTGTTCTCTCCAGCGCTCAGTGATGCTGCCTTTGTCCTTCAGCAAGGTGAAGCCGTCGGAAGAAAAGAGAGGGGTTGTGCAGGGCCATAGACAGCTTTCATAGCGCTGAAAAACTCCTTGGCGTTGTTGGATTCAGCAAAGTGTTGAAGTTCTTTTGCCTTGCTATCCCACCAGGTGTCCTGCATGTTGCGGAGCTCTCTCTGGGCTTTTCTCTGGAGGTGTTCGAAGCGGTCTTTCTTGGACAAGGAGTTGATGTCGTTTTGCCACTCGATGAAGGCACTGCTCTTTTGCTCCAGAAACTTGTTGATCTCTTCATTGTTCTCATCGAACCAATCCTGGTGTACCCTCTGCTTGGGTCCAAGCACGTCTTTGGCAGACTCCGCCACCATCCCTTTGAACTGGTTCCACATTTCAGTTGGGTTGCCAGTCAACGGTCCATGGGCAGTTAGCATGTCATCAAGGTGGGACTGAAAGTTTTCCTTGACGTCAGGGCGCTTAAGCTTGGCCAGGTTGAATGAAGGTCGGGTGAGCTTCGGCCAATTCTTGTGTGCTGTTGCAATGTGCAGGTTGAGGACAGACCGCACCAGCCGATGGTCGGTCCAGCACTCGGCTCCTCTCATGGCTCTGGTGATTCTGACATCACGAGTATCCCGCTGGTTTGACAATGACATAGTCTATGAGATGCCACTGCTTGGACCTGGGATTCATCCATGTTGTCTTGTACTTACTAGCCAGCCTGAAGAGGGTGTTGGTGATGGCGAGTCCATTCTCAGCGCACAATGTCAGCAGCAGCAGGCCATTGCTGTTCATCTTGCCCAGTCCGTGTGGGCCCATCACTCCTTCCCAGCAGTCACATTCGCGCCCAACTCGAGCATTGAAGTCACCAAGCACGATGATTTTGTCACTTGCAGGAGTGGACTTCAGGAGGGAGCCGAGGCTCTCATAGAATGCCTTCTTGTCGTCATCGGCGCTGGTGAGTGTCGGAGCATAGGCGCTGATGATAGTGACATGTCGGGTGTGAGAGATGGAGAAACGGAGCTTCATCACTCGTTCGCTGATGCCAGTGGGAAGAGAAGGCAGGTGTCGGAGGAGCGTGGTGCGGATGGCGAAGCCAACTCCGTGTATCCTTTCTTCGTTCTCAGCTTTGCCCTTCCAGAAAAAGGTGTACCCGCCCTCAGGTTCACAGATCGAGCCATCGTCAGCAAATCTGATTTCACTAAGAGCCGCAATGTCGATCTTATATCTCGCCAGCTCTCTGGCTATGAGGGCTGTTCTTCTGTGCGGTCTCTTCGTCTGATCTCTGTCCATCAGGGTTCGTACGTTTTAAGTACAGAGGATAAGTTTCTTTCTTTGATTTTCTTTTCGACCGCATAAAAGGGTTAAACCGCCAGCCGCGGTGAGCTAACCGGTTTGTGTAGGGCAGGCAATGTTTGGAACACCTTTTCTAGTTCCCTCCCTTACTAGGGTGAGCAGTGCTGTCCTGAAGAGGGCTGCTCAGTCGCCTGGGATGCTGCCGAACTTCCCTGCTGCCCCTGGTACAGGGAAGAGCGACCACTGGTCCACAGACCGCCTACGTGCAGGTTCGGAGCTACGACTCCCAGTAGTAACCTCTACCTGTCGGTTCGCCCGTTCCCCATCGCCGCAGGGCTTTTGGAGGAGGCAGAAGAAAAAAAGAAGACGAAGAAGCAGATTTGATGAAGTTGAAGATCCATGCACAAAACTTGCGCGTGAAGGAGATTTTGGTGGAGAAGCTGTTGCACTGGAGCAACCCCACCCTCTCGGCGTATTATAGGTGAAACCCCCTCCTTGAATACTCCAGACACCACTATATATATATATATATATATATATATATATATAAAATAATAATAATAATAATATCGTCATCATCATCATCAGTCCCGTGCCCAAACTGGGCGTTGGGGGGACTGAAAGGCAGCAGCAACAGACAGTGCTCTCCACTGAGTTCTATTTTGGGCGGTGGCAAGCAAGTCTGGCATCTCGAGTTCGGTCCATTCTTTTATGTTTGCGACCCAACTCTTTCTCTGACGACCTCGCCGACGACTTCCTTCGAGAGTGCCTTGGAGGATAGTCTTGGACAAGGTGTTGTGTCGTGTCACGTGGCCAAACCAAGCAAGCTTGCGCCGTTTCACGGTTACCAGAAGGGGTTCATGTGGGCCCACCAGGGAAGTGACGATGCTCCGTACATATTCGTTGGTCTTGTGCTCGCGGTACGAGATGCGGAGCAACTTCCTCAGGCACTTGTTCTCAAAGGCCTGGATTTTCTTTTCTGAGTCTGCAAGCAGTGTCCAAGTCTCACAGCCGTAGAGTAGAATAGACACTACGAGGGACTTGTAAAGCCTGTACGTGATGGTGAAGCTGATGGAGTTACTTCGCCATATCCTGTCCAGCCTGGCCATTGCGGAGGTTGCTGTACCTATCCTGATACGGATCTCTGCTATGCAACTACCGTCTTTGGACAGGGTGTCTCCCAAGTACCTGAAGCTATTGACCTCTTCTAGCTTCTGGCCGTTCATGTGGATGTTGCTGTTGCTGTCGCTTGTGGTGTTGATCATCACTTTGCTTTTATCCGTACTGATCTCCATGCCATAAGACCCTGCGCCACTTGAAAGTTTGTCTGTCAGGTTTTGAAGCTCACTATTGCTGCCTGCCATGAGGTCAATGTCGTCTGCGAATCGAAGATTGCACAGGGATCTGCCACCAATAGAGATTGAAGTATGGTGGTCGTGGAGGGTTTCCTGCATGATTTTCTCCAGGAATATGTTGAAAAGGACAGGAGAGAGCAGGCATCCTTGACGGACACCGATCGTCGTCCTAAAGAACTCGCCTGACTGATTGTTAAGTAGAACCGCGCTGCAGGCGTTCTTGTAAAGCGCTTCTATCATTTGGATCAGTCCCTCCTCTATGTTGAACGATATCATGACTTGCCAGAGTCCGTCGTGCCAGACGCGATCAAATGCTTTCCTGAAATCAATGAAGTTGTGGTAGAGTTCGCGCTGATGCTGCAGATGTTTCTCGATCAGGACGCGGCAGTTGAAAATCTGCTTTACAGTGCTTCTTCCAACTCTGAAGCCAGCCTGTTCTTCTGCCAGCAGTTCCTCGGCGAAAGTTTTGAGGCGGTTGAGAATGATTCTAAGCATTACTTTGCTAGGGTGACTTATCAGACTGATAGTTCTGTAGTTCTGGCACTGTTTCAGGTTTCCTTTCTTGGGGAGCGGGATCACTAGAGACTGTGTCCATTCTACTGGCCATTTCTTTTGCTCCCAGATCTTTTGACAGAGTGTAGTGAGGACCTTCGTTGTTACTTCTCCGCCATGTTTCAACAGTTCAGCAGGTACGTTGTCTACACCTGGAGACTTTCCTCCCTTCAGGCCGCGTACGGCTGCTTCCACCTCTTCAGCTAACACTGGCAGGTCTTCAGCCTTCCTGGCCCCAGCCTGGTTGTTTTGGAGGATGCTGGTGTCTGGCTCAGCCTTGTAGTTATACAAGTCTCGGCAGCACTCGGTCCATCTGTTTAGTACAGCAGTGTTTTCCGTAAAGAGTTGGCCGCTGCTGTCTTCGATGACTGTGGCTGTTCGCTGTTGAATCTTGGTGAGGGTCCTTAGCGTTTCATAAGCCTTCTTGCTGTTGCTGTTTGCCATGCCCTCTTCCACGCTACGACACTGGTCTTCAATCCAATCTTCTTTGGCTTCTTTCATCCTCTTCCTGATCATCTTGTTGACAAGTCTGTACTTGTTTGCTGATGTGAGGTCTTGGCCTCTCTTTTTCTTCCAGGCTCTCCTCTCATCCCAGAGATCGAGGATGTCATCGGTGACCCAGGGCTGTTTGCGCTTCCTCTGCTTCCTCTTCCTATATATATATATGCCTCCCTACGTCACACGACCAGTCACGTTAGCGCAAACCGTACCATGTGACCGTGATATAAAAAGCATGTAGCGCAAAATGGCGGACCTCTCGATGACGCATCTTGGATGCGAGTTTTGTTCTATAAAAGATCACCAAAACGTTCTAAAGTAAAAAGTTACTTAGTGTTGTTCGAAACAACAAGCACACTCAGTACTGGAGACGGCAACGTCATGACATATTTTAAATTACGTCATATGTATTAAGGTATATTCCTTTGACGTCAGACATGTCTGGCGTGATCCAGGTCGCAAGATGTCTTCTTGATTTCTTTTACGAAAATAGTGGATGAATGAAAACAAATACGTTATTGGTCGGAGGGGTTCGCTGCACGGACCCTTGTAGGCCTTCGGGAGGTCAAAGGAACCATTGTACCCCTCAGGCCTTCGGCCTTGCGGGTACAATATTTCCTTTGACCTCCCTCAGGCCTACAAGGGTCCGTGTAGCATACCCCTCCGTCCAATAACTTATATATATGTCTCTCTCTTGGCTTCACTTCGCGAACGAAGATTCTATAGGGCTTGCCCACGTCGTCTGCAGGCATTTTCGTGACTGCGGAGGCCAATCCGGGACAGGCAGGTTCGACCGCAGTGGCTGCAGGGGAAGGTCTGGTCAGGGTTCTGAGTTACAACAACTCCTTTTTTTCTCCTGAGCCGCTTGTCCTTGAGGTTAGCTCTGCGAGAGTCCTCAAAGGAGACGGCTGCCTTGTGAATGGTGGAGCGCCAGGTGTCACGGTCCGCAGCAAGCGAAGACCACTGGCGGTGGTCGATTTGGCAGGCACTAAGTGACTTCTTGAGACCGTCTTTGTATCTCTTCTTTGGTGCCCCTCTGTCTCGGTGTCCAGTGGCGAGCTCGCCAAACAGAGTGATCTTGGGTAGGCGATGATCCTCCATCATGGAGACGTGCCCCGCCCAGCGAAGCTGTGTCCGCAGCAGCAAAGCCTCGATGCTCAAAGTTTCCGCCTGTTCAAGGACCTCGACGTTGGTGACATAGTCACTCCAGTGAATGCTGAGGATGGTACGCAGGCAGCGCTGGTGAAAGCGTTCGAGGAGTCGTAGTTGGCTGCGGTAGAGGGCCCAGGACTCGGAACCGTACAGCAGGGTGATGAGGACGACAGCTCTGTACAAGCTGATCTTGGTGCCTTTTTTCAGCTGTTGATTGTGCCACACCCGCTTGAATAGTCGCCCGAAAGCACTGTTCGCTTTTGCCAGCCTGTTGTCCAGCTCCTTGTCCAGCTTGGCGTCTGACGTGATGATGCAGCCGAGGTAGGTAAACTGGTGTACAGACTTCAGTTCAGACTCACCGATGGTGATGTGGGGAGGGCGATGCTCTTCCTTGGGTGCTGGCTGATGAAGGACCTCTGTCTTTTTCAGACTGACCTCAAATCCAAAGAACTGGGCGGCATCTGCGAAGCAGGACGTAATGCGCTGCAAGGCTCTCTCTGTGTGTGCAACGAGGGCAGCGTCATCAGCAAAGAGCAGCTCACGAATCAGTTGGTCTAGGGTTTTCGTGTGGGCCTGCAGTCGTCTGAGGTTGAACAGGCTGCCATCGAGACGATACCTGATGTACACTGCGTCGTCATCGTCAAGGTCCACTGTGGCCTGCTTCAACATCATGCTGAAGAAGATGGTGAAGAGGGTCGGTGCAAGCACGCAGCCTTGCTTCACGCCGTTGCGAATGGGGAATGGTTCTGAGAGGTCACTGTTTAGTCTGACCTGGCCTTGCTGGTCCTCGTGGAGCTGGACGATCATGTTGAGGAACTTTGGGGGACAGCCTAGTCGCTCCAGGATCTGCCACATACATTGCCTGCTCACAGTGTCAAACGCTTTTGTTAGGTCGACAAACGTTACGTACAGCCCTTTGTTCTGCTCGCGGCACTTCTCCTGAAGCTGTCTCAGCACAAAGACCATGTCGGTGGTACTCCTGTTGGCTCTGAAGCCACACTGGCCCTCTGGGAGGTGGTCTTCAGCGATGGCAGGTACCAGCCGATTCAGGAGCAACCTTGCGAGAATTTTCCCGGCAATGGACAGCAAGGTAATTCCACGATAATTAGAGCAGGCAGACTTCTCTCCTTTGTTCTTGTACAGGGTGATGATGACTGCATCACGGAGATCCTTTGGTAGTGTTCCTTTTTCCCAGCAGCAGAGAAAGAGGTCATGGAGCTTGTTGTGCAGTGCTGGGCCTCCATGTTTCCATATCTCTGGCGGGATTCCGTCAATGCCTGCTGCTTTGCCACTCTTGAGCTGGTGGATGGCTGTGAGGGTCTCTTCGGCGGTGGGCGGTTCGTCCAATTCAACCTTTAGTGGAAGGTGTGGGATTTGGAGGATGACTGTTTCTTGAACAGTGCGATCAGCGCCGAAGAGGTCCTGAAAGTATTCCGACCAGCGGTTCAAGATGGAGGTATTATCTGTGAGGAGTGCCTGTCCATTAGCGCTTCGCAGGGGACTTTGTACCAGGTGCCTAGGGCCATACACTGCTTTCAGTGCTTCGTAGAAGCCCCTGTAGTCACCGTTGTCAGCGCAGAGCTGGGTCCTCTGTGCGAGTCTGGACCACCACTCCTAAGCTTGAGCTGGAGACTGCTGCAGATGAGGCGAAAGGCAGACTTCTTCACAGGGCAGGAAGGCTGGGCTAGGTGGGCCTGGTGGGCGGCTCTTTTTTTTGCTAGAAGTTCCTGGATCTCTACGTCGTTTTCGTCAAACCAGTCTTTGTTCCTCTTTCTAGCAAAGCCCAAGACTTCCACAGAAGATTTTACAATAGCAGTTTTCAGTTGTTCCCAGAGTGTTTCAGGGGAGGAGTCTGCCGGATCAACTGTGTCTTTGAGCATGCGCTGTAAATCGGCCTGAAGGGCAGCTTTCTTGTCGTCACGCTGAAGGCTGGCAACATCAAGCTTTTTCTTGGGGGGGGGGGGGGGGGGCCCTTTCTTGGGTTTCAGCTTGAGGTGGAGCCTGAGTTTGCAGCGAACAAGGCGGTGGTCAGTGTGGCACTCTGCGCTGGGCATCACTCTGGTGAGGAGGACGTCACTGCGGTTCCTCTGACGCACTAGGACATAGTCGATAAGGTGCCAGTGCTTGGAGCGAGGATGCATCTAGGTGGTCTTTCGACTGTCCTTTTGCTGGAAAGTAGTGTTGGTGATGACAAGTTGCTGCTCTGCACAGAGCTCCAACAGTAGGCGACCATTGTCATTGCAGTTCCCAACGCCATGCTTGCCGAGGACTCCTTTCCAGGCTTCAGAGTCTTGGCCCACTCTGGCGTTGAAGTCGCCAAGGATGATGACTTTGTCGTCTGCAGGGGTGCTCTGCAGGAGGCTGCGCAGGTCAGAGTAGAACTTGTCTTTTTCTGCAGGCTCTGCCAGGAGGGTTGGGGAGTACACACTGAGAAGGGTGACGTATTGCTGGTGTCTCAGTGGGAGGCGCATGGACATGATGCGGTTGGAGTGACCCGTTGGTAGGTTTTCCAACTTAGTCGCAATGGGGGTCTTCACCATGAAGCCCACGCCTGAGAGCCGTCTTTCTGATGCAGGCCTGCCTGACCAGTAGAGGGTGTAGCCAGCGCCGAGTTCTTGGAGGCTGCCTTCCTCCGGGAGGCGTACTTCGCTGAGCGCGGCGATGTCGATGTTTAACCTCCGCAATTCATGGGCAATGAGGGCGGAGCGACGCTCAGGGTGTCCGCTGTCTGCTGTGTCGAGCATGGTTCGGATGTTCCAGCATGCTACGTTGAGTCCGGTCGTGGTCGTCATGAGAGTGGATCCGTTGTTTTTTCTTGTTTTCTGACCGCATGAGAAGATGCCCGTTGACCGCGGCTAGCCAACTGGGGTTACGAGGGGATGAGCTTTGGTTATGCCACCTTTTCTAGGCCCCTCTCCGTGTGGAGCAAGCAGTGCTGTCCCTAGAGAAGGCTGCTTGGTCGTTCAGGGTGTGCCGAGTGACGTTGTCATCCCCAGGTCAACATCAGGCGACCAATATCCTGAACCGCCTGCATGCAGGTTTGAGACTGCGGCTTCCAGTGACATCTTTCACCTGCCGTTTTGCCCCTTGCCCATCGCTACAGGACTTGGAAAGTTCAGTGTCATAGTCCGTGGGCGTTTCCTAAAGCCTGCGCGGTGGAGCTTTTTGGTGGAGTGTGTTACACTATAAGTGTATACGACCAATATCACGGTCGGGTAATTTTATAATTTCCCTTGATATGAAAATAACGAGGGTATAATTAGTACCACGGGCTCACGTGGAGTTGACAAGTGGCCGGCCCTACTAAGCTGGGACTAATGAATAAATAATGAGCCCTCGTTAGTAGTGAGGAACACAGACTCCTGCTGACAAAGAATAATTATGAGAGTCAGTAATAGGTTACTGGTCAGCTAAGATCAGAGGACGCTGGCCACCATAATAGATGTGGAATAATTAGGAGAGACAGTAATGGGTCCCTGGTCAGCTAAGATCAGAGGACGCTGGCCACCATAATAGATGTGAAATAATTAGGAGAGACAGTAATGGGTCCCTGGTCAGCTAAGATCAGAGGACGCTGGCCACCATAATAGATGTGGAATAATTATGAGAGACAGTAATGGGTTCCTTTGATAGCTAGGATCAGAGGACGCTGGCCACCATAATAGATGTGGAATAATTAGGAGAGACAGTAATGAGTTCCTTTGATAGCTAGGATCAGAGGACGCTGACCAGCATAATAGATGTGGAATAATTATGAGAGACAGTAATGGGTCCCTGGTCAGCTAGGATCAGAGGGCGCTATCCACCAGAGCAGATGGGGGATAGATTATGGGCGACAGTAATAGCTCCTTTGACAGATAGGGTCAGGGGACGCTGGCCACCATGATAGATGTGGAATAATATGGGTGACAGTAATAGCCCCTTTGACTGGTTGAGACAAAGGGGCGATGCCCTCGGCCAGAACGGGTATATATATTGGGGGTAAACACCAGAACGGGAGAGCTCACAACGAAGAAAACGAGATAGAGAGAGAGCTCGCACAATGACCAGAACGAGAGAGCTCACAACGAAGGGAACGAGATAGATAGAGAGTACACAACGAAGAGAGTGAGATAGATAGATAGAGGGAGCTGAGAAGCGAGAGACCGAGCTCCGGTATCTTCGCCATTTTAGTATGCCATGCTAGTAGGTTGGTTGTGCCCAACCTATTAGACCCACGATGACCAAGAAATAAAAGACTCTTCTGGAAACACTCTTGTCTGGCTGCGTCTTCCATCTACAACACCTTGCGTGTGGCTGCGGTAGTGCAACACTACCTTATCTTCTTATTTGGTGCCGTGACCAGGATCTCGGAACGGGAAGAAACGACAGAGGAACGAAGAAACAGAAAAACTAGACTATCAGCACCAAATCGACAGCCAACGACGCAAGGGTGGAAGAGCAGACCAGAAAGAGAAGAGTTCGAGCCCACTTCAAGAAAAGCAGAGTTCGAGCCCACGTCAAGGAAAAGCAGAGTTCGAGCCCACTTCAAGAAAAGCAGAGTTCGAGCCCACTTCAAGAAAAGCAGAGTTCGAGCCCACGTCAAGGAAAAAACAGAGTTCGAGCCCACGAGACGTCTGCGACTCATTCAAGACCAACAGCCGAAAGGATCACGGGGTAAGTGACTTTTTTCGTTTAACCCTTGTTGAGTCTTATCAGTAGAGGAGCCAGACCAGTTAGCTAGAGTTGTGTTGTTGTTACATTTAAAAAGAAACAAAAATGGCAGAGGAAGTGTTTAGGATTTTAGGCGAAAAAGTAGAGGAAATGAGTCAGGCGATTAACGCCCAGAGTATAGGGCAGAGGGTAGGAACGTTTGACGGAAAGCCTACCAAATTTAGGGAGTGGATAAAAGAAATTGACAAATATGCAGTGCTAATAAAAGCCCTCAACAGGCGCCCCGTCATTGCTTATCAAGCAAGCTCGGGGGTGGTGAGCGATTTTATCCATCGATTCTTACAAACGGAAGCGGCAGGGGATTGGGATGAACTGAAAAGGCAGCTAACCGTAAGGTTCGGCGAAATCGCCGATGAAAATCATGCTCTTGCGTTGCTACAGCGGGTGAAACAAAACCCGAGGGAAAGTGTGCCTCTGTACGCAGAGCGACTAATGACTCTGGCCGGCGAAGCCTTCCCGAGTCAGATGGGCGCTGCTGTGGTACAACGGCAACTAACAAATTTCTTTGTTGACGGATTGGCTTACGACTTTCTTAAGATGAAAGTCCTGCGGGATAACTCAAATACGTTAGATAGGGCCGTGCAGGTGGCCATGCAGGAGGAAAACCTTCGCCATAGGTTTGAGCTACGCACGATAAACAATCGGCCAGTTAGTCAGCCGAGAGCAACAGCTAGGGGTGGAGAAGAGACTATTGAAGTAGACCATGCTCGTCACCGTAATTGTTTTAAATGCGGGAGAGTAGGGCACCAGGCAAGAAATTGTCGAGTGATAGGGGCGGTTGGTCAGAAAACAATGCGTCCCCCGATTCAATGCTGGAAGTGTGGGGAACGAGGTCACATTCAGCGGGAATGTAGAAAGGCCGGAAACAGACGGCCACAAGGTCAAAGAAGGTTTCCGCCGAGGCAGGAAAACTAGAAGGTTCTGCGGCACACGAAGCCGTTACGCAGGACCGGAAAAGTAGAAAGAGTCAGTTGTTTAGCATTAATGTAGCGGGTAGCCCTAAGTGCATAGTGTTCAAAATTGGGAAGCAAAGATTTCGTAGCTTGATCGATACGGGAGCAGAGGTGTCTTTGATTAGCAAGGGGGCTTACGATAAACTCAGTCATAAGCCAAAGTTAGGAAAGGGAGATGTGTCGTTACAGTCAGTTAGTGGAGAAGCTTTACACGTATTGGGGAGTTCAGAATTAGAATTTACGGTAGCGGGGCAAAAGTTTAAACATAAGTTCTACGTGGTATCAGGGCTCAACAGGAACTTTATTTTGGGAAATGACTGGTTAGACAAAAACGGGGTGAGGATTTATTTTGACTTGAAGAAACTCAGAGTCGGAAGTGTTTATGTGCCCTATGAACAGGACATCCACATTTCGTCTTTGGTCAGAGTGACTAAGACGAAAGTGATAAAACCTCAGACGGCAGAAGTACTCCAGGTACGGATGAAGAATGCTCCGTATTTTGCAAGAGAGACACTCTTAGAGATTTCGGAAACAGACAAGGGATTTATAGCACAAGAACCGGGACTGTTAGTGACAAGCACGGTAGTCAGGCAAAATAATCACCAGACGTATCCCATACTGATAGTAAACAACACAAACAAGACGTATAGAGTTAGAAGGGGTTGTGTTGTCGGGAAGGTAACAGCAATTCAGGAAGTACATGAAGTACAGATAGGGTCGGTTGATCGGCAGGTATCGGCAGTCGACTTGACGGAAGTCACTGCGCCGGAGAAGATGAAAGATGTAGTGTCAGAGCTCATTACGAACAATCAAGACTTGTTCGCGAATAGCGACCTTGATTTAGGGGCTACTGACACTGTCACGATGAAACTAGATACCGGCGATCATCCTCCCATTAGGATAAAACCGTATAGAATCCCGCTTCAAGATAGAGAGATTGTTGACAAGGCTCTAGAAGAGATGTTACAGGCAGGTGTGATAAGACGTTCTCAGTCCCCATGGTCTTTTAGTTTAGTGATTGTATCCAAGAAGGATGGGTCGAAACGTTTATGTGTTGACTTTAGAAAACTGAATGAGGTTACAAAGAAAACATCGTACCCACTACCGCTGATAGATGACATTTTGTCACTGCTTGGAAAGGCCAAGTATTTTACCAGTCTGGACCTTAAGTCGGGATACTGGCAGGTCAAGATGGCGGATCAGGAGAGTAGGGATAGAGTAGCATTTGCATGCCACAAGGGATTATTCGAATTCACGAAAATGCCTTTTGGTTTGGTGGGGGCACCGGGATTGTTCATGATGCTTATGAATATCGTGCTAGCCGGTTTAGAAAGCTTTACCTGTGCCTATCTCGATGACATTTTGATCTTCTCAGAAACAATAGAAGACCATCTGTGTCACCTTCAGACAGTCTTTGATCGATTGAGACAGCATGACCTGAAGCTGAAACTCAAGAAGTGTCAGTTCTTTGAGGAAGAAACCAAATACTTAGGGTTTGTCATTAGTAGCCAGGGGATAAAACCGGATGAGGAAAAGGTAAAAGTCATTAGGGCTATGGCGGCTCCGACCTGTGTCAGAGAGTGCCGTTCGTTCATTGGTATGATTGGGTTTTACAGGAAAATGATTCCTAATTTCTCCCAGATGGCTGAACCAATCATAGCACTGACACGAAAGTATGCGAGATTCAGTTGGACAGAGGAATGCCAGAAAGCGTTTGATTTGATGAAGGAAACGTTAGCTGTAGCACCAGTGTTAGCCTATCCAGATACACGGCGTCCGTACATCCTTTACACGGATGCCAGCGACACATGCGTGGGGGCATGTCTCGCGCAAAAATGCGATGAGGATTCAGACATTTCCCCAGGCTCAAAGGTAGAAAGACCTATTTACTTTCTATCCCATAAACTTAGTACCAGTCAGAGGAAATGGTCGACAATAGAGAAAGAGGCTTTTGCGATCCATTATGCGCTTCAAAAGCTAAATCACTACTTGCATAATGCGGAGTTTGTAATCCGCACGGACCACATGCCTCTTAAGTATTTGCTTAATTCACCAATGCAGAATAAGAAGGTGCAGATGTGGGCCCTAGGCATTTCGGGATATAACTGTACTATTGAATATATCCCAGGTCCTCAAAATGTTTTGGCAGACTTACTATCCAGAATGCCGAGTGGTACTCACATGCCAGAGCATGAGGAAGAAGAAGAGTTAACCAGAGAGATCAATGACAATGCTTTTGTCATTGGAGTCATAAACTCCAACCAATTCACACCCAAGCAGTTTGCTAGTTGTACAATAAGGGCAGGGTGTGACGAGAAGCTGGAAAAAGTTGATCTTCCAGGGTTTGATATTATTGAGGAACAGGAGAAGGATTCTGAAATAGTGCGCTTAAAGGACTTATTGATTAGTGAACAAGGAACCATGACAGTCAATAGGAGGTACATGCTGATAGAGGATGTTCTATATTTCTTGTCTCATCCTGATGATGAACCAGTAGCCAGATTGTATGTTCCGTCTCACTTGGTAGAGTACGTAGTCAGACAGTACCATGACGAAAATGGTCACTTAGGAATAGACAAGACGCATGACACAGTCAGTAGAAAGTATTACTGGCCTAACATGTACAAACAACTGTATGAATATGTTAGTGGGTGTGTCATCTGTCAGTCTAGAGTGTTACAAAAGAAAAGGGTCCCCGTACAGGAAATGGACATTCCTCCATACCCATTCGCTAAGTTGTCATTGGACTTGGCAGGTCCGTTTGACCGCTCCCTTAGCGGGAATCGCTATGTCATAGCATTCATCTGTCATCTGACAGGTTGGGTAGAGGCGTTCCCTGTACCAGATAAAACGCCGCAGTCAGTGGTACAGCTGCTCGTAGAAGAAATTCTACCCAGACATGGCTGTCCATTGCAGATAGTATCAGACAATGGATCTGAGAATGTGAATAGGGTTATGGCAGAAACGCTGGCAGAACTGAACATAGATCATGTCACGACCAGTCTTTATCATCCACAGTCCAATGCTAAGGTCGAACGTTTCCATAGAACTTTTAACGACATTCTGTCCAAAAAGATACAAGAAGATTTTTCGACATGGGACGTGCATATTAACCAGGTACTAGCAGCTTATAGGGTTTGTGTTTCGGAAACTACGCAGGAATCTCCTTTCTTTTTACTGTACGGTCGCGATCCAGTGCTACCGTTAGATAACATCCTTAGACCCCGAAGAAAATACGCTGGTGAAGAGTTTCACAAGATAGCGCTTGAACAGCAACACAAGGCCTTCACCCAGGTATATCGGCGAATTAAGAAAGCACAGAAGAAGGGGGCTAAGTATGCTAATAGAGGTGTACAGCCTGTCGAGATTAAGGTCGGTGATCCAGTGTACCTTCGTAATCACCGTAGACACAATAAGTTAGACAGTAAGTGGAGGTCGCACTATAGAGTGGTGGAACAATTGTCGCCTGTCACATTCAGGGTACGACATCAACTAGATGGCACTGAGGTCAGTTCACATGCTGAACACTTGCGGATAGCCAAAATTAGCGAGTGGCCTATTCCAAAAGCCAGGGGGAGAACATTACGTAAAGCCACACAGGTTGTAGCTCCAGAATCATCCGATAGCGACAGTGACGATGCAGTAGGGCAAGAGAACGCACGAGACAGACTGACTAGGGGGGTGCGAAAAGAGCGTGAGAATTCTTCATCCGAGGAGGACGTTCCGTTAATGGAGTTAAGAAAGCGCCTAAAGACAAGAGAGAAAAGATCTCTCTCAGCAGTAAACGTTAGTTGTAGCAAGGGCACATCAGACAGTTCTGATGATGGGGAGATCGACGACAATCGTTCGATTCAGCCTAGTTTACAGACTAATGGGGTTAGGGAAATTCTTGAAGCGATACTGACTCTTCTGCCAAAGAAGGCTTCGAATTAGAAATGCGACTCTCAGACGGTATCTGGGAGAGGACTATTGTAATGTGTAAATCATGAAGCATGATTTGAGTTTTGTCAGAGACAGTGGTATAAGTCTCTGGTGGTATCTTGTATGTTGCAGACAACAACAAGATGAGTTTTTTTTTTGTTTTTTTTGTTTTAGTCTGATAGTATTGGGGCTAGCGCAGGGTTTAAATATTAATCACAATGTCGTATTTCAAAAACTTGATGAAGTTACCACTAGTAACTGGAGATTCAGGTCGGCCTGCGCCAGAATCAATGACGGCTCAGTATGACTTAGAATCCACAACAATAGCAGTAGACGCGCAACGTACGCGGTTCGCGTTCCTTACGGAAGCTGAACTTGAAGCTTGTTCCAAACCCTTGATAGGATTCTGTGCGATTCGAAGTGCAATATATCCTATGAACATTAATCCGTTTTGTGTTACGGCGCTGTTTTTAAACAATTCAGACGTAATTGCAACACACGGCCAAACAAAGGTCAAGTTGGGTACAGTGTTACCTATGGCACGGTATATAATGGATGGGCTATGGGTCATTAGTAATCATAGTCCACTAAAGATGAGTATTAGTTGTCACGGTAAAGGGGTCACGTACCAACAAATCAACCCACCATTATCGCTAATCCGCCTCAATGAATCATGTACGGCTATTAGTGATAGATTGATGTTAACCCCTTACTACCAGCAAGAGAGCCAGTACCAGGTGGAAGACAAATTGATAGGATGGATGGAAAACTATGCATTTTCCAAATATAACGTTTCATAGCGCTTTACCAGACTACGATCCCATCTCTTTGTCCAAAGAGTTAGATGAAATTAAGGAAATGCCAATGGATCATCTAATTGCTCGACTTCAGAGCATGCGATTCGTTAAGCCAAAACAAGAATGGGCGATATGGAAACAGATCATCATTGGTTCTATCGTAGGGACAGTTGTAGTGATCATAATTGGGGTAGGGTGTATACGATATAAGAAGGAAACTAGCGCATGGTTTGGCTCCATACTATCACGACTCAGGAAGGGTGAACGTGAGGTCACTGTGCCTACGTTGATTTCGGCGGCTGTGCAATCAGCAGACGTGAATGACGTCGCAAGAGCGAAGGACTCTACGCCGATGATGGAGGGAGGAGTGCAGTTACTCCCCGCCTCGAACGTTGTCAAGTTTACCCGTCGTTGGGGTAACCAAGGATCAACGTGTTGCGATCCAGGAAGAATCGTGAAGAATAACGAACACATGTGCAAAGACATAACCGAGTCGACGATTTTGATGTGAACATTTATGGGCGTGATTACGCCGGACAATAATAATTTTTAATAAGGAGTGATCGATTTAAGTAAGCGGTCATTCCGAAAAATGATGTATTTTGTGGATAACATGTTTAATTGTTTGAAATGATGTTGTTGTCTGAATATTGTGTAATGAAAAAAAAAACGAATCTTGTGAATTAAGATTCCTTTTTTTTTTCGGGTAGGTTTGGGAGGAGTTGTTACACTATAAGTGTATACGACCAATATCACGGTCGGGTAATTTTATAATTTCCCTTGATATGAAAATAACGAGGGTATAATTAGTACCACGGGCTCACGTGGAGTTGACAAGTGGCCGGCCCTACTAAGCTGGGACTAATGAATAAATAATGAGCCCTCGTTAGTAGTGAGGAACACAGACTCCTGCTGACAAAGAATAATTATGAGAGTCAGTAATAGGTTACTGGTCAGCTAAGATCAGAGGACGCTGGCCACCATAATAGATGTGGAATAATTAGGAGAGACAGTAATGGGTCCCTGGTCAGCTAAGATCAGAGGACGCTGGCCACCATAATAGATGTGAAATAATTAGGAGAGACAGTAATGGGTCCCTGGTCAGCTAAGATCAGAGGACGCTGGCCACCATAATAGATGTGGAATAATTATGAGAGACAGTAATGGGTTCCTTTGATAGCTAGGATCAGAGGACGCTGGCCACCATAATAGATGTGGAATAATTAGGAGAGACAGTAATGAGTTCCTTTGATAGCTAGGATCAGAGGACGCTGACCAGCATAATAGATGTGGAATAATTATGAGAGACAGTAATGGGTCCCTGGTCAGCTAGGATCAGAGGGCGCTATCCACCAGAGCAGATGGGGGATAGATTATGGGCGACAGTAATAGCTCCTTTGACAGATAGGGTCAGGGGACGCTGGCCACCATGATAGATGTGGAATAATATGGGTGACAGTAATAGCCCCTTTGACTGGTTGAGACAAAGGGGCGATGCCCTCGGCCAGAACGGGTATATATATTGGGGGTAAACACCAGAACGGGAGAGCTCACAACGAAGAAAACGAGATAGAGAGAGAGCTCGCACAATGACCAGAACGAGAGAGCTCACAACGAAGGGAACGAGATAGATAGAGAGTACACAACGAAGAGAGTGAGATAAATAGATAGAGGGAGCTGAGAAGCGAGAGACCGAGCTCCGGTATCTTCGCCATTTTAGTATGCCATGCTAGTAGGTTGGTTGTGCCCAACCTATTAGACCCACGATGACCAAGAAATAAAAGACTCTTCTGGAAACACTCTTGTCTGGCTGCGTCTTCCATCTACAACACCTTGCGTGTGGCTGCGGTAGTGCAACAAGTGCAGTGTGCGCAGTACTGGCCCCACCCTTTAAACCCTTGGTTCGTTTGCCATGGCCTAGCAAGCTGGGACGGTGGCATCGAGGTCCTCGGGTCGTAGGTTTTATATCAGACTGTCCTTGTCTTAGTCTCTGGCTCAAAAGCCTTCCCGGGAGACACGGGGGCTTTGATGTCAGGGGTTTCCTCCCTTAGCCTTTCCGCAGCCAAGCGGCCAGGCCTGCAAGGCAGCAATATATATATATATATATATATATATATATATATATATATATATATATATATATATATATATATATATATATATATATATATATATATATATATATATATATTCTTTACTTTTAACAAAGGCGTCGCCCAAAGCCAAAAAAAAAAAAATGCACTCAATCTGATTAGCTCCAAGGCACGTAATTTTTTTAAATTAAATTCTGAGAATGCTGTGCTAATGCCATGGAATTCCAGGCTGGTAAGCTTGCATTGTGTCATCAGGACATCAGCTGCCCTTTTGTAACTGCATCGCTTATTATATCTTTTGAGCCTTCCACTGAACACCTACTACATAAAGGCGCTCCACTATTTACAAGGCAGCTGTCTCCTTTGAGGACTCTCGCAGAGCTAGCCTTAAGGACAAGCGGCTCAGGAGAAAGAACAGAGATGCCGCAACTCAGAACTCTGGCCATACCTTCCCCTGCAGCCACTGCGGTCGAACCTGCCTGTCCCGGATTGGCCTCCGCAGCCACGAACAAGCCTGCAGACGTCGTGGGCAACTCCTATAAAATCTTCGTTCGCGAAGTCCAGCCAAGACTACATAAAGTAATAGGGACTACCCCCACGCGCCCCGCCATCCGCTGGAGAATATCCCGTCCTCCCCCCGAGGGGGGGAAGATAGAAAATATTCCAAAACAGATATTGGACCTGCTGAGTAGATTTAATTTTTTTGCCGCCTAACTTTATGTAGTAGGTGTTCAGTGGAAGGCTCAAAAGATCTAATAAGCGATGCAGTCACAAAAGGGAATCTGATGTCCTGATGACACAATGCAAGCTTACCAGCCTGGAATTCCATGGCATTAGCACAGCATTCTCAGCTTAACTCAGTCACCCCCAAGCACGTATTTCCCAAATTTTGTGGGGGCGTCATCTAACAATTATGCACCTGTTGCAGGAGATGGATCGACCATGATAATTCTAGGGTAGTGCCAGATTAGCTTGGCGCCTGTCGGCGCCAATTTAATCTGGCACTGCCCTTGAATATCATTGTCGATTCATCTCCTGCTGTAAAGCGTCAGGGCTGAATGGGTTAATAATGAGGTTTACCCGTATCAGTATATCTATCGCTAATCATATTTTCAATTTAATCGAGATTTAGCAAAGCTGAAATTGGCTGTGCCTGTTTTCAGGGATCGACGGCCAAGACAAAACCAAGGACGCATGCATCGAGATGTTTAAGCCTGGTACGTATTCCCCAGCAGCAAAAGGTCTTCGGGCCCATGACGGCCGCTTTGGGCCCGCGCACAGCCGTCGTGGGCCCGAGCACCTTCGCTTACTGGGTTGGTATTATACAATTTGACGCACACGTTTCTTTCCCAACGAGGCTGCCTCTGTTCACGTGCGGTGATAAAGGTTGTGCTATCTCTGCCGCGGCACGGCTGACCGTTTCTTTGCAACGCCACGTAACGGTCAGTACTGTGGCGTAAGAACTAAGATAACAGCCACTCAGTCATCCCAGTGCGCAACGGCCACCGCTCCGATGTTGGCCCGACGACCTTTTAGCACATTGGGCATGATACCTTTTTGCACATTGGGCATGATACCTTTTTGCACATTGGGCATGATACCTTTTTGCACATTGGGCATGATACCTTTTTGCACATTGGGCATGATAGCTTTTTGCACATTGGGCATGATACCTTTTTGCACATTGGGCATGATACCTTTTTGCACATTGGGCATGATACCTTTTTGCACATTGGGCATGATACCTTTTTGCACATTGGGCATGATACCTTTTTGCACATTGGGCATGATACCTTTTTGCACATTGGGCATGATACCTTTTTGCACATTGGGCATGATACCTTTTTGCACATTGGGCATGATACCTTTTTGCACATTGGGCATGATACCTTTTTGCACATTGGGCATGATACCTTTTTGCACATTGGGCATGATACCTTTTCCTTGCCGGTGTTTGCCTCCAAAAACGGTAAAATCTCGATTACTACCGGTTAATGCGAACGCTGATACGTGCAACTCATTCTACTGTACTAAAGCGACCTGCACCAGGCAACAACCGGGTGATGTATCGCAACATCTCCTTTGAAAATGTTCTTAATATGTTTTACAATAATGGCGGACAGAAAGGGCTAATTTAAATTACGAAGCTTGCATGTCGTACAGTGAAAGAAGATCCTGCTCTTCTTCTCCTTTGCACGCAGGAGAGTTCCTTCCGTTACAGTCTTAAGGCAGTGGAAAACCTCTGGTGCCTGTGTCTACTCACGGGGACTGGGAAAAGAAGGGTGGAAAAGTCCTAGTTGAGGCAAGACAACATTGAGGACCCGCTGTACTGGCAATCAAAGTTAAGCGTGGAGCAGATCGCTGTAACGTACGAAATACTCGCAACTTATTGTTAACTCATTTTGCCCCGTACACACCACAGCAAGAGATGGGTCGACCATGGTAGTTCAAGGGTGGTGCCAGAATAGCTTGGCGCCCGTAGGCGCCAAGCTGTTCTGGCACCATCCTTGAACTATCATGGTCAGTCTGTCATCAGAATTGTGACACAGTCTTCAAAGGACAGCTCTGATATTATTTTGAGGATCTCGACATTGGTCCACAAAGGGTTAACCAACGCACTTGTAAACACATCTGTGTTTCTAGGTCAAGCGTGTGGAAAGGGAGACGACAGGGGAGGCAACACTAAGGGAGACACGAAGAAAGGCAAAAAGGGAGGCAAGAAGGAACGCAAAAAGGGAGGCAAGAAGGAAGGCAGAAAGGGAGGCAAGAAGGAAGGCAAAAAGGGAGGCAAGAAGGAAGGCAAAAAGGGAGGCAAGAAGGAAGGCAAAAAGGGAGGCAAGACTAAAAATTGAAGAAGAAGACACTTTAACATGTACATGTATAGTAACTTTAATACTCCCACCGCGTTAACCCCTTCACTGCCGAGAAAAGATCAACACGATCCAATTGCAAGAGGCACAGATTCTCACGAGCCCCGCAATTGCGGGGGCTCACGAGGATCTATGCCGCTTGCCGACACCACTTTGAGTCCATTTAGTTTCAGTCGTTTTACGTCGCGCGCGGCTGGGGCTTTTGGGCACGTAATTAAGAAAGATTTCGCAAGAAACACATTTGCCAAGAAACACGTTCGCTGGCTTTGGAGACGTTAACGTCTTCGCTGCCGAAACACACACAGCCTCGAACAGCACCCAGATGCAAGAGGACATAGATCCTCATGAGCCCCCCCTCCTCCCCTCAGTTGCGAGAGCTCATGAGGACCTATGTCTCTCGCTCTCTCAAGTTTGTCCGCGTGTTTCTTGAAAAAGGTGGGACTCTTGTTGTATTGAATTGACAATGGGTTCAGGCACACAAAATAGGCCAAAGACTTAGGTTAAGCCCTTTAGTCATAGTGAGGATAGACAGTGAGTAGTGTCCCTTCATAGTAAGGACTAAAGGGGCTGTTTCGCTGGAGCCGTCCGGCCCGATCATTGCGACATGCGGCATCGTCATAGTGTTTCTACTGAAAATAGAAGGGTTCGTTTGCGCCAAACAACTCTTAACAGAGCGAAGTCATGGCGAATACCATAAGCAAATAAAACACTTCGAACATCTCCAAACATCTCCAAGAGGCATAGATCCTCATGAGCCCTGCCGGGCTCATGAGGATCTGTGCCTCTTGGAGATGTTTGGAGGTTTGTCGGGTTGTTTGGAGTTGTCGGGTGCCAACCTCGGCGTCGACCCAACCTCGGCCAGAGTGACACATACTGCTAAAAAATAGTAGGGTACATTAACTTTTCAGCTTGAATTACTACAAGTTCTCAGAGTGGGTATAATAACGGTTATATCAGTGATTAGCAATCCCATTGGCCTACAATTTCACAACGTTGGTGCTCACAAAAAGTAAGGGACGTCATAATTTCAGCCTGAATTACTAAAATGTCGGAAAACAACTTACATCTGCAAACTGCAGTCATCTTTTGGGTCTGTTTAATGTTTAAACTTTTTGGGACATTTTAATAATTCAAGCTAAAAGTAATACATTCTTTACTTTTTGTGAGCACTATTTGTCACACCAATGTTGTGAAATTGTAGGCCAGTGTGATGGCTAATCACTGATTTACCGGTTTCAGGCCACTTTATAAATTTCAAATACATGCAATCAAAATTAGGCGTGTGTCACGTGAGCGAGCGTGTTGGGTGCAGTTTGCGGCGCTTTGATCCGGTTCCGCGCAGAATTGGGAAAAAGCGCCTATATAATAACCGGTATTATTATTATTATTATTATTATTATTATTATTATTATTATTATTTAATCGTGATTATACCGATTCTTAGGGCTCTTAATAATTCAACTGAAAAAAGTTAACATACCTTACTATTTGTGAGCAGTATGTGTCACTTTGGCCAAGGTTGGGTCGACGATGAGGTTGGGACCCAACAGGAGTGTTGTCTATGCTTGCGGCAGGGGCTGATTGCCCGCCGTGACTTCGCTGTCGTTCGTTGTAGGGAGCCATTGTACAAACGAAGCATCCCTAAGCCATATCATACTGAGGCTAAAAGCTTAAAATGTGTACACTGCTATATGCAAGCTACATTATAGTACCTACAGATGAGGATATGGACCAACGGCGTTAGTTCGAGGGTGGTACCAGAATAGCTTGGCGCCTCCTTGAACTATTTTAGTCACACTTATTTCACACACTGGCGTATTCCAAATGATAAGAGTTTTAATACGACCTCAGACTGTGGATGTCAATGACTGAGGCAGCTCCTTGGCCTTGCGACCAATAGTCATGGAATCTCATGAGCCCACACTGACCGACATGCGCGTGAAAAACACGGATGGAAATGAGACCAAACATAGGGACAAAGAACACAGGACTGGGAAGAGACATAAACCCTCATGAGCCCCCGCGACTGCGGTGGGCCCATGAGGGTTTATGTCTCTTGCAGCTGGGAAGTGCGCTCGCCTCGCCCCGGCAGCTAAGGGATTAATAACAGCGGTTAGTCAAAGCATTTAGCACTGATAAACTACAGCGGCAGGCGCATTGACTGAGAATAGTTGAGAGGCAGTGCCTGATCAGCTGTACTGTTGTGAACAAACATATTGAATGCTTAAATTGAGCCCTATTGCAATTGTTAGTTTTGTATCCCCCCTCGCCCCCCCCCCTTCCTCCAACCCCCCACCCACCTACTTCAACCAACCAACCAACCAACCAACCAACCAACCAACCAACCAACCAGCCAACAAAAATAATATGGCGACCATGTCTTATCTCATTACACGGACACACAAACCGTGTTTGTCGGGACATCGACATGCGGTTCACTAGTGGGCGGCCGTTTGTACCAAAGGGAAGGTTTTTAGATAATACATGTATCTAAAAAAAAAAAAACCACCTGCGTGATGTTTACGTCAATGTCGTTGTCATTGCAGTGGCGGATCTGGGGGGATCCTAGGGGTTGCGGACACCACCTCCCCCCCCCCTAAAAAAAAAAAAGAAAAAAAAAAAGAAGTTTAAAATGCTATAACAAAGTCCCTTATTGGGGTGTCTGGAATCCCCCCCCCCCCCCCCCACCTCCCTATTTGAATTTTTTTTGGCGATTTTCGACACCAACCCTTTCTTCCCCTCTCTCGAGGTAACTGATCCGCTTCTGCATTGTGTGCATAAATGACTGTAAATACAAATTGTGAAATTTCTACGTTTTAAGTTGTAAATATCAGTTGTTGAAGGCCCACTACCGCCTTAACTGTTCATAGATACACTTCTGTAACGTATGGTTAGGCGGAAACGCTGCACACAGGTCAGATACGGTTGCCGCGCAGAATAAATAAGTACGATTACGCGTGTGCTTTTGCTGCGCATCCAAACTGCCGTTAAAGTTCAGTAGGTGTGTCGACAAGGCATAACACACACAAATGGTGCTGAAATGTGTCTTCAACTTTATGCGTAATGGTAGTTCAAGTTTCAAATCTATCAAATTAAGACAGCAAAGATGATTGTAAAGCTTTCAGAATAACCCAATGAAGAAAGACTGAAGCACACTTAGAAAAGACAGTTACAACAGAATGTATTGTGTTGTAACTGTCGTTTCTAAGCGTGTTCCATTCTTCATTTGCTTAGTGTCTTCAATTTGTCTGTTACAGCGGAGCCTGTTTCAAGCGACCGCTTTTATGAGAGATCACTTGTCACTAAAGATGATGATCTTTAATGACAGGTGAGACTTTTTGCCGTTGACTACTTCTCTTGAGAGACAACCTGTCTTTAAAAGACCACTTTTTCCTTGCCTAGACTATGGTCGCTCGAAACAGGTTCTGTTGTATAAAAAATACGCATCAAAGTGTGCAAACTTTAACCCATTCAGCCCCAAGGGAGGAGGTGGATCGACGATGATAATGCAAGGGTAGTGCCTGATTAGCTTGGCGCCGTCAGGCGCCAAGCTAATCTGGCACTACCCTTGAATTATCATCGTCGATCCATCTCGTTCAGCTGATATATAGTTAATAAGTGGCACCAGGTAAAATTTTGAATATGCATCCCTGGGGGCTAAATGGGTGAACCCTGTATAATGCGTGCAGTCACGGTCACTGTGAGGGGTACTGTGCCGGTGGCTGCATGTACAAAATGGTTAACCCGGTCACTGCCGAGAAATATTGAACACCAGCCAACCGCAAGAGGTATAGATCCTCATGCGCCCCCGCTGTCGCGGGGGCTCATGAGGATCTATGCCTCTTGCTGAACCCACTTTGTATCCCGTGTTGTTTGGACGGCTGGGGCCGAGTCTTTGGCGTTGAATCCACACAGATGTGAGAAACAGTTCGCGTGCACGGGCCGGGCCGGAAGGGGCAGTTTGCATGTCTCGTTTTGTAAATAAAGCGTACAATGTACGGGAACAACTTTGCCATGACACTTTGCGCGAACTTTGTGTGTGTGTGTTTGTTTGTGTGTGTGTGTGTGTGTGTGTGTGCGCGCGCGCGTGTGTGTGCGTGCGTGTGTGAGTGTGCGTATGTTTGTGTGTGTGTGTGTGCCGGTGTGTGTGTGTGTGTGTGTGTGTGTGTGTGGGTGGGTGGGTATTTGTGAGTGTGTGCATGTGTGCGTGTGTGAGTGTGATTGCGTATGTGAGTATGTTTGTGTGTGTGTGCGTATGTGCATGTGTGTGAGTGTGTTTGTCAGTGTGGGTGCGTGTATGTGAGCGCGTCTGAGCGAAGGAATGTATTTTTGTGCGTGCTTATTTGTGTGTGTATGTGTGTGTGTGCGTGCGTGAATGCTTTTTGTGCCATTGCGTGCGTGTGTGCGTGCGTATTTGTCTATGTGTGTGTTAGGTGTGTGTGTATGTGTGTGTACGCGTGTATGTATGTATGTATGTATGTGTGTGTGTGTGCATGCGTGAATGCATTTTTGTGCATTTGCGTGCGTGTATGCGTGCGTATTTGTGTGTGTATGTGTGTATGTGTGTGTGTTAGGTTGTGTGTGTTAGTGTGTGTGTGTATGTGTGCGCGTGTATGTATGTGTGTGTGTGTGTGTGTGTGTGTGTGTGTGTGTGTTAGGTGTGTGTGTGTTAGGTGTGTGTGTGCGCGCGTGTATGTGTGTGTGTATGTGTGTGTGTGTGTGTGTGTGTGCGCGTGTATGTGTGTGTGTGTGTGTGTGTGTGTGTGTGTGTGTGTGTGTGTGTGTGTGTGTGTGTGTGTAGTTTAGCTTAAGTGAACAAGGCGCCTAGAGCTCACTTTTTGTGTTGAAGTAGGACAAAAAAGTTTAAAAAAAAAGTCTGTGGTTCACCTTGAACGAAGGTTATTTCAAAGACGGGGCACCATATAGGGTCCGAGCAAATTTTGACCCCAGCTTCTGGCAGCTTGACTCGAAACCTTGACCCCTTCCGAGGAGAGTAGGACGCTCTACTACCTGAGCTATCCAGCTTCCGGTAGCAAATGAGCCACATGATAGGACACCACATTATGCGTTTAAATGTAGACTTTTTTTTTGCGCAAGTTCAAGTTCAATTAAAAATGTTATAGTTGTAGAAAGTAATATTTCAGGTACCTAAGACCCTAGCGAATGCGATGAAACTGTTAAAGACAGTTGCATTAATAGAGTTATATTATAGCCTATGTGGCACACGTTTGTTGTACCCGCGATCGCAGCTGAGCACTGCATTAACCCCTTCACCGTCAAAAAGAACCGTGAACGCGATGTATCTGCAAGAGGCATAGATCCTCATGAGCCCCCGCGACTGCGGGGGCTCATGAGGATCTATGCCTTTTGCTGAGACCAACGTGTCCATGATCTTTGGACGGGTTGTGGCTTGTTGTCGTCGATTGAGGAAATGATCATTCAGAAAGGATGTATGGGGTCCAGAGGCAGGGAAAGTCGAGGATGCTGTTCTCCGTGAGGTGGCTCTTGGTCGTTCAGTGAACACAGTTTTTAGAAAGAAAAGAAAGTGTACTTCCGTTTGGCAGGGAATGGGTTACTGCATTTATTCTAGACACTCATATTGGAAGCTGTTGAACCTTTACACGTTAGCGTTCACAGAGATTGATGCTATGTCACTGTACAGTGAAACTGCGTCTGAGACAAACCCACACCAGTCTATTATAGTAACAATACACTGACGAGCACAAGAAATGCGACATTTTCGGAACCATCGGAAACACTGAAGTGTTTCCGATGGCTCCGAAAAAGTCGCATTTCTTTTGCTTGTCAATATAATGTGACAGCGCCACCAGGTTTTTAAACCATCACCGTTTCCTCTGTCTGAAGCAACAGAGACATACAAAACGTGTTTTTATTCTACCATCAAGAGGCATATATTCTCATGCGCCCCGGCGACTGCACGGACCCATTAGTATCTATGCCACGTATACGTTGAAGCGACGGTCCAATGACAACGCAGCAGAACAGACGAGTCTTTGTGTTTCAGTGTCAAAGTTGTCTCTATTACGGTTTCCTGTGAAACAAACGATCCTGGGGCCGAAGTCAGCGGTAGAGTTGGCTCGGGCTTGGTTACGTTTGGCAGATTTCGGCCCGAAGACATTTTGTTCATCAGGCGCACTCCACGGCCGACAATCGGATGTACGATAATGTAGGTCAGAGCATCACCCCATCATATATATTGCGTCGGTTCATCAACATCAGCCATTCCATCTAAAAGCTGCATTAGATTCTCATGAGCACCTGCTGGTTGCAGGGCCACATGAGAATTTATTATCTTATTCACGAACGGCATCGATCCTCATTTGGCTCATTCCTCAAACGGATAAGTTCATATAGGTTAAGTCTAAAGCTACCTTGACTCACACAGTTTTTGAATGAATAACAACAAGAGTCAAGTACGACAGTACGGTGGTCTGTGATTTTGTCCCAAAATCACAGACCAGCACACAATTCTAGGCCATTTCCGCTCGAGCAGTAAAAGGTTCAAAATCAGAGACCAGCTATCCCAGCCACTTGACTATTCAACAATCAGTTCATTGACAACCGGCAAAACCACTATCATTTCTGCAACGGTCAGTGTGCACGGGAGATCATTGCTTTCGGTCTGTTAGGAAACAGTTTTCGCTGTGCGACTTTCTGCGGAATGTGCGTATCATAAACAGTGAAACAAGAGTAGAAATGAACATACAGCAATATCTTATCACAGCGCGTCAAACTGATTACAACGGTGGTGACTCCCACTTTAGTCAACTTTTTTGTTCCAAATGAACAGAAAATGATTGTTCCTTTTTGAAAACTCCAGAAATCAAGCTAGTTTTGCCATTCAAAAGCATGTGTAATTCGCATGGATAGTGTAGACTACATTAGTCATAAGTCATAAGTCGACGTTTCACGATAAACTTTGAATAAATAATACAAACAGAGCGAATTTTGCAAGATAGGTCATCACCTTCGACCAGCCTGCTAGGACTACCACACGAAGCGAGATTTAAGCAGAAGAAAAAGATTTTAGTCAGCGAGTTTCCTTGTAATTAAATAAATTTCGTCCGGCGTAAGCCACAACCAGCTTAGCCTTGGACAATGCGGTGTGCGTGGCTGTTGTTGCTGGGCCTGTATCTGGTCATCACCCTGTGTACCGGCAACCAGACCAGACCTGGTAGAATAAGACCACGTAAGTTATTTGTTAATGTTTTTCTTAAATATTATTTTGTATTTGTTGTCCCCCTTGACTGCCGAGAAGAAGGAACACGATGCAAGAGGCATCAGAACACATCAGCAAGAGGCATAGATCCTCACGAGCCCCTGCAGTTGCGGGGGCTCATGAGGATCTATGCCTCTTGCTGACGTCACAGTGTATCCATGATCTGTGGACATATTTATGCTTTTTGGTGTCGCATACGGTTTCAGAAAAAGCTGTTTCCACTGGCATTGAACGTGTTTAAACAAATGATTTATTTATTTATTTACTTGAGTTTCAAAGTTACCTTTTATTTATTTATTTATTTATTTCACTTTCATAGTTACCTTACATTGATTTTAATTAATTAATTAATTAGTTTATTAATTAATCAATTTGTTTGAGTTTCTGAGTTACCTTTTATTGATTTATATTTGTTATTATTTATTTATGTGAGCTTGTAAGTTATCTTTTATTGATTTGTTTGTTTATTATTATTCATATATATTTATTTATTTATTTATTTATTTATTTTAGTTTCTGATTTACATTTTATTGATTTATTTGTTTATTTTTGTATTCATTTGAGATTTTAAGTTGCCTTTTATTGATTAAAAAAATTATATTGATTATTGATTGATTTATTTATGTATTTATGTATTATTTATTTATTCGAGTTTCTGAGTTACCTTTTATTGATTTATTTGTTTATTATTTGCTTCTAAGTTACCTTTATTGATTTGCTTGTTTATTATTATTATTATTATTATTATTTATTTATTTATTTATTTATTTATTTATTTGAGTTTCTAAGTTACCTCTTCCACACAGTTCTCACTTTCACGTAAGCAGTTATCAGTGGCGAAGGAATCTGTGGATCCAAGCACAGCGTGACCACAGCTAGCCAATGCGCAAAAAGCCATCGGGCCGACATCGGCCGACGTTGACCCGCGCACAGCCTTGCGCGGGCCATCGGCGGCCGACGGCTGGACATTGTATGGCAAGAGCCTATAAACCCCTCATTCATCAGGGATTTCAGTTTTCCATCAGATTGTGTACTGAAAATTAATCCCTGTTTATTTTAATTGGCCTTGTGCGTGCTGCAGCCACTGGTACCGTTAACAGCACCGGTGGCTGCATGCACAAAGGGGTTAAAATTAACCTTTCTACTTTTCTGTCCACAGCTACAACCTGCAAAGACAATACAACCTTTAGAATGACGGCCCAAGAGATGGCGGAGCGGCCGTTCACTTACCAGTGTCAGCAGGGGCCCGTGGCGGAAGCGGAAGCTGTGGGAGTTACCGGAAGTTGCCGGGGTTACTCCCCTTACCTCTTGCTGAACGGTGGGTTCCATGTACCGACGTGCCTTGATTTCGAACTAAGAATGGGTTGAAAATGTCTAACCCTTTTGGCTGTCGGTAGCGGCTTTTAGTCGCGGCGATCCCTACAGGACGCCAGGATGTTGTTCAGTATTCCTACAGGAATCACCGCGACTAAAAGCGCTACCGACAGCCAGAGGGTTAAACCATTCATGATGAATTTCGCCCGTTGAAGTCAATGGGGTCAATGTGACCCCTTCACCCCCAGCTGACGTAGATTGTGTTTCTGCACTATTCCGCTACAGTTCAACACCGAAAAGAGCCCCAGCTGTCACAGATACAAAGTGATGTCAGCAAGAGGCATAGATCCTCATGAGCCTCTGCAATTGCGGGGGCTCATGAGGATCTATGCCTCTTGCATTTGTATCGTGTTCACTTTTTTCTCGGCAGTGAAGGGGTTACATAAATAAGCCAGTTAGAAACCTGCGTAGATTTCCCCACACAATGCAAGAACATCATCGTAGATTTCCCCACACAATGCAAGAACATCATCGTAGATTTCCCCACACAATGCAAGAACATCATCGTAGATTTCCCCACACAATGCCGCAAGAACATCATCGTAGATTTCCCCACACAATGCAAGAACATCATCGTAGATTTCCCCACACAATGCAAGAACATCATCGTAGATTTCCCCACACAATGCAAGAACATCATCGTAGATTTCCCCACACAATGCCGCAAGAACATCATCGTAGCATGATGGCTTTGGTTTCACAAGCAAACCTTTAAAAATTAAAACCTCTGTAATTTGACAATTTCTCATTTTGGCAACTGACATGCTGCTAGGTTGCTGCTTTATTACAAAGTCACATGAAATTCCCATGACATATATTCTCTCTCTCTCTCTCTCTCTCTCTCTCTCTCTCTCTCTCTCTCTCTCTCTCTCTCTCTCTCTCTCTCTCTCTCTCTCTCTCTCCCTCTCTCTCTCTCTCATATATTTGCTTGTCTTCAGTATATTTCATGTTGTAGTATGTTAGCAACGGCAAAATTGAAAAATTATGTATTTGTATCTGTCAAAACTACTACCGTTGCCCGTGTAATAAAGTTTTATCATCATCATCATCATCATCATCATCATCATCAACATCATATCACCATCATCAACTCTCAGAGTCTCTCTCTCTCTCTCTCTCTCTCTCTCTCTCTCTCTCTCTCTCTCTCGACTCTCTCTCTCTCTCGTCATGTCCCAAAATTATAGACCGGCTCACTGCATAATTTAGTTCAGTAATTCCTATTTATGTCCCCTTTGCACATGTATTGATCGGGGACAAAACACGGCATAATACTTCTTCTTGTATTAAAATTCCAGCCAATCGCTGCCACTGGAACGCTTCGTGCACGTTCAACTTCGAGGGGAAGCCACTCGTGAAGCTGACAGACAAATCAAGAGAACCCACCAACAGTTACTCCCCCTGTATTGGCAGGGTGCCCGAGAAGATCGAGATGAGCTTCACCTGCGTCAAAAAAAATGGTAGGTGACCTTGACCTTGACCTTGAAATTATTTGTATTTATGTTCATTTCTAAACTGCCCTGTTACCAGTAAAGAGGGCAGCAGAAATATGAGGTCGCCCCCTCTCAGTGCCCCTGGATTTGCCACAAGAGAAAAACAAACACAAAACATGACTGAATAGCCCCCTTCTTCCGTGACTGCTCAAACTAAAGAAACACTTCTGCCACAGTTGCGAAACGCTACATACAGGCCTAGCTTTGGTTGATTTAGACACAGGAGAATCCTGATCAGGACACGTCATAACTCATCCTGCCCGCGACACACCACAGCAAGGTATGGCTCGACCATGATAGTTCAAGGGTGGTGGCAGAATAGCTTGGCGCCTATAGGCGCCAAGCTATTCTGCCACCACCCTTGAACTATCATGGTCGATCATGGTCGATCTGTCTCCAGAATTGTAAGGCAGTCCTCAGGGGATAACTCCAAAATGTGGGGATCTCGTACCTCGGGCGCAATGAGTTAGTATCAAGTAATTTGGTGTCAGTTTCAGCCAACTTAATAAAATTTCAAAATACAAAACGATTTCCAAATACCGTCACTTCAGTAGCTCGCTTGAGCTTGCCCTTAGCACCAGGTGAATGTTCTGTGTTTACGTACAGTGTGTGAGTGAATGCGCGTGATTCACGTGAGCGTGCTTGTTGGGTTCAGTTCGCGGCTACATTCTGCGCATTGAGTTATATTATAAATATGAGAAATGCGCCATATAAATACCATGTAATAATAATAATAATAATTCTGACAATGACTCCCGCGAGCGGTGTTCAAACTGAAAATATATAGATTGAGGCGCAGAGCGAAATAAACTAGTGTGACTACGCGGCGGTGTGCGTTTCCTGCGTGTCCAGTCTCTTGTAGAAGTTCATCAGGTGTGTGGACAAAGTGTAACAAAGGAAAAACGGTGTTGAAATTTGTCCTCAGATTCACGTGTAATGGTACTTTAAATTGATTCTAAATGGTACATGGTACTTTAAATTGATGAACCCCTGGTTGATATGTGTGTGCTGGTCTGCGTTTTTGGACCTAAAATCACAGACCAGTCCAAGTTTATTTTTTAAATGTTAATTAATTAATTTATTTATTTATTTAAAAATATTTTTAGCACCGGTGACGGACGTACTTGGTCAGATTGTGAGCACGGTCAAAAAGGAGGGCATCATTCGCAGTCACCGTCTCTACCCGTGGACGTATCGCAACGGGATTCAGCTGGGCAACGTCACCTTCAACAGACCCGCTAACGGTCTCGTCAACCTCTGGATATCGGTAAGGGCAGCCACTGACTTCTGACACCCATTTCCACGAGACCCAAAAATAATGGGTGAAGAATGACATTATGCGCGTACAACCCTTATGAGCTCCGCACGGGGACTGACACGATGCAGAGATCTGCGCTCCGCCTGAGGAGAAAAGACACTCGTGAGATGGTGCCAGGAGCAGAGCGTCTTCGGGCTCACGACGGCCGCAGTGGGCCCGCGCACATCCGTGCGCGGGCCCACTGCGGCCGTCGTGAGCCCGAAGACATTTTGCTTACTGCGACTGTGGATGCACCGAGTGGCTCAAGGGCCAGGCCTGTGTGTAGTCGAACACACCAAGGATCAACTTCCGCTAATGGCGCGGCCCGCCTGAAGGCGGTCCTGTTGGAAAATAAAATACTTTTAGTATGTGTACCCTTAAAGGCCGAAATGTTTCTCATTTAGAAGTGCGAAAGGAAAGGCGGCGATAGCCGTAATCGTAGCGGTGAACTATGAAAAATGTCCTTATGGATCGGGTCGTCCCATATATAGAAGTGCACACAAGCCAAAGCAGAGACGAACGCTGGTAGAAACGGTAACGCTTACCAAGGGGAGTTACTCAGCGCTGTACAGACAAACGGTTAGATCCCCTGCCCCTTTTTATTAGGCACCCAATCGCCGGTCCACAACCCCCCCCCCCCCACCCCCCACCCCTCCAAACCCCGCCCCCCTCCAAAAAAAAAAAAAAACCACCAAAAAAGAAAAACAAAAAAACAAAAAAAAAAACAAAACAAACAAAAACAAAACAAAAAAAACACGTATAAACTACAAAACAGTCATCCCTGATAGGATCCTACCGTTTGCCTGTCCGTAAAGAAATGCGACATTATTGTTGAAATCAACAGAAACACTCTAACCATAAGACATGACGTCATTGTAATCATCGGAAACACTTTTAAGTGAAATGTTTCCGATGATTCCAATGACGGCGCATTTCTTTTGCTCGTCAGTATTGATATTTTGCGTGATTTTGGCCGCCGCCCCCCATCCCCATTCGTTCCCCATCCCCACTAACCTATTCCTGCATTTCTCCCTGGCTCATCGACTTTCACAGAGAGATCAATGTCCTTTTTGCAGGTCCGATCACTGGGGATTCTCCGGTCCGATTACCTTTTCCTGTCCTGGAGGGACAACCCGAGCAGCGAGCCTTCCGTGAGAGTGGTCGCCGATAATGACACGACCTTCTCCATCAAGAACGTTCAGTCTGCGGTCTTGACCTTTTACGCTGACTACGACCAGCATCACACGGAAGTGGAAGGGGAGACGAAAGGATTCATTCTGTGCTTCCAGTGTGAGTGCAACTAGATAGTGACACTGGTTGTCTCTCTCGATTCGCTACCGCTTACCAGCGGTAGCGAATCGAGGGAGACAACCAGTGTTGTAGATTGTCTGCGTTAGGCAATCCCATTCAGCTGTGTCGCACCAGAACGGACATCAGCGACAGTGATATTTAGTTTAGTCGATCATTCAGTTAATCAATCCAGACCAAAAGGTGACTTTTTACGTCACCTCCTTCAGTTGCCACATTCCTTCTGCGAATGAAGATAAGTAGCGGCTAATCTCTGTTTGTTTGTTTGTCTATTTTGACAAAGGGTATTTACCCAAAATATTAATAAATTGTGTTATACCCGTCTTTTCTAAGCGTGTTTCTTTCTCCGTTGGGTACTTCTCTGATCATTCAGTTGCCGCCTTCCTTCTTCGCTGTCATGATAAATTGCGACTGAATTCTATACTTCTTTGTTTTGTCGATTGTCTATATTTAAATATTAATAAACTGTGTTGTAACTGTCTTTTCTGAGCGTGTTTCTTTCTCCGTTGGGTTCTTCTCTGCATTCTATACGCTTGGCAGTCACCTTTTTGGTCTGGATTTACTTGACCCGGTATTCTTCGCCCTATCATTGGGTGTAAAAATGTACCGAGTGCAAATGTACCCAGGGTTTATGCACCCGACCCGTTCCATTCTTCTCGAGATGTGTAATGTAGCCCGATCAAAAAGGAAACTTGTAGAAATGTACCCCAAAATACGATCTCGCAGATCGTTAACCCTTTGCGCCCTAAAACACTACTGTTTGAAATTAGTTTGACTATGCTAAGCTATTCTGGCACCACCCTTGAACTAAAATGGTTGCTCTATCTCCTAATCTGCAACGTAACCTTCATAGGACATTAAGCAAAGTTTAAAAAAAAATCAGCTTCGGGACGTAATGGGTTAAAGCTGTCGTAGTCTAGTCCTGTCCCCCCAAAAAAAATTCAAGACAAAATTTTAAAATTTGGCGGCCCTGAGGTGATGGTGAGCAATGTGTATGTCATTGCAGGGCTGAAGCTGAACAAAAACCCAAGGAAAGGTTCAACTTGTACCAGCGTTTTGCAGCCAGGTAGTGTCTTACAATTTTCTAATTTTTAGGTCTGTATTCTTTGTAATCAATGTTTGTTATTGTAGCTGTATAATAATAATAATAATAATAATAATAATAATAATAATAATAATAATAATAATAAAAACACCGGTTATTATATAGGCGCTTTACCCAATTCTGCGAATCGGCTCAAAGCGCCGCGAATCGAACCCAACACGCACGCTCACGTGACACACACACACACATACACTCTGAAGACAAACACAGTACAAGACAGACACAGGACATTCACGTGGTGTGAAGGGTCAGCTCTGCTACTGACGTTTCGGAAATTTGATCGCTTGTATTTGAAATTTATAAAGTGTTCTGAAACCGGTACCACAGTGGAGGGGGAGGAAGAGCCGGAGTACCCGGAGAAAGAACCCCCGACGGTCCGCCCGAATTAACGGTGACACTTACTAGAGGAGAAAAGTCCGACGCCGGAACCCGGTATCGAACCTCGCACCTTTAGCATTGGTGGCAGGCCCCTTAACCACTGTGCCACGGACCGCCTCTTTTGTGATTGGTGTTGTTGTTTTTCTTTTAACTCATTCTACCCCAGACACACCACAAGAAGATAATGATCGACCATGATAGTTCAAGGGTGATGCCAGAATAGCTTGGCGCCTATGGGCGCCAAGCTATTCTGGCATCACCCTTGAACTGTCATGGTCGATCTGTGTCCTGCACTGCAATGCAGTCTTCAGAGAACAACGGCAACATTTGAGGATTTCGGTGTTGGGGTAGAATGAGTTAATGTTGTTGTTGTTTTGGTTTTAACATTACAATTCTAACATCATACATTTAATCGTTTTCATTAATAACATTCAACTTCACACAGATGGGATGGGAACGATTACTGCTGTTATGAATGTTTTTTTTTTTATGTTAGTGTTGGTGGTTGAGAAAGGCGTTTGTGCTGGTAATCTTGACGGTGCCGGATAACGTTGCTGATGCTATTAGCAATACATTTTCGTTGTTGTTTTATTCACAATGAGTAATGCATTTTTTAAATTCTCGTTTTATAATTGTTATCAACTATTACAATTTGACTTCTTAAGAGTTCTTAAAATATCACAACAGAAGTTGTTCGGAAATATAAAATAGGTCAAAACTGCACGCGTTTCGACGAAAACAGTGAATTAAAAGCCCGGACAAACATGCGGCATCGCATGTTTGTCCGGGCTTTTAATCCACTGTTTGCGTCAAAACACGTACAGTTTTTTTTAAATTTTTTTAAAATTATTTTTTTAAATTTTATTTTTTAAAAATCTGCTTCTGATTTCAATTACGTCTTCTGTCCCAGCTAAGTGCTCATCTGGAGGGGGTGGCGGGAACCGCGGGTCCGCCCTTGAAAGAACCAGTACACGGGATAGGTCTCACAGAGGAAGGTCTCCCAGACAAAACTCTTAAACGTCTCACTGGACACGCTTGACGAGGTTAACCTTTTCACTGATGAGAAAAGGTGAACGCAATCTATAACTGCAAGAGGCATAGATCCTCATGAGCCCCCGCGTCTGCGGGGGCTCATGAGGATCTGTGCCTCTTTGCTGGGAACACTTTGCGTCCACGCTCTCTAGACAGTTGTGGCGTTTGGTCGTGGTGAATCAACAGAGAAGTTACTTTATAGCCGGACGACTCCCAACGTTGAACGAAACCAAAGTTGCAGCGTATAGTCAGTCAGCTTGTACATCAATAGTCATGGGCGGATCTGGTGGTGGTGGTGGAGGGGGGGTCCAGGGTTCCAGAACGCCCCCCCTCCCCGACCAAAAAATCTTTTAAATGCTGTAACAAAGTCCCTTTTAGGGGTCTTTGAACCCCCTCCCCCTCCCCCCCCCCCTTGTTTGATATTTTGGCAAATGGTGAAATTCTTAACACGCACGCGCCTTCTCTCCACCCCCCCACCCCCGCCCCCCGCCCCACCCCCCTAACTCGCTTTTTGATTTTTCGGCCTCTAGATGATGATGATGATGAAACGTTTTTATTCAGGATAAAAAGTTTTAGGCATAGCAATGCCTATCTTCCAAACTGTCCTGCTACTCTACACATATACAAATACATAAGACGATACAGCAAAAGATAAAATATATATAAGTACCCATACCCCCCCCCCCCCCCACCATCAGAAAGAAAAAAATAAAAAATAAAAAAATAAAATACAAAAAGAATTAAAACAATATATGTACGTGTATGAACCTGACATGTTAGTGCAGACAGTCAAACTATTACATAATCTGCAGCAATATGCTGTGCTGGAGCAACATACTAAACAGAAAAATAGGACATTTACATCGACAGCAAATATTTATAGACGCGAGCTCTGAAGATAGATAACTTTGAAATAGACTTTAAATGCGAGGGCAAGTTATTCCATGACTTAGCACCGGAAAATGATATGCTAGATTTGAAGATGTCGATTCTCGGTTTTGGGAGATGGAGTAAGCTGTTCCTCGTGTTCTCTCTATTCGTGTGGGAAAACAGCTCACGGAGATAGGGAGGGGCGGCATCGTTTAGAATTTTTTGCACAAGTAAGCATCTATTAAGTTCCAATTGTTCACTGAGTGGTAGAATATTAAGGGCCTTCAGTCTTTCATCAGTAGGGGACGAACCAGGAAGAATAAGCTTAATACCTCGCCGGTAAAGGGAATTAATTTTTTTCAAATGAATGTCTCCACAGCCGTCCCAGATATTGGAAGCATAATTACAATGTGTCTTGATGTGTGCGTTAAAAAATAGTTTTCGAGCATCAATGTCAACTATACGACTTAATTTGGATAATAAAAATAGATTCTTTGAAATAGTTTTACAGGCAGTTTCTATGTGCGGCTCCCAGCTGAGCTGTTCGTCGACTGTCACTCCTAACAAACGATGTTTTGACACTTGCTCTATGGGCTGAGAGTGAAGGGACAGCTCAAGGGGTTGCAAACCACGTTGATGCTTTTGGCGTGTTGTCACCAACATACTTTTCGTTTTAGGAATACTAATAATCATATGATTTTCTTCACACCAAGTTGACACTTCATCTAAACTATGTTGGAGGACAGCGCTCACGGTTGAAACATTTTTATCAGATACATTTAATGATGTTATCGTCAGCAAATAGTTCACAGTTTGTGTCGGGGTGTGATATTGACAGTGGAAGGTCATTTATAAAGATGTTGAATAATAACGGTCCTAGGGTGGATCCCTGAGGAACACCATGGGTCACCAGTCCTTTCGCTGAGTATTTACCATTCAAGAACACTTTCTGCGTTCTGTCTAAGAGATAGGACGAGAGAAAAGCGACTGCATTTGAGTCAATGTGATATAAAGGTAACTTCTTTAATAAGATTGAGTGGTTAATGAGATCGAAGGTTTTTTTAAGATCTAGAAATACTACACCTGAAAGTTTGGACTCATTTATGGCAGTAAGCCATTTGTGGGTTATGAGAGTTAAGGCTGTCTGACACGAATGTTTAGGCCGAAAAGCTGATTGTGCAGTACTAAGAAGGTGGTTTTTCTCCCGGAATTGAAGTAAATGATTATGTATATGCTTTTCAAATGGTTTGGACACTGCTGATAAGATTGATATAGGTCTGTACTCACTTGGGTCGCTCAGATCTTTGCTTTTCGGTAGAGGAGTAACTTTTACTATTTTCAATTCATCGGGAAACATGCTCTTTTGAATCGAAAGGTTATATATAAAGATTAATGATTCAACAATATAAGGGAGCGCAATTTTCAGGATTTTACTGCTAATACCGTCTACACCACAAGATGTTTTACTTTTCATGTTGGTAATAGATTTTCCTACATCAAGGACGGTCATTAGGGGAACTGAGAAAGTATTGCCGGCGTTTATCTGACTGTGCTGTTTCAATTGTTCTGAGCATACGTATTCACTTGGCTCACTGGTGTTCGTCTGTGACAGGGTTTTAGCAATGTTAAGAAAGTGTTCATTAAATACATCAGCTGTGAGGTGCGGGGGGACACTCGTTGTTTTGCTAGATTGTCCTTTAGTAAATGTGTTAATCACCTGCCACACGCTGCGTATGTCTTTGCCGCCCGCAATAATCTTTTCAGCATACTGCCTCTGTGCTTTACGTACTAATGATTTAACTAGGTTTCGCTGTTTTTTGTACTCGTCAAATTTCTTTTGTTGTTTCAATAGATCTCTTAGTTCCATCGCAGTTTTAATCTCATCCGTCAGCCACTCAGGCACAGTGGGATGTTTAACACGCTTAGTGCGCCTCGGGGCATGTCTGTCAAGAACACCGAGGAACAACTTATACCAGTGGGACAGCGCTACATTGGGATCGTTATAGTTATACACATCGGAAAATGGTGTTTGGGAAAGTTCATGCAAAAAATCATCTTGATTAAATTTTTTGAACGATCTGTAGAGAATGGTTATATGCTCCTTATGAAGTTTCTTTGGCAACTTCGCAGATAATGAAAAACAAATCGGAAAATGATCACTGACAGAGGTGCTGGGTACGTAGACATTGCTAAGGGCACTGTCGTTGGTTGTATAAACATGGTCAATTAATGTGGATGAAGTAGCAGTGACCCTGGTGGGTGACTGAACTACTTGTGTAAGGCCTAAGAACGTTATCATGGATTTCCATGACGTGTTGCCAGGTTTCAATAAATCAACATTAAAATCACCGAGTATATGTCTATCACCCTTGGAGTTTTGTACTTTGTCAACCATTACAACAAAATCATCTTGCCAGGACACTGTAGCTGCGGGGTTTTTGTAAATAAAACATACGAAGGTCGGGGTTGACTGGAAGCGAAGTCTAGCGCCGTGAAGGCCTTGTGTATGAGGTTGTAGGTCCCCCCTCGAAGTAACTGATCCGCCTCTGCTAATAGACGACACTCCGAAGATCTGCAGGAGGCATATGTTTTCACGAGCCCTGGGAGGGGGGGGGGGGGGTGCCCTCGTGAGGATGTACATCTCTTGGAGTAGTTTGATGTGTTGCGGCTTACGGTACAAGCGGGCTACCGGCCGCCATTACTTGGCTCTCGTTCGTTGTTGGGAGTCGGTCGGCCGGCGTAAACGCAACCTCCAGAAGAGTGCCCTTATCTGTGATTTTGGACCTCACAGCCTAGAACCACAGAGCTGTGCGCGCAACATGTACGCACATTTTCTCTTTCGTGGACATTTGTGTTCACACCTAGCGCGAATGGCAACCTTATCTCATTGTGCCCGAGGTACGAAATACCCGCATTTTGGAGTTATCCTCTGAGGACTGCATTACAATTCAGGAGACAGATCGACCATGATAGTTCAAGGGTGGTGGCAGAATAGCTTGGCGCCTATAGGCGCCAAGCTATTCGGCCACCACCCTTGAACTATCATGGTCGAGCCCTACCTTGCTGTGGTGTGTCGAGGGCAGAGTGATTTAAGCGTTTTCGTGGTCACGGTGATATTTTGGTCATGTAATGTGCATGATCAAGTATATATACTGACGAGCAAAAGAAATGCGACATTTTTGGAATCATCGGAAACACTCTCGTGTTTCCGATGATTTAAAAAAATGTCGCATTTCTTTTACTCGTCAGCATATTATATGCATACTCACGAGCATGCGACAAATAGTGTCTGTGTTATGGAGGTATGCTTTTGTCTCATGGTTACTGCATGCATAATACTTGTTTTAACTGATTCCAGGCGCCACGCATCAATCCCCGTGAAAGTGTCGTGTTGTCTTTTGCCAGCGGCAACGCTATACGACACTTCCGCAGCTATTGATGCAGGACGCCTTGAAAGAGCTAACTGGATATCGTAATCTGAAAAAGACCAACCGATACCTATAATTATTTCTTCATGTATAGTCTTTGTGCACGTTTTGTTAATAAAAACCATTACCAGTCAAATCCTAAAGTCTTCGTGGCAAATGCAGTTAGCGCAGTCGCGTGCAACAGAAGTTAGTTTCTTCTTACCAACACACAGACACGCACACGCACGCAAGCACGTACACACACACACACACACACACACACACACACACACACACACACACACACACACACACACACACACACACACACACACACACACACACACACACATGCAGACAAAAGCGTCAGAGTGGCGGGTTACCTACCACTTTTATGTCAAAATGGGTTCCCATATTTCTATTTATTCTAGGGCTCTGGAATTGATGCGAATGTTTAGAACTCACCTTATAACTAAGCTCTATAACTTAAAATAAAATACACATTTTCTAGAAACAGAGCCACTAGATGGAAAAAAATGGGTTTCTACCAATAATGTGGGTGCCTCTCACACACAAAAACTGGCATTACAGTCAAAATGGATGTCTTCACTACAGTAGGCTTCTGTAATAAGGTCAAGTTCATGGAATACTTCTTTTTCACATTAATATTTTTTTCCCAACTTAATGTGTATGTGTGCTTTAACATTTTTTACATTGTATGGTGCAAAATTCAATAAACACTGGCCCGTAACCTTTCGATTATGATTTTTACAGAGGAAATCTTTTAAACATTGCTGCGTTTTGTCCTTCTGAAGCAAAACAGTTTATCATGGCATTGATGTGAGAATCAACATAATGTATTCTGGAAATTAAAGGACTTTTTTTTTGGTTTTGGGTACTCTGGAGTTTCAGACAAACAGCAACAGAGCATTTTGAATATTAACCCTTATCATTCGGAATACACCAGTGTGTGCAACAAGTGTGATTGAAATAGTCCAAGGGTTAGTGCCAGAATAGCTTGGTGCCTCTAGGCGCCAAGCTATTGTGGCACCACCCTTGAACTAAAGCCATTGGTCTATGTCCCCATCTGTAAGTACTGTAATGTAGCTTGCATAGAATTATGGCAGTGAACAAATTTGAAGCTTTTAGCCTCAGTATGACTATGATGCGGGTCAAAAAGTGTGGAAAAATATGAAAGATGGAAAAAGACCCAGACGAAGAAACTAACACTTAACTTATTCTACCCCAGCAAAATTTAAGATCCACCACGATAGTTCAAGGGTGATGCCAGAATAGCTTGGCGCCTATGGGCGCCAAGCTATTCTGGCATCACCCTTGAACTATCATGGTGGATCTGTGTCCTGCACTGCAACGCAGTCTTCTGAAGACGACTTCAACATTTGGGCTTAACTTATTCTACCCCAGACACACCACAGCAAAATAAAGATCCACCACGATAGTTCAAGGGTGATGCCAGAATAGCTTGGCGCCTATGGGCGCCAAGCTATTCTGGCATCACCCTTGAACTATCATGGTGGATCTGTGTCCTGCACTGCAACGCAGTCTTCTGAAGACGACTTCAACAGTTGGGCTTAACTTATTCTACCCCAGACACACCACAGGAAAAGAAAGATCCACCATGATAGTTCAAGGGTGATGCCAGAATAGCTTGGCGCCTATGGGCGCCAAGCTGTTCTGACATCACCCTTGAACTATCATGGTGGATCTGTGTCCTGCACTGCAACGCAGTCTTCTGAAGACGACTTCAACATTTGGGGATTCCAGTCTTGGGGTAGATTGAGCTAAAATGACAGAACAGAACACTGACATTAATTAATTAACTGACAACATAAGAAATCACTTGAAACTTCAGCCTTTATTATTGTCTTTCGTCCACAACAACCAACCATTCTTCCATGTGCAGAGTTTTAAAAATGGTATGCAGTATATTACAAAATGATCCAGCCCCCCTCCCCCTAATAACACTCTTGTAATCAATCTTTACGTTGTCAATGGTTTTCTTATCTTATCTTATTATTGTCTTTTGTCCCCAGCCGGCTGTTTCGTTTTGCAAATCCAAAGGTTATACAGTATACAAAATGATCCAGGCGTCCATCAGATTAAAAAAAAGCAGGCTATACATTCTGAAACCACCCCAATAATAACTCTCTTGTAATAAATCTGTATGAAACCGAAAATGCCGCGAGTAGCGGGGAACCTCAATTCATTTCTTTTGTAACTTTTTCAGTCTGTTGCGGACGTAATCCTTAATGTTTGTCCAGCGACTATGTCTAAGTGCGGGCTCCTCGGCCATTGCGTGCTGTATCTCGGCCTTTCCAGGAAGTTTGTTCATGACGAGGTGTGTCTTGAAACGAGTTTGAACAGCTTTCTCTTCAGCTTCCCCCATGGTTTCCTTGTAAATCTAGCTTTCTTTCGAACAGGAGCTGACGCAGTACTGTCATCATCAAAACTATCTAGATTGTCATCAGGCTCTGAACGTCTTTTCTCCGTCATGCTCATCGATTCCTGTGTTGTTGACTTGCTACTTGCTTCATTCACAGGTGCTGTTCCCCCCGAGACCTCTCTGCCAGTTTCTGATGTGTCTTCATTGTCAACGTCAATCTCTTTATCATTGGCCAGCTCAGCTCTAATGCAACTCTCAAAATCTGTCATCCCATTGTTAACTGACAGAAGAATCTTTGCCACTTTTGCCTTTTGAAGGACGTCTTGAGGTTGGCGGTAGATATGGCGATGTATCCGAATATCATGGCCAAGGAAATCTGCCAGCTGATCCTGGTCTAACTCCGAGATGGCCGTTGACTGAGCCAAAGTTGCAACCTGCTTCCGTAACTGAGTAAATGTGAACATGGCTGGGTATGACACCCCTGCTTCTAGGGCATGGGCCTTCAGAACATCATGGCCTCTGTAAGGCCTCTGACCAGAAGGTGTGGCAAAGATGTACTGGGAATCAGCCAGAGCTGGCACTGATTGCCTCATTTGAAGGATTCTGTCCACAGTTGTCATCATCTTCTTCGTCAGCAAAACGGGAACACTCCTATTAAACTTGCCTCTGATTTCCAGTCGCTGAAAATGATTCACCATTTTCTTCTCAACCTCTGTGAGACCTTTCAAGATATCTTGATTGGTGATCGATCCAATCTTAGCATTCTGGAAGTCTGACACCTTTATTCTCTGAACTTCTCCCCCTCGTTTTCGGTTGAAAAGTGATACAGCGCAAAGAGTTGCTTTAACCACTGTCGGATAATCTTCCGAAACCATCCTTGTCTCAAGAAGCTGTTGGACCTTCCTCACATCTTCACATGATGGGATCAGCTTGGGTTTGTTCATGGTCATTTTCCCGACCGACTGGGCTGCTGTAGCGGACACACAATCATACCAGTCCCCGTTGAAGACAGAGTCAAATCGCTGCGCCTCAGAGAGCTCCTGTCGCCACCTGTCGTCTGAACCCTGCCCAAGCTGTTTGGATGCCTGTGACTGTTTGATCTGTGAACACTTTTTCAAAGCATGGCCTATGCGCATTGCGAGGTTGCCTTTTTTGAACTGATGTGTGCCCTCATCAAAATCTGCTAGTTCTTTTACAGCCAGGACCACATGATCAAAGCTAGCTGAATTGATCACAGCATTTAAACTTGCGATTTTCATTTCTGACCTCACTCTGATAATCTTTAATAGTCTCCCTAACTCCCGCATCCTGGAGCTGATTTGTCCAGCCGTGTGTTCTTCAATGTCCATGCGGTCAAATAATCTCTTTCCATACTCAAGAAGCAAGGGGTCAGTTCTGATGAGACGGCTTATCTCATCATCTCTCTGGCTGGCCAAGACCTTGCGATAGAAGGAAAATGCAACGTCTAAGGGTATTGGAAGCATTAGGCGACCACGGCGCGCCGCGTCCCCTCACCGAGTAATCTGAAACCCTCCTGGCGTCTGACAGCAACGTTTTGAGTGTACAGAGATCAGCTTTTTTTGATAGAGCCCTTTGCAATGGCTACAGGCGAGAAGGTCGTCTACCTTACTAGTTTTGGTGCGATACTTAGGAATCAAACATCCGGATTTGTTTTCAAGAACAGCAACGTTATGCATGTAATCACCCTCATCGTGTAGTTTGATCCATGCTCGACGTCTCTGCTTGGTCCCTTTTTTCATCGACAAAATTTTAGCAACGTCTGCCTCATCTGCATGGACATCTTGTAAGTGCGTGCTCATTTTCAAGACAAGCTTGTCACACAATTTGCATGCATGTTTCTTGTCCCATTTGTACTTTCCTTTCCCTCTCTGCGACACGTGCACACCTGTTTCTTCTGTAAGTGCTCTTTCCCCACTCTTTCCAGCATCATGTTCCTCCTGCCTATCCACATTCTCATTGGCACCCCCTAACGCACACTGCACCTTGCTGGTACTAGCGTCACCGACACCTGGCCACCCCGAACCTGCCACTTTGATGAAATCTAACATAGTCGATACAATACTGTCTATGTCAGAGATCCCAGCAATTGATGCCGACACACCCTCTGAATCCGGTGAGCTCGAGCCAGGAACAAACTCCTCGTCATCACTGCACTCGTATTGCGATGCGCTGGCACTACTCTCAGTCTCGGGTCCATCCCAGGCGCCATTTGCCAACTGGAGAAAGAAAGAAAGAAAGAAAGAAAGATTGAAACCAAAGCTGCATTAGGACAGAAACAACCCAATTTTGGTTTAAGGGGCCTTGCACAAGAATAAAAAGAGTAATCCCGTGTATGACCGATTTACATATGTGTGACCTCGGTGACGAGGGCTGGCTTCTGCAGCAGCAAAATCCACGTTTTCTGAAAATGCAAGCAGTTTTCACACATTTGTCAACCCTGCGTGACCCTTTGAGAGAGGTCACTCAAATTGGCATGTTTAAAAAGGTCTTGCCACAAAGTATCCTTGGGCCAAGCTTGAAGAATGTGGCTTGAATAGTCTCCGAGAAAATGCCACCGTTAACTTATTCTACCCCCAGACACACCACAGCAGGATAAGGATCGACCATGATAGTTCAAAGGTGATGCCAGAATAGCTTGGCGCCTACGGGCGCCAAGCTATTCTGGCATCACTCTTGAACTATCATGGTCGATCTGTGTCCTGCGCTGCAAATGAGTGCAATGCGGTCTTGAGAGGACAGGGGCAAAATTTAGGGATTTTGGTGTTGGGGTAGAATGAGTTAAAGTTTACCATGGACGACGGACGGACGACCAGTGGCCCAGAACATAAACTCACTTTTGCTTCGCACGCACGCCAGCCAATAAAATGAAGATGATCATAGAATCACTTTACTTACCAGTTTGTAATTGGGAGCATTCCGCCGCCGTCCATGCACCCTCCTACCAGACGCACCCTCTGTGGCAGAGGCTGGGGGGCCATAATGCTGCAGCATAGATCCCGATGGGTTTGGACATCCTGCTGCCATCTGGCGCTGGGTGTGTGCAGAAAGTCCTGAAGCCGGTGTGACCAAAACGGTGTTGCTGCAAACATGTCCAATACAACCATGTAAACCAACTGACATTTTGAATCAGATTGATTGTACATTGCTTAACGTCCCGACAGCAACAAGGCTTTCTCAGGACGTGCCTGCACTGCTTGTGAAAAAAACACCTAAACAGAACATTGCATGTATGTCGCCAGCCGGTCAAATACGTTAAATAAACCTAACACATGGGGCCTAAATAAAGCTAAGACCATTTAGCAACACACATCCAATATCAAGAGCTACAGGCAGTGCAGACAGTAGGGAGAGTTTTAAAAAGGCAAATACAGGTGAATGGACAAAGGGTAGACAGAAACACATGCCCCAGAATAGAGAGAAAACCCCACCCTGTGGGGCTGACCAGGGTGACCCTGAGAACTAAAAACTGGTAATACAGTAAAAAGCGACACTTCAGTTGCACATTCCAAAAGACCTGTTTGTGGACGTTTGTTCTTCGAATCGCGAGGCAGTTTTGCGAACGAGGATTGAAATCTGGCGCCATTTTTTTTTTTTAAAGTCAACTGATACTGTGCAAGTTACTTTTCGATCACTGACAATCACACATGTCAGAAAAAAAGAAACAAAATCGCGTGGCAGATTGACCTTGTAATGGGGTTATTGAACGAATTCCTTTCATTGAAGAAGAAAGCTTTTGTTAAAATCGTGGGGTTCTATTATCATTTACTACAAGACTCAACGGTCAGAGAGAGGAAGACACGGACCGAGCCACGGCTGAAGCAGACGCCTTATTTTTCTGGGCCAAACGGGTATCGGGGATTGGAGGCATCTCTCAGTTAAATAACTGCACTGAACAAGTACATTTGGGCGTGCTCTTAACTAAGAAATATTGCATAAAGTACCTCTGCAAACGCGGAAGATTGGTCCACTGTTGGGGACGAAAGACGACGTTTTAGGAAGGGCAAGGGAAACAACTCCGTTCATCGGTGTTGGGATAACCAATCAGCGATCATCAAGTTGATCTGAAAACACTCCGCTTCCGTGTCAACACACAGGCCCAGGGCATCGCCAAAACACAACATGAAGTAAATCTGGCGAAATGGGGACATCCTATTTTGATATTTTTTTCTGACTTTTGAATGAAAGATAATGCAGAAACAACCCTCAGAAAAAATGGGTGCCTGACTTGGTCACCCAGAATTTTACACACACCCATTTTGCATAAGGATGGTAAAGAAAGTAACCCAATTGAGAGGTTTGGTGTACGCACACACACACACACACACACACACACACACACACACACACACACACACACACACACACACACACACACACACACACACACACACACACACACACACACACACACACACATTGTGAGATCAACGCTAAGTAACTTCATGCGGCCAAGGAACACAGACATACACTGTGGTGCCAACAAGAGGCAAAGAACCTCATGAGCCCCCGCCATGCGGGCCGGGATCATGAGGTTCTTTGCCTCTTGCAGATGGGTAACTTTAAAAAGGGTTCATTGATATAAGAGGGATAATTACTGCAATGCACACCATCAACCGGAATGTATGTTTTCCTGTTTGTTTTGACCCCCACCTCCCCCCCCCCACACACACCCACACCCACCCATTCTCTTCCCTGACAAACACACATTCTACTTCTGTTGTGATTTTGGCAGCGATATATGCACACAGCGTGGACCCTAACTGTTTGACAGTTTTGCGGTATCTCATTGTGCCCGAGGTACGAAATATCCACATTTTGGAGTTATCCTCTGAGGACTGCATTACAATTCAGGAGACAGATCGACCATGATAGTTTAAGGGTTGTGGCAGAATAGCTTGGCGCCTATAGGCGCCAAGAGGCTATTCTGCTACCACAGTTGTGCAATAGCGCGATTCGCAGCCTCTGGAGTGTTTCTCGAATGTTTTGAGGTTTTGGTAATGGCCAGACAGGTCACCTGTGTACAGTTTACCAGTCTTCACACTGTTCTATGGATTTTACCATGGGCGGTTGTGCTAGCGAGGTTGGAACCGTGGGAGCTCATCCGTGACCCAGTGACACGAGGTTGTGTGTCCCATGCCGTGTGCCCACCATTCGCAAGGCCGCTCGAGGGGTATGCTTTACCTACGGTATAACTATTTTTCCATACCTGTTTCATTTCTTATTCCTTGTTAATTCCTCAATTTCCTGTTAACCGCACGCTTAGTGCGAGCGGTGCAGACTACATTCCCTGTAAATAGCATTGTTGTACTTGGGTACACTTTAGACTTAATGGTGTGTTGTGTGGGTTTTTTTTTATTGTATGATATATGCGATCAGTAACTAGTATGGTGACATCTTTTTTTCCCCCCAAGGGGTAGGTGCAAATTCTCGTGTACCTCTGCAGCTGCAGGAGCCCATGAGAATTTAAGCCACTGGTTGCTACATTATTTGGAATATCCGCAATTACATGTATTTATGAAGAACATACAAGCTGAACAGCCTGCGTATAAATTTTGACACACCATAATTATGAACTACTACGTGTGTTATTGTCTCAGCGCCATACTGGTAGTGCTATTTCTTTTGTGTTTTTTTGTCTTTGTTTTGTTTGTTTTTTTAGTCTCCAACGATTTTGCCATGAGAACAGGGTGTGTTTTAATTTTTTTCCTCCACTGATGGGAGCGTCTTGTTCATGTAAATAACACATTTGTACATTTTTGTTTTGTTTATGTTTATATCTCTGTGTCGGTGCTTTTTTTTGTTGAAATGATTACTTTGTGTGTGTATGACTGCTGGGCTCGTGTTGTATACTTTTCTTTCTTTTGCCATTCTGGGAACACAGATGGGAAACCTGAGCCGTTCATGATACAATTACACACACTATATATATATATATATATATATATATTATATATATATATATATATTATATATATATATATATATATATATATATATATATATATATATATATATATATATATATATATATATATATATATATATATATATATATTTTCTGTACCTATAGTTTGCTGCTGTGTAAAATGGTCAATACCGCAAGTCAATTGAAAATATGTTTTTTTAACGCGAACGGCTTAGGTCAGCATAAAAAAGGAAAGATGTACTTCATTTCCTCAGACAGAAAAAGGCCAGTATTTACTTTCTGCAAGAAACTCATCACAAGACATCTAGTGAAAACATGATGAGGGCTATGTGGGGGTTGGATTTTTTTTTTTTGAGTGGCAATGACACAAATAGTAAAGGTGTTGCAATACTGTTTAATAACAATTTTGTTTATAAACTGCATGATGTGTGTAGAAGTGATAACGGAATGTACATTGTATTAGACATTGAAATAGCAGATAAACGGATGACTGTCGTAAATGTTTATGGTCCTAGTAATGTGAACTGCCCCTCCTTTTTTTGACACTGTCTTTAAGGAAATAGAAAGACTAGACAACCAGTATGTCATCATAGGGGGTGATTGGAATGTTGTTTCGAATGTTGATAAGGACACTTTTAGGTATAGACATATTAATCGCCCACGCTCAATGAAAAAAGTGCCTGATATTATGACTGTATTTGATCTAGTGGATGCATGGAGAGAGCTTCACCCTGTAACCAGGCAGTATACATGCGTCGGTCGATATTATGACTTTATTTGATCTAGTGGATGCATGGAGAGAGCTTCACCCTGTAACCAGGCAGTATACATGACGTCAGTTTAATTCTACCCAACAGATTTCAGAATGTTTAATGTTGGATGTCATGTCTGCAAGGATTGAATCAGGTTATCGCTCCGATCACTCATTGGTGTCCATTGAAATTTTTACATAACCCTCAATTAAAAGAAGAACTTACTGGAAATTAAATAACTCCTTACTTAAAGATACGCCATATGTTGATGTTGTTAAAAAAAGCTATTTTAGAGTTAAAGGGACAGTATAGCATTGTATTCTATAATACAGATAATATTGGTAATGTTAAGAATAATGACTTACAATTCAACATTAATGACCAGACCTTTTTTTTTAAAAAAGAATAAAATAATTCTCTTAGAGGTTCGGGGACGAACCATCTCCTATGCAAGTCACAAGAAAAAAGAAGATGATAGGAAATAGAATGCCTTGAAGAAGGAAATAAGTGACACGGAACTTAATATTCATGATGATGATATCCCACTCTTGGAAGCGAAAGAAAATTAGCTTGTTGAACTAAGAAGAAAAAGAAACAGACGGTGTGATTGTTCGGTCCCGAGCTAAATGGGTGCAGGGGATGGAGAAGGTTTCAAAATATTTGTGCAACTTAGAAAATAGAATTTTGTTAGCAAAGCTATGAATTTTTTTAGAGAAGGAAAATGGTGATGTAATACATGATGACCAGTCTATTCTAAAGGAAACCCAATTTTTTTGAATGAACAGTTGTATGCTTCTAGAGAGTCAGAACTGGTGGACATTGACCTACCTGCTACTGTTGTCAGTCCCTCGTTGTCTGTGGATGAGAGAGAGTCAATTGATGGGCCTATCTCTTTGAATGAAGCACTTAGTGCTCTGAAACGAATGAGTAATAACAAATCTCCTGGTTCTGATGGCTTTACCTCTGAATTTTACAATTTTTTTGGGTGGACATTGGTTGTTTTTTTGTCAGATTTGTTAACCATGGTTTTCAGTGTGGTCAGATGTCAGTCACTCAGAGGCAGGACGTGATCACCTGTATACCAAAGGAAGGTAAACATAAAAAGTTTCTAAAAACTAGAGGCCCATTACTCTCCTGAACACTAGTTACCAAATCGCATCAGCCTGTATATCCGTTGAAAAAGGTACTGCCCTCCATTATTCATCAGGACCAAAAAGCTTTATTGAAGGGCCGATACAATGGGGAGAATATTCGTTTCTTTTATGATGTACTTTTTATACACATTGTCAATCATATGCCTGGGCAGCTTTTCCTTGTAGACTTCGAAAAGGCGTTTGATTCAGTTGCCTGGTCTTTTATAAACAAATGTCTGGACTTTTTAAATTTTGGTCCAGACATTAAGGGTTGGATCAGAACTTTTTACAATCAGATAAATGCTTGCGTATAAGTCAATGGTCAATATTCTAGATGGTTCCAGTTATACCGGGGCTGTCGGCAAGGTGATCCAAGCTCGCCATATATGTACTTACTTTGTGCCAAAAATTTGGCTTCTATTCTACGTCAGAACAAAATTATTAAGGGTCTAAAGATTAAGGACATCGAGCTACTTCTTTCGCAGTTTGCAGATGATACGTCAGTGTTCCTGGATGGTAGCAGAAAATCATTTGAGGGAAGCATTCATACCTTACGTTACTTTGCATCCGTTTCTGGTTTGAAAATTAATTTAGACAAAACGCAAGTGATTTGGCTTGGGTACATGGACAATTCTTACACACGCTATATGCCAGATTCCAACTTTATCTGGGATCCTGGGATCTTTAAGGTACTCGGCATTAAATTTTCTACAGATGTGAATAATATCACCAATATTAATTACGAAGGAAAGCTGGAAGAAATTCGACGGGTCCTACTTATTATGGTCTAAGCGACAGTTTACTCCTTTAGGTAAGATCGCGGTTATTAAAACACTTGCTGTGTCAAAGATTGTTCATCTTTTCACAAACTTACCAGACCCACCTACACTTTTTCTCACGGAACTTAATAAAATAACGCGTGTAGGGTAATTTTTTCCTGTATTGTACTCCTGTATTGTTTTGTACTACTATGTTTTATATAATTTTTGCAGTGTACTATATTGTAGTGTATTCTGTGCTGTATCGTAGTGTGCTGTATTGTGCATTGCAGTCTTTTTTTATCTTGTGATATATATATATATATATATATATATATATATATATATATATATATATATATATATATATATATATATATATATATATATAATGCAAAAACACGAATAAAAAACTAACTTACTCTCACATTTTTACACTCACGGGCTATTTATTCCCACCAACGTTGTGTACCAGAGCAGCCGCGGGGGAAAAAATTCTGCTTTGTTGTAAGTGAGTTATGTACTGAAAAGAAAAGCATTTCTTTCACTGTTTTGTTGAGAGAACTACGTAAACTTCTTCATTTTGTTGATTTTGACAAAAGTTTCTGACTAAGCAATGTATTTCGAAGGTATTAGTCAGTTTCTGATGCTTTCACAGTCGAACATCATCATATAAAAGGTTTAGTATCGAGGTACCCGAAATGTCTTTGTTGTGAAGATTATCTACACAATACACTTACGTATAATTGTAATCTTCTCGATCACTAAGAGTTAGAATGAAAGCAATTGATATTGTACACAAAAATAGTTTAACCTTTTGTGGTAGTTCTTATCATGGTTGTGTGCATCTTAGAAAACCACAAATACCTGTACCAATTAGAATGCATTTGTAACCCTTTTCATATCTAAAATGTGTCTTATTTACACAAAATAGACGTGTCTATCATTGCCTACCTATTGTTTTATACTACTTACATTGAAAAGCGGATTTTTTAGCTGTGAAAATAAGTATCATAACCACTGATTTGTTCTGTTTAGGTAATGGTATTTTGTAACCAGGCTTTGAGTATTGGAGAGATCATTTTCTTTTGAAAATTGATAAATGTTGTCAAGTTATGAACACTTTCTTTTTCCTAAGAATATTCAGTTTCTTTGGGGTCCGAAAACTTTGCTTTCACTCTAGCTGATAAGATTTTTAAACAATCTTGCCAAGGTGCTTTTTGTATGAGCTTCTTGCCATTATTACTGTGGAAATGTGTGTACTCAACTTTTGTGACGGTGTAAATGGTTATGTACATAATGCTAACTGTTTGTGCAGTGAAATAACAGAAATAAAGGTTTTATCAACACAAAAGAAAAACCTTTGCGCCTATAGGCGCCAAGCTATTCTGCTACCACTCTTGAACTATCATAGTCGAGCCATATCTTGCTGTGGTGTGTCGCGGGCAAAACGAGTTAAATGCCAAAGGCCATTAAGTCCATTTTTGAGAAAAAAAACATGATGAGGATTTCATCCCAAAGTCTACCGTATTGTTTTGAGCTCGCATGCTTTTTATCTTGTTACTTCAATTGTCAGAGGATTAGGCCTGCCCGCCTTTGACATCATGGACATACTATTAAATTCGCCCCACCTCGACCCATCCTAAAAAGTCCCTTCTATAAATAGAAGGGACATAAAAAACCCAGAGATTTTCTTTGATACGCCTCGCTTTTGTCACAAAAAGGACGTCCTGGTGTTTGCCATATAACGTCCGAGTTTCACAGCTGTCTAGAAATATTTCCGCAAAGAGAGGATGTAAATTGAGCTGATCGATGATAGGAAAAAGTATAGGTTCTTGTGAGCCCCAGCGACTGCATGGACGCATGAGAATCTCCGCTTCTTGCAGCTGGAAGGGGTGGTTCAGAAACTGTTCGCATTATACAGACTTTGAAAGTTTGGACAAGATTACTTGCAGACCGTGTCAATCAATCAACCAACCAACCAACCAACCAACCAACCAACCAACCAACCAACCAACCAACCAACCAACCAACCAACCAACCAACCAATCAATCAATCAATCAATCAATCAATCAATCAATCAATCAATCAATCGACTGATTAGTCGATCAGTCGGTCACTCACTCGCTCCATTAATCAATTTTGACATCTTCCAAAACTTGACAATGAAAAAATAATTAACCCTTTTAGCCCCTGGACCCTGCAGCAGGAGATGGATTGATCATGATAATTCAAAGGTAGTGCCAGATGAGCTTGGCGCCTTCAGGCGCTAAGCTCATCTGCCACTACCCTTGAATTATCATGGTCAGTCTGTCTCCTACAACTGGTACATTGGCTTTAGGCAACACCTCCAAAATTTGAGAAATGGGACCTTGGGGCCAAAAGGGTTATAAAATAGACGGGATGAGGGTTGCAATATCAATCATGATATCATGATATGATGTCTACGATAATTGCTATGATGTGTTTTTGTGATGTTTTTTTTTAAAATCTTGATTAAATGTGAATACTTTGTCACTGAGAGCGAATGGGTCTATTTGGGAGTGCATAAGTACGCATGGCTAAACATCCACGAGGAGGGTCCTTCTTTCTTCCTTCCTTCCTTGTATCTAACGGCCAGCTTCATTCGACGGAATATTATAGTCAAAACAATGAGCACCTTGTTTGTTTATTATCCAACCCACCATTCTATATCTCATCCTGCTCGCGACACACCACAGCAAGATATGGCTCGACCATGATAGTTCAAGAGTGGTGGCAAAATAGCTTGAGGCCTGCAGGCGTAAAGCTATTTTGCCACCATCCTTGAACTATCATGGTCGATCTGTCTTCTGAATTGTAATGCAATCCTCAGAGGATACGCAATCCAGACCAAAAATGTGATTGCCAAGCGTGTAAAATGCAAAGAAGTACCCAACGGAGAAAGAAACACGCTTAGAAAAGACAGTTACAGCACAATTTATTAATATTTTGGGTAAATACCCTTTTTCAAAATAGACAAACAAACAAATAGAGAGATCAGTCGCTACTTATTTTCATTTATCGCAGGAGGTATGTGGCAACTGAAGGACGTGAGTAAAATAAAATAAATACGGATGTTCATGTCCAGAAAGTCGACTAAAGTAGCTGAGATATTGTATGTGAACTTGATTGGCGGGTAGAAAGCTTCTGGACATAAACATCCGTATTGACAGCGGAATGTTGAAAACTTCAATCCATTACAAACCTGCCGACTCGCATTCCTACCTCGACTACCGCTCATCGCATAACCCCAAAACTAAGGACAGCATTCCATATTCCCAGTTGTTCCGAAGAATCCGACTTTGATGTTAAATCCAAAGAAATGGCTAGATTTTTCAGCGACAGACATTACCCACATATTGTTGTTCAAGAATCTCTCCAAAAGGTACACAACCTTAGTCGCGAGAAAACACTGCAGACTAAATCCACAGCAGATAGTGACAGGCCTATCGTCAATATGATCTACCATCCCCACACCAGTCCGGTTCGTAAAATACTTCTGTCCAACTGGAGTCTTTTGTCATCCAGCAAAATGTCCGCCGATATCTTTTCAGAACCTCCGTTGGTGGCTTACAAGAGGGACATTCATTTAAGAGAAATGTTTGTTCGCTCTACTCAGAAGCCTCGTCATTCCACCAGACCCTCCGGCTCCACACCTTGCAATGTTTCTAATTATAATAATGAGTACTTGTATAGCGCCTAACCTCAGATTAGAGCTCTAGGCGCTTAACAAAAACTAATGTACAAAAAAAAAAAACTAATTACAAAAATGCAATTTACAAAAAGTACAAAAAAAAACAAAAACAACAACAATACAACGCACTCTGTAAACAAGCTATAAAGTCACCATTCAAAAGTGCTACGCTTATGGACTCATACTGGCATTCACACACACACTCACACACACACTACTTCTAACATAGATAGAGATGACAATAACATGACAGGTGTGTGACAAAGTCATTTGTAGCTGACAGAAAAAATATGGGTCTTTAGGGCTCGCTTGAATGCCTCTCTCGAATCCACGTATCCTAGTTCGCGTGGGAGGTCATTCCAAACAACTGGGCTTTGGTATCTGAATGACCTCTCACCAAACGACTTTGTTTTGACAAGAGGGATACGTAAAACTCGAGAGTCGGCAGCAGAGCGCAAATTCTGTCTTGAGGGCGTATACAGCTGGATAAGAGAGGCAAGGTAGTGTGGGCAGGAACCGGTAATACAACTGTGAGTCATGCATGAATTTTTGTACTGAATCCTAGCTGTTACATGTAACCAGTGAAGAGCAGACAGATGGGGTGTGATATGATCCGATCTAGGGACTCTAAGAATCAATCTAGCAGCTGAGTTTTGAATTTTCTGGAGTTTGCCAATCAGACACTGGGAACAGCCAGCCAAAAGAGCATTGCAATAGTCTAATTTAGACAAAACAAAAGCGCAGACAAGTACTTTAGTTGCCTCAGGTGTCAGATAGTGGCGGACTGAAGCAATACGTCGCAGTTCAGTATAGGCGGATCTCCAAACGTTGTTCACATGAAGGCGCATGGACAGGCTACTATCAAGTGTGACACCCAGATTTTCCTTTTTACATGGGGGGAGAAGGGGACAGTGGCACCACAGATTTGTAATGACTGGGGGAGTGTCAGCTTCTTCGTCAACCTCGGGGAAGCAATGATCATGGCCTCAGTTTTTTTCCGTCATTCAACTGTAATTTGTTTGAAGTCATCCACATCTTAGTATCCAAGACACACTCCTGAAGGCTCTCGATTGTGTCCATAATCTGATCAGGTAAACATGAGTCATGGAGTTGAGTATCATCTGCAAATGCATGATGTGATATAGAGAAACGGTTAAAGACACTGGCCAGTGGCTGAACATACAGGGTAAAGAGGACTGGTCCAAGAACTGAACCTTGTGGGACACCAAAGCGCACGGTGGATGGGCTGGATAGTTTATCATTAACAACTATGCACTGAGTTCTGTCTGTCAGATATGATCTAAACCTCGATAAAGCAGTTTCATGAATGCCATACACAGAATAGAGACGTTGTAGCAAAATGTCATGGTCAATCGTATCAAAGGCAGCAGATAGGTCTAACAGTGCGAGAACAGATACTTTGCCATCATCAAGAGCCTCGAGGAGGTCATTCAGAATTTTTGCAAGCGCAGTTTCAGTGGAATGACCTGCACGGTACGCAGACTGATTGGGACTAAGAAGATGATTCAGGTTCAGATGGTCGAGAAGTTGCGACAACACAACCTTCTCAACGATCTTAGAGAGAAAAGGGAGGTTTGAGACAGAGCGGTAATTCTGTAGATTGTTAGGGTCTAGAGAGGGCTTTTTTTTTTTTAGCAAAGGTTTAACAATGGCGGACTTGAAATCCGACGGAAAAACACCAGACCTCATGGACTCATTGACAATGTTGGTCATGACTGGAAGCACAACATCTATACACTCGTACAGCAATGTAGTAGGAAGTGGTCTAAACTACAAGTCTTTTCTGCAGTTCTCTTCAGCACAGCAATTGCAAGACGTGTCCCTTTATTTGCCCTTCCACTGTGGTCAATGGTCCACGTTACAAATTCAACATAGACAAATACTTCACTTGTCAAACTATCAACGTGATTTATGTGATCTCCTGTGTGAAATGCGGCCAACTATATATTGGAGAGATAGAAAGAACCTTCAACGAACGTTTCAAAGAATATCCCCAGTCGGTCAAATACAACAGACCGGTCGGACGACATTTCAACCAGGCCGACCACTCAGTCTCGGGCATTCGGGTTAAAGGCATCTGGCTTATGCAAGCCAGCAATATATGGGCCAGGAAAGACCGAGAAAAATTTCTGATTAATAAACTGGGCACTGTGGCACCACTCGGGATGAATATGAAAGATTAACAACATTTTTTGACCTAACTTGTGACATTCTAATCTGCTAACTCTACCTTTACCTTACTGTGTTGCTTCTGTTGAGTACGCTTACATTTCTTCTCCTTGTTCTTACTGTCCTTTCCCCTTTTCCCCTCCCACATCAATGTTGTCTGTAAAACTGTGTCCAGAAATGTTTTTATGCTGTCAAAACTAAAATATCTTATTGATGTCGACGCTCGCAAACTATTCTACAACGCCCATGTCAAATCCCACATCGATTATGCCGCCACGACATGGCATGGCAGCGGTGACATACATTTGAAGAGGCTTAACTCCTTGCATCGCAGGGCAGTGAAGCAGATCCTGCCTGATCCAGCCCTTTCTACCGACCAACAACTGATTTGAAAAACTAAAAATGCTTCCTCTTGACAGGCACCATCTCTTTAGCAAAGGGATAACCATGTATAACATTTGGAATGAAATCCACCCAGAATACTTGTGTAAGCTCTTCACCAAGGCAGCTTCAGGCTTTTCAACATCAAGGCGTAACTTCATCACACCACGCCCGAGGATAGATTTATTCAAAACCACCCTCTCATTCTCGGGCGCCTCGTTTTTAGAATAAACTGCCAGCGCACATAACAACACACTAGTTCACTCCCTCTTTCAAGGAAAGGCTCTTCAGTATTTGTTATCAAACAGCTCATTCATTGGTTAGGGTATTCCAATTGCATGACGCTTTGATATTAACCTCCTCGCGCACGTGTGTGTGTGTGTGTGTGTGTGTGTGTGTGTGTGTGTGTGTGTGTGTGTGTGTGTGTGTGTGTGTGCGTGCGGCGCGCGCGCGTGCGCGTGTGGTATTTCAGTGAAGGAATGAATTTTAAAGAATATCCTTTCAATTCCGTTCACATTGTTAGCAACTATAACTGGTGCCCTCCATTTTGCCTTATCCATCTATTTTAAATATTATTATGTGCACTTGTATGTTAGTAGCTTTGTACCTTTAGCAGAGTTGTACCTTTGTAGATTAGCAACGGCAAGCGTGAAAAATGGCACATGTGCTAACTGCTTCTTCCGTTGAAAAATAAAATAAAGTTTCATTTTATTTCATTTCATTTCATTTCTCTTTCTGGCCTTACGCACACGCATTCACGTTTGCTCGAACACGCGCTCGCTTACACACACTCTTGTAGCTCGTGTTCACTTTCTCTCAGTCTCTCTCTCTTATGAGGTTTCCGTTGACGTCATTTTTGTTTTACTTCATTTTTTACGCACTTTTGTTTCTCTTTTATTTTATTTTACGTCACATCCTTCAGTTGCCACATTCCTTCTGCGATAAATGAAGATAAGTAGCGACTGATCTCTCTGTTTGTTTGTTTGTTTATTTTGAAAAATGGTATTTAGCGAAATATTAATAAACTGTGTTGTAACTGTCTTTTCTAAGCGTATTTCTTTCTCCGTTGGTTACTTCTTAGTCCTGAAAGGATAACGCCAAAATGTGGGTATTTCGTACCTCGGGCACAACGAGTTATATATCATGGGCCTTTTCTTTGGCGTGGGAAATTTTGATGACTTTTCTGTGTCAGCAAGCAAGTAGTGACTCCGCCCATTTACACGGAAACTGCTGCTGGTCGTGCTTTACGGGTACAATGTTTACTAAAAATGTAAAGTTCTGCTGTTCTGATGACCTTCAGCGCTGAGAGGCAAATACAAATTTGGGTGGGGGTGAGGGGTGGGGTGGGGTGGGGGGTGGGGGGGGGGGGGGTAGACAGTTGGGCAGACTGTACACAGTCAACTCTGCAAGTTTGACAGTTTTCACAGTCCTCACCCCCCCCCCCCCCCCCCCCCGTCCCTTCCACCACCCCTCTACCCAAAAGACGTCACGTGATCTGATTGACGGGGAGTACTGTGTGCTGTGCACACCAAGCTTATAAGTAGAGTTTTGCTGGAGCCACAGCGCATAGGACAAGAGAGTTTTCGGAAGCATCGCACTGACGGCTCCATATCATATATGGGTAAAGTTGACCTTTTTCGTTTTGACCTTAGCCCTTTCAGCGCAGAGAAAATCTGAACCCCACCCAACTGCAAGAGGTATAGATCCTCATGAGCCCCCGCGTTTGCGGGGGCTCATGAGGATCTTATGCCTCTTGCTGACACCACTTTGAAGCCCGCATCTACCTAGGAAAGCTAGGACATGTTGGTGTTGAATGAACAAAGAATGCAGGAACCTAACGTGATTCAACTGACACTGAACGGGCGAAGTCTAGGTGCGAGGCTTTTTGAGACCTTCACTTCGTGGATAAGCAGCAGAATAGCGAACCAAAGAAATCTGTTCCCTTCAAAGAACTTTGCAGTGCTCGTGTACAAATCGCTCAGCTACTGATATGACCTCGTTTTTTTTTTTTCAAAATTAAACACTCGCGGATTTAACATTTGCTGTAGCACACCATAGGACGGTAACAAACCATACTGATCAACAAAAGAAACGCACAAAATTTCAAATGTTGTTTCCCATACTAATGTTAAATTAAGAGTGAACTTGTGTGACAGGTATCTGAGTACTGCCAACCAGTTAAAATCGGTCTGCATGGTGCGCCAGTTAACTCTTTACAGTTAAGATGTATTTGTATGGCAAACAAAGTTTGAAATTTTCGCGTTAATTTATGTTGATCAGTATTTTTAACACGCTCAGCTCTTCATATTTGTTTTTAAATACCAGAAGCACCGAATAAGCCAGCGTTAAAGCGTCTGTCACAAGTGAGGATATTTGTCTTTGAATGACCAGTACCAAACTTTGCATCATTTATTTGGGTCTCTGTGTTGGGATTTCAGAGACTGCATGAGAGAATGAATACATTTAAGTATTTCAGTATTTATTTATTTATTTATTTATTTATTTATTTATTTATTTATTTATTTATTCCATTATTTATTTGTTTTTCTTTTGTATTTGTTTTATTGTCTTCCTCTTTAAGTCTTTTAGCCCCGATGTCTGCAGCAGGAGGTGGCTTGATTATGATAATTCAAGGGTAGTGCCAGATTAGCTTGGCGCCTTTAGGCGCCAAGCTAATCTGGCACTACCCTTGAATTACCATGGTCACTACCCCTTGAATTATCATGGTCGAACCATCTCCTGCAACTGGTACATAGTCGTTAGGCAACACCTCCAAAGTTTGAGAAATGGGACCTTGGCGCTGAAAGGGTTAAAGTGTTTGGCGATGACTTCCTTCATAAATAAATCTTTTCCTTTACTGAGCTTTATCAGATCTCTTTAATTGTTTGTTTGACTATTTTGAAAAAAAAAAGAGTATTTACCTGAAATATTAATAAATTGTGTTGTAACTGTCTTTTCTAAGCGTGTTTCTTTTTTCCGTTGGGTACTTCTTTGCATTTTTTATGTCAAGATAAAAAGGTAAAAGGTTGGCGTCCCTGTATTTTTTAATTATCATTTTGCGCGTAGACTTTATTACAAGATCAAAAATGTCTCCAGTTTCAAACGTTCTCAAACTTTTTGCTTTGTTCCGTGGGTCATTACGGCGTTATGAAAATAGTATACTGTGCAGTAGATTGCTTTCGTTTCTGATAAAGCTCAGAGAAAGAAAAGATTCTATGTCTTTTGCAAAAGATAAACACAACCTAAAAACAATGAAATAACTAAATAAATGCATAAATAATTAATAAAAATGAAATAATTAATTTGATTGATTGATTCGTTAATTGATTGATTGATTGCTTGATTGGTTCATTCATTCATTCATTCATTCATTCATTCATTCATTCATTAATAGTTACAAAATAAATAGTAAATGTAAATCGATACTGATACATGATTCAATGTGAACGCTAAATAAACGGTTGATGCTTATCTTAAGTTTCAGGATAATTTTAAATAATAGCTTTTGATTATAGTTTTCTCTTGGCATGATGTTTTCACGTGAACGTCAAAAATGCCCAATCAAAGATTCAATACGGACATAAAAAAACAACCAGTCGGTTAGTTGGTCAACCAACCTAAAATAAAATCTGCCAATCAAGCATTCATAATGGGCACATGCAACAGTCACTACCGTTCCTTTATTGTTAACTCTTAACTCATTCGAGACGAGCAGCCTCCGGACACGCGGCTTAAGCCGCGTGTTCGGAGGCGGCACGTCTCGAATGAGTTAAACTCCCAGAACTAAATGACTTACATTCTATGAAAAGGAAGTCATTTAGTTTTGGAAGTGTGTGTGTTAATAGTCGCATTCCTTTGCAGGGTTCTTGCAACGTGTTTCCTGTCAAGGACACACTCAGTCAGTCCCCAGACAGGGACGTCTAGGGAACATCACGGATCTCAGCGAGTGACCTTTCAGAAATATCCCCGGTGATTCTCACCAAGAAACGTCCAGAAAATACTACGTCCATCAGTTATCCCCAAGGCACTCACAAACAGACATACAATATTGTACAGAATGACATCTAGAAATACACAAAGGGGTTCTCGCACCCTGACAGAAAAGTGACACGTGGGAACTGCTTAAGGGATCCACATGACACAACAAAAAATGTCATCATTAACTGGTGTGCACACTATAGCCTACATGGTTTTTACAAAGGGGCGTCCATAAACACCAGAAGGAGCATCACAAACTTATGTCTGGGAAACATACCCCGAAAGAAACCTCTAGAACATGGCATAATAGGCTCATGCATTGGACTGGGGCGTTTCTTTTGAGGTCACTACTGTGAGCGTGCATGTAGATTTTATTCGGCGAACTTTTGAATTGATCCAAACACCTGCGTGAAGGAACTGCTCTCAAGACAATGAAGTTTCTTTGTCAACATTGGCTCTGCGGTTAGCTCATCCGAGACGTGCCGCCTCCGGATTAGCGGGATTATTGCTATCATTGTTATTGTGCACGTCATTTCCGCTGTTATTATTGGTGTTTATCTTTATTACTTATAATACTGTTTCCGTTTCTGTCTATTTGTTTTGTTTGTTCTTTCTTTTCTTAGATGTAATTGTCCTTTCAAAGCTCTTTCTTTTGTGTTTTCTTCTTCTTGTTATTGTCTGTTGTCATTGGATTTTTTTCCTGTTTTTATCTTCCAAGCGTTGCTGCTGTTAATAATATAACAAATATGTTTTATCATTAGTTTTCTTCGATTATTACAGATTCATTGATTACCCATTCTTCTGCTGATCCAGTCATTCGTTTATTCGTTCATTCGTTCGTTGGTTCGTTCACTCATTTTTTCGTTTGTTCGTTCGTTCACTCATTCTATTCGTTGAAATCTATTAACTCATTCAGCCCTGACGCACTACAGCAGGAGATGGGTCGACCATGATAATTCAAGGGCACTGCCCTTGAATTATCATGGTCGATCCATCTCCTGCAACAGGTGCCTCGTCGTTAGATGACGCCTCCAAAATTCGGGAAATACGTGCGCCGGGCTGAATGAGTTAATGATATACTTCCAACACATATTAGCACTACCATTCCCAAGCCCTCACTCTTCACCATGGCAGTGTTGCTGTGTGTCCGTCTGTCTCTGACCGTCTGTGTTTGGACTGTGAGTGCTTTCCCTCTGGAAAACGGTCCATACGTCCAGAGTTTACCGAGACATGAGGTCACGAGGACGCGTCGTGATGCAGAAGGTGAACTGGGCAGGTACCCGTGTGGAGCGGGCCAGTGTGTGTGTAAGGGTACACATGCTGACTGTGGAGGTAAGGATCTTCCCTACATACCACAGCTGCCGAGTGTTATCACCAGCCTGGATTTTGCAGTCAACTTTCCTTTCGAAGTCCCTCCGAATGTCACGGACAATTTCTTTGAAAACATCACCACAGTCACATGGCTGGATCTGCGTGCGAATGCAATATCAAACATCGGTTCTAACGCTTTCCAGATCCTGACACACTTGACTTATCTTGACATAAGTCTCAATTTTCTTACCTGCGATGACCTGTCTGTTGTGTTCAACATTCCGACACTTGAAGTGTTAATACTGTGGAGTGTCGGGTATTGTGGTCGGTTTGAAGATGTAGCTTTTAGAGAACCCTCACCCAGACTTCAGGAACTGTATCTAAGTACACTAGACGTTTTAGATCTGACACGTCTGTCGCGCTTCACTGGACTCAGGTCTCTAACACTGACATTTATAAACAGGATACACAATTTCTATGCTATTCACTCCATGACAAATCTGACCTACCTTGACTTGAGCTTCGGTAGACTGTCATGTAGAGATCAAACTCTTGCTCTCACTATCCCGTCATTGAAGGTGCTGAACATCTCAGGTTCTGTGGACTGTGATGTCTTTCCGGACATCGGCATCGGAAATCATTTGCCTGCGCTGGAAGAACTAAATCTTGGCAATAACCCTAAATATAACACTCTCAACCTGACTCGCTTACTTCCCTTCACGGGACTGAAGCGTCTACTTATGGGTAGAACTGATGTGGAACCTAACGTAAAAAGCACGTACCACGTCCTCTACCAGCTGACACACCTTACGTTCCTTGACCTGAGTGCCAACAAGTTGTCCTGTGACCAACTACTGACTGTACTCACCATCCCGTCGCTGGAGGAGCTGAGAGTGAGTGCGGGCACTGTGTGTACTAAACTGGTGTCGGATAAGAGCTGGCTGAACGCTTCGCTACCATACGTAAACAAATCAAAACTAGCCAAACTGGATCTCAGTCGTAATGGTATAAAGAGGATTGACATACTAGATACTCTCACTGAATTACAGTATGTGGACATCTCTTACAACGAAATAACGAGTATTGCTATAAACCGTATTTTCCCCCGACTTCACACCCTACACATGCAAGGAAACTATCTTAAATATTGCATAGAAACATGCATAAATGGGTCCTCGCTCTTTCCGTTCTTACTCGAGCTAGACATATCCGAAAATGAACTTTCTCAAATGTTTGAGAAAAAGACTTGTTTGCCACGTCTACAAACATTAAAGGCAAGCGCAAACAAGCTTACCGACTTGGTTTCAAGAAACACGACATTTAAAAGTCTAAATCGTTTGGAGACATTGGACATATCAGCTCAAGGAATCTATACAATGCAGGAAGATTCATTCATGAACTCTCAGTTGACATCACTCAATCTGGCTAATAATGACATTCGTTTTGACGACGAGGAGGATGTCGACTCTGACAGTTTCCTTGGGTGTGGTAACCTAGCAAGTCTTTTGCTCGACAACAATCTGTTTGTAGGGGTACGTGAGAGCCGTTTCCAGGACTTGTTCGGCCATCTGATACAACTGACACATCTGTCACTGAAATCCACTCGATTTAGTTACATCACTGCTGGTATGTTCTACGGCCTTACGTCACTTCAGTCCCTTGATCTGAGTAACAACGATCTGGTTCGTTTACCTGATGCTCTTTTCGAGTCACTGTCTCATCTAGTCAGTGTAGACTTGAGTTCCAACAAGATCGCGATCATACAAGTATCTGCCCTCACGTTCGCCACGCGTCAGCGACTCCAACACGTTGACCTCAGTTCCAATCCTTTCACGTGTACCTGTGACGTACTGTGGTTCAGAAAATGGCTCATCAACAATCCCTCTGTGTTTCAAGAGAGCTGGGGTGACTACATATGCAGCAACTTGCCTGACACACTGGTGGAGTCGTTCTCAATGCAAGACCAGGCCTGTCTTTTGAGTCCGGAAACCAGCAAGTTTATCATCGCCACAGTCTCTCTCATCTTCATCGTGATGAGCCTGTTGACGTTTCTCTACCGCTACCGCTGGCACATCCGCCTGATGCTGCACGAGGTGTTCCGAGCTCCGGGAGAGAGACTGCGCCGTTTACGTGAACATCGGTTCAGTACGATGTGTTTGTGTCCTACGGCAGCGCGGATTTCCCCTGGGTCCGCGACCACCTGATGCCCGGCTTGGAAGAGGGGTTGGGGCTGAAGCTCTGTCTTCACCAGCGGGATTTTGAACTGGGCTATCCTATCTCGGAGAACATCATGGACACCGTGCTGACCAGCAAAAAGCTGCTGATGCTCTTCTCCCGCTCCTTCGCCCAAAGCCAGTGGTGCCAGTTCGAGCTGCAGCTGTGTCTGAGTCACGCCATGGACACGCAAGACGTGCTGATCGTCGTCATGCTGGAGGACATCCCGTCACGAGAGTTGACGCCGGCCATGTTGGCAGTGATGAAAACCACGACCTACATCGAGTGGGCGGACGACGCTGATGCTAGAGACTCCTTCTGGCGCCGTATGGGGCTGGCTCTACACGAAATATTACCGCTATGAGAGGGGGGATCTTAACCCTTCCACAGCTGAGTAAAACAGTGAACACGATCCAACTGCAAGAGGGCATAGATCCTCATGAGCCCCCGCGACTGCGGGGGCTCATGAGGATCTATGCCTCTTGCTAAGACCAATGTTGCTTGGGCGGCGTTGGGTTGAATGAACCAAGGTTTCAGAAACAAAAGTGTACGTACAGCGTACGAGACTCTACATGAAATAATACCGCTGTGAGATCCGATTCAAAATGTCCGAGGTGCAACGGTGTCGATTATCGACACTGTATCGTGCGAAATATTGCTCAGTATAATTTATGTACCCAGTCCAAAACAAAACATTACCTCTGGTCCTTCATTTTGTGGCTGCTTGCGGTGTTCGGACAAAACACTGGCAGACGACTGAGAATCGGACTGTTTAACTTGGCGTGGCGATTTCGTCAAACTACGCACACATTATTGCTTTCTATAATCATACTGTGCTTGTAATTATATCAAGAATAATGACGGAAAATACAATAGGTTTGTCTGATTAGTCCCCTTTTCCCCCCAATTGATTGCTTTCTGGAGGGAAAACAATGACGTCTCGTCACTTTCTCTGATGCGGCGATTCGTTCCACATGTTTGTTGCCGTTTGTTCTCCGTTCATGTGTGTGTATGCGAATGAAAGTTCGAAAGACACACTTGCATTCAAATGTATTTCATTATTATTTTGCATAAACCGCTTGTTAATGTAGCGCTATGAGCATATTTTGCGTTTTCGTTTGACGAATGCAGGCGTGCAGATTGTATCTTCTTTATTGGCCAGCTATCAAGCAAATGCGTGATTATTAATTTGCTTGTTATGCAATACATGTGTCAATCCAGTAAGCAAAGGTCGCGACCCGACGTAGGTGGCAGTGGGTCCGCGCACGACTGACTGTGCGCGGGCCCACTGCGGCCGATGTCGGCCCGAGGGTCTTTTGCTACTGGGAAAAGAAGGGGAAATGTTACGGAGCGAGTGGAGATGTATAGTAGACAGACATGATTGTGTATTAGCACTGCCTTGTCATTGTCCTTCCCGCTCCCTCCGCTCCGAGTCCGACCCTGTCCGCCTCCACATCCCCCGCACCAAAATCAGCACTTTCGGCCCCCGCTCCTTCTCAGTATACGGTCCATCCACCTGGAACACTCTCCCACTCTCTCTCCGTCAGAAACACTCTCTCTCCTCCTTTCAGTCCGCCCTCAAAACTCACCTCTTTCAACAGTTCTAGCACTATATCACCACACTCCCCACCCCAAGCTGACCGTCGTAATGTATTTTCACTATTTGTGTTACGTGAGTCATTGTCTAAAGCGTGCTCATGCGTGTGCGAGTTGTGAGTGCGCGCTTAGAGTTATAATTATTATAAGATAAGCGCATTATAAATACCGTAATTATATATTTTTTATAATTATAATTAGGCATCATACAATGTTCAGATCGACCGATAAAGCACGAGTCTAAACCCCTTCGCTGTCGATGATAATGAATTTTGCGCCAGAAGAGACTGAATACTTGCTACGAAGAACACAGATGTCAATGAAACAAAATGAGGCAGAAAAGAAAAGAAAAAACCACTCTCCCCCCCCCCCCCACCAGCACTAACAAGAGACATAAATCCACATAAGACCCCGTGACAGAGGTGACTCTTGGGGATTAATGTCTATGGCAGCTGGGTGGCTTTTGCCTCGCTTCAACAGTTACGGGGTTACAGGGCCAATTGCTGGTCATCCTGAGCTTGAGCTCGCGCGATATAGTTTGCGCATTGGCAAGGTAGTCATAGGTTGCTTTATTGATACAGCAACTGTACTTCACTTCAGATTTCATTTCCAATCGGTATCCTCAGCGTCACCAGCAGGGACAGGCAGTCCGTCTTGTTAACCCTTTGCGTATCGGTAGCCGCTGCCGACACGCAAAGGGTTAATGTTGGATTGAGAGCAAAAGTTTCTTCAGTCGTCATAATTACCAGTTTTGTCTTCTATTATTGTTCCGAACTGAGACAGCCCACTTGGATACGTAATCTTCAGTGACGTGAAAATGAATTAAACTTATGCAGTCATTGTTTTGCCTGAGTGTCTGTCTCTTTCTTTACTAACCGTGATATGACTGAACCATACAAGTAGCCATCTGCTGTGGCGGAGATACCACTTGTCCGAATCAATTCACATGGAAGCTGCGGTTTTTAGTAACACGTTTGATCTATACTGAGGAGCAAAATAAATGCGACATTTTTGGAATGATCGGAAACACTTTTATCGCATTTGTTTTGCTCCTCAGAATATTACTTTCCTGTAATATGTGTCTCTGGAAGGAGGCGAGTTGTATAATAATTTGGAGGTGGTCTGTTTACAAATTATTTTGCATATGTATATTCGTTTTTAACAAAGTAGATTTAACATTGTTTTGTCTGGACTTGTCTGATGTGGTCTGGTTCAGACTGGTCTGGGTTTTTTTCTGTTCTGTTCTGGTCTGGTTTGGTTTGGTTTGGTCTATATATTTTTTCATCAACTTTGGCTTTGCTTGGTATGGTTTGTAGTTTGCTTTGACTTGATTTGGTTTATTGATTTTAAAAAAAGGATATGATCTGATGTGATCTTTATAGCTGACCTGTTCTTGAATTCATTTGATTTGATAAGGAGGTTTGATTAAATTTAAACTGAACTGAATGCATTTGATTTGGTTTGATTTGGTTTGATTTGATTTGATCTGATTTGATTTGATTGATTTGATTTGATTTGGCTTGGTTTGGTTTTGGTTTTGGTTTTGGTTTGGTTTGGTCTGGTTACAAAAAATTGTTTTGTAATTGGTTTAATTAGATTATAATTGATTTGATTTGATTGTAATTAATTAAATTGGTTTGATTTGTTTGAATTTTTCTTCATATTCATTAAATTGTTTTTCATTTGGTGCTATATTATCTGCTTTTTAATTTTTTTAAACAAAGATAATGTATGGTTACAAAGTAAAGTAGGTTATAGCACTGTCAGGGGAGAGAAATGTGCATGATCGACCAGTGATCATAGATCTACTGTGGCCAAAGCACAAAAAAAAAAAAAAAAAAAAAAAAGAGATAGGAAAGAGAGGGGGCGCTAAGAAAGTGACCGAAAGCAATGCATATGGAAGCCCCCCCGAAGGGGGGCGTATCACATATCCACTGTTCCAGCCACTCAGTGCATGGAAATTTAAATCTAGGTCCCCCAAGGGGGGTCCAGATATTTAGCCGGTGTGGACAGCTGTTTCGGTCTAGGCGACCTCTTCAGCACACCATCGGCAATACTGGAGGAGGCAGGAAATTTCCATACTGGAGATTTAACTCTGGGTGGTGGCATGGAATGTATGCCCCTGCAGACACCACAGTAAAATGTGGTTGTCATTGCAGGTAGGCGGAATTTCCTGCCTCCTCCAGTATTGCCGATGGTGTGCTGAAGAGGTCGCCTAGACCGAAACAGCTGTCCACACCGGCTAAATATCTGGACCCCCCTTGGGGGACCTAGATTTAAATTTCCATGCACTGAGTGGCTGGAACAGTGGATATGTGATACGCCCCCCTTCGGGGGGGCTTCCATATGCATTGCTTTCGGTCACTTTCTTAGCGCCCCCTCTCTTTCCTATCTCTTTTTTTTTTTTTTTTTTTTTTTTGTGCTTTGGCCACAGTAGATCTATGATCACTGGTCGATCATGCACATTTCTCTCCCCTGACAGTGCTATAACCTACTTTACTTTGTAACCTTCCTAAAATATTAGCACTGGCAGTCTCCCCTTTTCTTTTCATTTATCACTACAATATCGACTGCAACCCCTTCCCCCCTTTTGGTAGGTTCTCTTTTAGGGTGCATGGAGATTTAACTCTGGGTGGTGGCATGGAATGTATGCCCCTGCAGACACCACAGTAAAATGTGGTTGTCATTGCAGGTAGGCGGAATTTCCTGCCTCCTCCAGTATTGCCGATGGTGTGCTGAAGAGGTCGCCTAGACCGAAACAGCTGTCCACACCGGCTAAATATCTGGACCCCCCATGGGGGACCTAGATTTAAATTTCCATGCACTGAGTGGCTGGAACAGTGGATATGTGATACGCCCCCCTTCGGGGGGGCTTCCATATGCATTGCTTTCGGTCATTTTCTTAGCGCCCCCTCTCTTTCCTATCTCTTTTTTTTTTTTTTTTTTTTTTGGTGCTTTGGCCACAGTAGATCTATGATCACTGGTCGATCATGCACATTTCTCTCCCCTGACAGTGCTATAACCTACTTTACTTTGTAACCTTCCTAAAATATTAGCACTGGCAGTCTCCCCTTTTCTTTTCATTTATCACTACAATATCGACTGCAACCCCTTCCCCCCCCCCCCCCTTTTGGTAGGTTCTCTTTTAGGGTGCATGGAGATTTAACTCTGGGTGGTGGCATGGAATGTATGCCCCTGCAGACACCACAGTAAAATGTGGTTGTCATTGCAGGTAGGCGGAATTTCCTGCCTCCTCCAGTATTGCCGATGGTGTGCTGAAGAGGTCGCCTAGACCGAAACAGCTGTCCACACCGGCTAAATATCTGGACCCCCCTTGGGGGACCTAGATTTAAATTTCCATGCACTGAGTGGCTGGAACAGTGGATATGTGATACGCCCCCCTTCGGGGGGGCTTCCATATGCATTGCTTTCGGTCACTTTCTTAGCGCCCCCTCTCTTTCCTATCTCTTTTTTTTTTTTTTTTTTTTTTTTGTGCTTTGGCCACAGTAGATCTATGATCACTGGTCGATCATGCACATTTCTCTCCCCTGACAGTGCTATAACCTACTTTACTTTGTAACCTTCCTAAAATATTAGCACTGGCAGTCTCCCCTTTTCTTTTCAAAGATAATGTATATTTGGTTAAAGTTTAAATGTTTTATTTGAGTTGAACAAACACTGTCATTTTGTTGCGGACACTGACTCTTGTGAGCCTGATGGAAGTCAAATTAACAATCATAGCCTGAAGCAGCAAAGTCAGCTTGGAGGCGAATAATAGCAACATAAATGCAACAATTTATCGAGGTGAAATTCGGCATGAGACCTTAAAAAAAAAAAGATTCCAGAGAGCCTATCTGCAGGAAAACCTCACGCTTATATCGACGTCAATGCAACAAACCTCTTTGCCAGGATCAGGTATTTTTTGATGAGCGAAACGGTCGCTAAAGCTCCTGCCCAACATAGCCCAGTAAGCAGAGGTCCTCTGGCCCACGACGGCCGCAGTGGGCCCCAAGACGTTTTGCTACTGGGTAGTATACCCTCGGGTGACAAATTATCCGTAACCCACTTGACCCTTGTTTTGTGAAAGCATTATCTACTGGGACACTCATTGTTGAGCTACATCGGAGACCAGGGCCGGATCCAGGGGGGTGCTTTGGTACAACCCCCCCCCCCCACCCCTCGGCTTAAAAAAAATAATCATTGACTACCAGGCCACAACATGGTCTGAGAAGGAGGGGGTGGGGGGGGGGTGGTTTAATGTTATTGCAGCACCCCTCCCCCTGCCCCGCTTTTAGGTACCTTCACACCCTGGAAGCACTGCCCCCCACCCCCCCCCCCCCCACCCACCTCTCCTCCGTTTTTCGATTTCTTCGGACCCTGGAAGCACGCGCCAAAAATCTCTCATCACTCCCCCCCCCACCACCACCACCACGCTTTTTCGATTTTTTCGGACTCTGGAAGCACGCGCCAAAAATCTCTCACACCCCCCCCCCCCCCCCACCACCACCACCACCACCACCACCCTGCTTTTCGATTTCTTCGGACCCTGGAATCACGCGCCTCTCTTTCGTTCCTGAACAGTATATCGTTTTCATATTTTCGTTCAGCATCTCGCCTTAAAAACTTATTGATCCGGCGCTAGAGACAGTCAGCGTTCCAACCCATTCAGGCACTACGACAAGATGATAGTTCAAGGGTGGTGCCAGAACAGCTTTGCGTCACCCTTGAACTGTTATGGTCCGTCTGTCTCTGGATCATGAACTGTATTGAAGTTTTCAGAAGACAGCTTCCTTATTGAAAATGTCGACCATAACTCTTTCAAGGAAATCCGCATCAATAGCTGCGAAAGTGTCGTATAGCTTTGCCGACGGCAACGCTATACGACACTTCTGCAGCTGTTGATGCGGGGCGCCTTGGATAAGTTAAGACCCAGTGTGTTCTAAGATGTATTCGCCGTTGTAAGATTGAAACTTCGAACTCAGTGTTATTTTTATTTTTGAATTTTTCATTTCTTTCTTTTAACTTACCTCTTCGTCTTCTGTTATTTACATGTATGATTCACTGTAGGCTCTGCGCGGTAACTAATCATGAATAATTGTAAAACCCGTAAAAAATACTCTGTTCTGTATTATGAATTTATCTTTTTTTAAATATTAAAATCGTCGACGCTTCAGCGATCGTGCACTTTATTGTATAATTCGTTGTCGTCTTCTATCTGTCTCTCTGTCTGTCGGTCAATTTGTCTGTCTGACGGTCCACCCATCCGTGTGTCTGCATGTGTCTGTATAGTTTGTGTGTCTGTCTCTTCGTCTGCCTGTAAGGGCTCTGTGTGTGTGTGTGTGTGTGTGTGTGTGTGTGTGTGGTGTGTGTGTGTGTGTGTGTGTGTGTGTCTGTTCTGCTTGTGAAGCCTGTCTTACATTTGTTCCACCATCTTTCTCTATTGTCTGTATCTTTGTCTTTCCGTCTGGGACGCGAATATACGAAGCTGACATGAATTAACCCAGTCAGCCCTGACGCACTACAGCAGGAGATGGATCGACCATGATAATTCAAGAGTAGTGCCAGATTAGCTTGGCGCCGACAGGCCCTTGATTATCATGGTCGATCCATCTCCTATAACTGGGAAATACGGCCGTCGGACTGAATGAGTTAACAAATGACTAAACATTGGGCCATCTCAGACACACACACGCACACGTACGCGCACACACACACACACACACACACACACACACACACACACACACACACACAAAGTACACACACACAAAGTAACACGCGCACACACACACACACACACACACACACACACACACACAAGTAACACACACAGTAACACACACACACACAAAACACACATACACACATACACGCACATACACAGACACACACACAACACATACACAGACGCACACTCACGCACACAAACACAGACACGCACACACACTCACGCACACAAACACATACACGCACACACACTCACACACACAAACACACAGACACACGCACACTACAAACGCACACGCACACACAGAAATAAAACTCACACACACACACACACACACACACACACACACACACACACACACACACACACACACAAGCACACACAAAGGTGCATACATCGCACATTCATCATTATTTATAACTTACAGTGTTTGTGTCTTTTTGAATACCGTCATTTATTTCCATTCAGTTGACCATGGATCTAAAACTCCTGTACAACGACAACGGCCTACTTTTTATTCAACGAGAGCAGCAAGTCGAGTGCAAATTTATACAGTGTCGCGGCGTGCTGGTCTGTGTCTTTGGACCTTACGGCCGCCAGGACTTAAGGTACAAAATCACAAACCAGCACACACACGCGCAGAACGAAACAGGTCCCTTAAACATCTTCACACAAGTAGGGTTTTTGACGCCAGAACTTTTGTGACAAAATGCCTGCCGCGGGTCATGACCCAGTAAAAACATTTTCCTTGGCCCCACGATGGCCGCAGTGGGCCCCTAAGGCAGCTATGCGCGGGGCCCCACTGCGGTCATCGTGGGGCCCGGGAAACGTTTTGCTACAAGAGCAGTCGTCACCTCCTCGCATTTTGAACACGCGGCCATTTGCAACTCACTTGCAAACTTTCAGTGTCAAGAAACTCACTGATTTTTGTTTCTTCTTTTCCAGTTGCAATATGTCTGTCAGCCACAAAATCCCTACGTGTGCAAGAGATTCAGGAGATTTATCCCACGATCTGGGGATTGAAAAGTCCGTTGGGGATGCAGTTGAGCTGCGCCTGGTTCCAGTTCATCTGCGGCTTGCAGCTCATGACGAAGGCGTTGCCAAACTGGTCGCACTGGATGAACTTGGTGGGGTCCGTGGGGTGGGCGTGGTAGAAGAGGTCGCCGTCTCTCAGCGCCGGGGTGCAGTTGAAGTTGATGGGTGCTGGAGAGGTGAGGAACAGGTTCCTGGTGGGGTCCACCACCGTGTCGATGTAGATGCAGGCTAGGTCGCTCTGTTCCCACCTGTCCGACAATTAGTTAGTTAGTTATTGGGGTTTAACGCCGAGCAGGCGACTAAGGCCATCTCACGGCGGGAAGGGCAAAAGTTTGGTCAGCCAGACTAAGAGAAAGGTCTTAAAACAGGATGTAAATACAGTTTAAAAGTATTTTTGGCTAAAACGTCGCACAGGTCAATCGTACATGTCTACAGACTTTTGAAGTTTATATGAACAGTCAGATTTAAATTTTGTAAAACAAATTGTCTTCCTTTAGAAAGCTGAAGATTATGTCCGGGGGAACGTCCCGAAACAAAACCTTCAAAGAGTCTGCTGTATAGTGTTTCCGCCGTATATCGATTAGGTCAACACATGATGTCAAGAAGGGCTTCACCGAAAACGGCTCGTCGCACCTTTCGACAAGAGGGCGAGATGAAATGAGATGAGATGAGGTGAGTGGAGGTGAGTATAGAACAGATGAGACAAGACGTGACGAGACGTGACGTAACTTGACGTGACTTGACGTGACGTGACGTGACGTGACGGAACGTGACATGATGCGACGTGATGAGTTGATGTAAGGTGAGGTGACGTAAGGAAAGGGAATTATAACACAATTCTTTTTAAAAATGGTTGACACTTTCGACCACCCAAGAAAAAAAAATTAATAAGAAACTCACTGGGAACTTTATGGTATGTCTATTTTTAAAAAGAGATTGTAACCCCAGATATCAATAAATTGAGTTGTATTTGTGAATGTCTTTTCTAAGCGTGCTTCTTAATAAAGACAACCATATGACCGCCACCATCACCACCACCAAGAACAGCAACAACAACAACAACACAAATTTACCTTCGGTAAGCAGTGTGAGCAAAAACGGAGGCTGTAACCCAGTGCGCAAAAGAACATCGGGCCGACGTCGGCAGCCGTTGACCCGCGCACGGCCGGCAGACGTCGGCCCGATGGCCTTTTGCGCACTGGGAAGCGATGATTGACAAAAAAAACCCGACGACAACAACCGCAAACACTCCCACCGCGACAGCAAGAACAACGACAACGTCGACATTTACTTGTGATAAGGCTCGCAGTCCTTGACGACGCCGAATCCAGGCCACTCCGTGCATGCGATGTACTTGGTCTGGTCAGGGGGGTAGGCGAAAAACCGCAGCCCATGGTTCAGCGCGTCCTGAGTGCACAAGTTGTACGGGCTAGGGTCCCCGGTGATGGGACGAGGGGTGGTGGGTGGGGGCAACTGCAGTGAAAAAACAAAAACAAAACAACAACGGCAGTTCAGCTTCAGTTTAAAGGCCTACGAAAAGGAGACGAACAGACTCGTTCTGTGCTTCCGGTGTGAGCGCACTAAATAATATCGTCTCACTGCTTATCTCCCTTGATCCGCTACCGCTGTCCAGCGGGTAGCGCATCGAGGGAGACAACCATGTAGATTGTCTGCCTTGCGGCAATCCCATTATCCTTTGTCACACCAGAATGGGTATCAGCGTCCATATTTGAAGGCCCACTACCGCCGTAACTGTCTATAGATACACTTAGGTAACAGACGGTTATGAAACGCTACATACAGGTCTAGTTATGGTTCAGTTAGACACAGGGTGATCCAGTTCAGCACACTTCGTCTTTATATCAAGTAACCTGACTGTAACTCCACTCCGTTCTTGAAATACAATGCTATCAGTACAAGACTAAACAGTTAAAAATAGATTGACACGCGCAGAATAAAAAAGTGCGATTACGCAATTGCTTTTCCTGCGTGTCCCAACTGCTGTTAAAGTTCATTAGGTGTGTCGACAAGGCATAAGAAACACAAATGGTGCTGAAATGTGTCTTCAGATTTGATGCGTAATGGTACTTTCATACACGTTGCAAAGTGTGCCTATGGATACCACCCACCGCGAAATTGGATACAGCGTGAACCAGACCATTTCAGGAAATCACCCCCCAGTCGCAGGAAACTTTTCCAGCCCAGTAACTGCCAGCCAACGAAACCATTGCACTGCAGTCAGGTTTTTGCGTGAAAAAAAAAACAGCTCAAAACAAAGCCGTTGGAACTATGACAGGCAGTGAGGTCACCAGTACTGGCTGTTGAAAATTACGTGAAGCTCGATCCAGAACTACGCAAATTGCTGGTGTTTTGACGCAACAGTGGATTAAAAGCCAGCACAAACATGCGACATCGCATGTTTGTCCGGGCTTGTTGTAATCCACTGTTTTCGAAAGCCCGGACAAACATGCGACATCGCATGATTGTCCAGGCTTTTCGTCCGCTGTTTTTGTCGAAACACGTACGATTGGGGCCCACCTCGAATTGCGTCCATGGAATGTGACGTAGCGGACAGGGTCTCTAGGTCCGAAGCGGAGGATGCCTAGCTAGTAAAAGATCCTTGGGCCGACGTAGGCTTTAGCTGGCCCGCGCACGGCCGTGCGCGGGCCAGCTAAGACTTACGTCGGCCCGAAGACCTTTTGCGCCAGTTGAACGCCAGAGGCACGTCGGGCTGAAGCCGACGACGTGATGCACTGCTGTGTGTATTACAGAGACTGGCCTAAGCAGTCGTCGTACTTAAGATGAAAGGACTAGTAGCCTGCATTACAAATAATATTTATTAAAAAAAACCCAACAACTTGTATTGCGTAGTTCGAACGATCAAAGTAAAAGATGCCTGTTCTGTGACTTTCATGGCCGTGCTTGCTTTGCGAAAGGTCCAAAATCACAGACTAGCGCACGTTGTATAACCTTTGACATTCCTTCTGCCATTGAAGATAAGTAGCGGCTAATCTCTATGTTTGTTTGTTTGTCTATTTTGACAAAGGGTATTTACCCGAAATATTAATAAATTGTGTTGTACCCGTCTTTTCTAAGCGTGTTTCTTTCTCCGTTGGGTACTTCTTTGCATATTACACGCTTGGCAGTCACCTTTTTGGTCTGGATTGTTTGTTTTTATTAATTTTAATTTTAATTTTATATCAGTCAGTTTTTTCCCCCTTGTTTTAAAGCCGTCAGGCTAATTATCACACAACAGCACACAAATTAACCCATTTCGTGCCGAAATATTCTCTTTCTGGAATCTTTGCTAATTTAACTGCGAAGAACCCCAGCCGTTTACGGAACATGGATGCAAAGTGTTGCCAGCAAGAGGCAATGATCCTCATGAGCCCCCGCAACTGCGGGGGCTCATGAGGATCTATGCCTCTTGCAGATGAGTTCAGTTGTCCTCGGCAGCACGCGGGCTTGGTTACTCACGTGCGTGGTCTGCGTGGTGATGGCGGGGGGAGGGGTTCCAGCCGCGCAGGTACGCATGAAGTCGTTGTACCAGGTAGCGATGGGGCAGTAGACCAGGTACGCGTTACCCTGGCCATCGCAGTAGATGAAGCGGTCATAGGTGTCCCCGTATTTGTAGAAGCCCGGGTGGTTGGGTGTGCAAGGATTGGGTACACCCAGATCTGTGGAGTGGATTGATGATAATGCCTTGTTCAGAGATCGCCACTAATATCAAGAAGAAGTGAGACGAAGACGAAGAACAACGAAGAACAGTGTTTTCATTCCCACGTCACACGACCAATCTCTTTTACCAAACCGTGCCATGTGACCTCGCTACAAAAACCCTTGTAGCGACCTAATGGCGGACTTCTTGTAGCCTGTTTGTGAAACGCGTCTTTGACGTCAGTTGCGTTCTATGAAAGATTACCAACACGTTCTAAAGAACAAAGTCACTTAGTTACTTCAAGTCAAATAGACGACTTCCGGAAATCACAAGCAGGTCAAATATCACATGAACCCAGGCTGTTAACTCATTCGAGACGTGCCGCCTCCGGATACGCGGCTTATGCCGCGTATCCGGAGGCGGCACGTCTCGAATGAGTTAATCCACTGTTTTCATCGAAGCACGTGCAACTTTGACCTATTTTCTAACTTCCGGAATCACTGGACCCCCCCCCCCCCCCCCCGCGCCCCTCCAGATCTGCCCTTGCTACGGCTGCCCTGTACATGTATACAAGTAATCCTTAATTCGACGTGACAAACTTACTGCATTAACCCAGTCAAAGAATAAGTAGTTTGCTATATTAGTGAAGAGAGTGTGTGTAGGAAGAGGGGAGGTGGGGGGGGGGGGGGAGTGGGGCATGCAAAGATTGTCCATTTGTTTATGTGATGAACGCCCACTGGATTGTCCATTTGTCTGTGATGAATACTCACGGTCTGGCCTTGTGACGACGTAAATAGCCATCAGAATGTCCAGAGGAGTGCACTCTCGCAGAAGCCCATTTTCAAAGCACTTCACCAAAGCGTCTGTGAAAAAAAAAAATATATATATAAGGCACAGGTTTAATGTCAGTTTACATACAAAACAAACTGAGCAGAGCACGTATTGAGCGACCGCCCTTATGAGGGATCGTGTCCTTAACCCCATTGACTGCAAGATTAAATGAACACGATCCAACAGCATGAGGCACAGACCCTCATGAGCCGCCGCAGCTGCGGGGTCTCATGAGGATCTATGCCTCTTGCTGACGCCACTTTGAATTCCTTCACGGCTGGGGTATTTTAAAACAAAAATGTAGAACAGCCTGCGTCAGCTTTCACTGATGGGGTTAAAAATCATCATTTAGGTGTTTGTAGCATGGCAGGATGGGTTCTTGTCGCCTCTCGGGTCTAATTAGGGAGTTGATGTTTAACCCTTATCATTCGGAATACACCAGTGTGTGAAATAAGTTGGACTAAAATAGTTCAAGGGTAGTGCCAGAATAGCTTGGCGCCTAGAGGCGCCAAGCTATTCTGGCACTACCCTTGAACTAAAGCCATTGGTCGATATCCTTATCTGTAAGTACTATATTGTAGCTTGCATATGGCAGTGTACAGATTTGAAGCTTTTAGCCTCGGTGTGATATGGGTTAAGGGAATCGTCGAGCGCTGTAGCCATCGACTTTCTCCGTTGACATCAACTCCCTGATCGGACCAGAGAGGCAGCAATGGCCACTGGTAAAGTCTAACTCGTAATACATTTAACATATTCTACCACCAGGACCGAAATCCCCACATTCTGAAGTCGCCCTCTGAAGCACTTTATTGCAATTCTAGAGACGGATCGAGCGTGATAGTTCAAGGGTGGTGCCAGAATAGCTTGGCGCCTACGGGCGCCAAGCTATTCCGGCACCTCCCTTGAACTGTCATGCTCGATCCATGTCTTGCTGTGGTGTGTCGGGGCTGAACGAGTTAATCATGTAGGGCATACCATCAAAATGATGTTGCCTGTTGTTGTTTTAATATTCCCCACACAGTATCTCAAACGGCAGGTTTGAAAAATGGCTATGTCTATATGACGATGTCAATGCCTCAACCCTTGATAAACAAAGCTTCAATTTGAAATGTAGTAGGGGACATACTTGGATTGATGGAGTTTTTGTTGTCCACTTCCAGGGTGAAAGCCCCACCGTTGCACAGGATGGGGTCGCTACCCTGCGACACCACGCTCAGGTACAGGGGCCTGGCGCTGTCCTTCACGTAGATGATGCCTTCTTGGGCCGTTGTCGCTTTAAGGTTGACCTCGTTGAACGCGGCGCTGGGGTTGGGATTCATGAAGGAGGCGTACACATTCACGTAGCCATTGTTGGGGCGAATCTGTCAGGAGAAAAGATGGTCAGGGAAGCAATACAGAGACCCAATGTCGAAAGGCCATCGGGCCGATGTCGGACGCCGTTGGCCCGCGCACGGCCGTGCGCGGGACAACGGCGGCCGACGTCGGCCCTATAATGAGTCGGGTGTACTTGACTGTAATGCAATCAGATATTTTACAGGTCACAGTTCTGTGCACGGGTGTTGAAACCTTTCAGTGCAAATGGTCGCAGATTGTGAACCTGAAACATATGTTTTAATTCAGCGACGAAGAGCCTCAGCAGTCCAGGGGAAACAATGGATACAAAGTTGACAATGCCGCGCCACTAGAGCACTTTAACTTCAGTCGGTTCAAATCCAGTTTCACATGAGGACCCCTTGCAACTGCGGGAGTGCTTGAGGTTCTATGTCTGGAGCAATTGGATTGTGTTCACTATTTCGGCAGTGAAGGGGTTAAACTTTTCTCGATCCTCTGAAATGGCACAGTCTCTGAAGCAGAATGCTGCAATACGTCATCATTGTACGTCAATTCCAGCGTTTATGACGTACCGCAGCTGTCTCGGACGCAGGAAACTGCAATACGTCAAACAGCACAATTGTGACGTATCCGAGCTATTTGGACAAATACGTCATTATCGGACGTCACATGTCATGTATTTTATTTTTCAAAAACAGACAATATGACTCGACAATTTGACGTATTGCAACTGCCTGCCTTCAAGACAGTGCAAAGTGAGACCACACATGCAACTACGTAATTGTTCAAGGAAAATGTGTGGTTTCGCGGCTGCAGGTCTGGGATTTTGAACCTTGTTGCTCCAACCATTGTGGTCCAAAAATTACAGACCAGCACAGAATGATAACGTCATACGTACCGTGACGGTGACGGTGCCATTGACGTAGATGCGGAAATTGTGCTCAGTGTTGCACGGGAAAGAGTAGTTGCCAGCGGTCAGTACCACGGGCGCTGTCAACAAACACAAACTGGGGATATGAAAACTACTGCAGGGGGCATTGGCCATATTAAATCCATTAACTGGAAATGTATTACATTTTCAGCCTCTCTTTCATTAATAATAATAATAATAATAATAATAATAATAATAATAGTACTCATATACATGTAATAATAATGCATAGTTCTTATAAAGCGCTGTTCTCCAAAACACACTGACTCAATAAGCTTAAATTAATTTTTTTTATAATTAATAAAGTAAAAGCGAATTGGTTGAAAGTTATGCATAAAGCAGAACACTGGTTAATTAAGCAGATAACGTTAACCGGAATTTAATAATTGAAATTTGTTTTAATAAATAACTTTATTGTCCTCGAGACAATACAAACAATACAAACAGCCAGTACATATAAATTACGTGTTAACACATTCGAGACGTGCTGCATCCGGATACACGGCGTAAATGCAGCACGTCTCCAGCTGAGTGAGTAGACGCCTCCCACAGATAAATGGCTGGTGTTACACAGTGTTCCAGGGGCCAGTTGCATGAGCGAGCTTAGTCCTGCACCAGCCACTAAGCAAGGTGCGCCGCTATAGCGGCGCACCTTGCTTAGTGGCTGGTGCAGGACTAAGCCCGCTCATGCAACTGGCTCCAGCTGTCCACCTTCGCTGCTCACTCACTAGCGTTTTGTAAACCTGTGCCCGCGGACCGGCAAGTTCACAACTCCGGCTTTATATAACCTGACGAGCAAAAGAACTGTGACATTTGTTTGGAATCATCGGAAACACTAAAGTGTTTCCGATGATTCCAAAAACAAACAAAAAAAAATGTCGCAGTTCTTTTGCTCGTCTGTAGACTAACCTCTGCAGGAGAGCTGCTGGATCTCCGATCTGAGTGTGTCGAGGTCCTGGTAATCCTTGGCCACCTGAACGTGGGTACAGCTTGGTTCTGACGCCAGGCCATTCAGCTCGCTCATGTCGATTGCATCTCCAACACCTGGTACAAGTGACGTCAAATGAGAAAAAGAAACAAACGAATAAGCTGAATCGGCCGTGTCGCTTGGACATTTTTTTCTTCATATTGTATACTGATTTGCAAATATGTCGTGTTTAAAACAAAGAAAGATACAAACAAAGAAACAAAGAAAGAAAGAAAGAAAGAAAGAAACAAACAAACAAACAAACGAACGAACGAGCAACTCACGAACAAACAAACAAACAAACAAACAAACAAACAAATAAATAAACAAACGAACGAACAACACACGAACGAACGAACGAACACAAACAAACAAACAAACAACGCACGCATAACAAACGAACACACACACACAAACAAACAAACAAAAACCGAACAAACAACACACACACACAAACAAACAAACAAACAAACAAACAAACGAGCGAACCACGCACGCACAAAAAACGAACACAGACAAATAAACAAACAAACGAACGAACGAACAATGCACGAACAAACGCAAACAAACAAACAAACAAAGAGTTTAAGCTTCAGGAGACAGCCCATGCAGCATGAAAACAGTAGTTTTACAGTGCGATATTAACCCCGACAGCTTCACCTTGCTGAAGGACAAAGGCAGCATTACTGAGCGCTGGAGAGAACACTTTTCAAATCTGCTGAACCTGCCTTCCACTGTCGACCCCGCGGCCCTGGACATGATTCCCCAGAAGCCGACACTGGATGACCTTGACCTCCCGCCTACCATGGATGAGGTCAAGAAATCGATCAACCAGACTAGCTCCGGTAGGGCTGCAGGCATGGACGGCATCCCCGCAGAGCTCTTCAAAGCAGGTGGACCTGAGACCCTTGATGCCTTCCTCAACATTCTGACATGCATCTGGGCAGAGGAGAACATGCCACAAGAATTTAGAGATGCTACAATCGTCTCCCTGTTCAAAAACAAGGGCAGCAAAGCAGACTGTGCCAACTACCGAGGGATCTCACTCTTGTCCATTGCTGGCAAGATCCTCGCGAGAGTCATCCTCAACCGCCTGATCAGCTCTGTATCTGAGGAAGCACTCCCAGAGGCTCAGTGTGGCTTCAGACCCGGCCGCAGCACAGTCGACATGGTCTTCTTTGTGAGGCAGGTCCAGGAGAAATGCATTGAGCAGCACATGGACCTCTACGCTGTCTTCATAGATCTAATCAAAGCATTTGGCACCGTGAACAGAGAAGCGCTTTGGGTCATCCTCGCAAAGCTCGGCTGCCCCAGGAAGTTCACCAACATCATCCGCCTCTTCCTTTATGGAATGGTGGGAGTTGTCCAGTCAAACGGCGACACATCCGCACCCTTCGACATTTCCAACGGTGTCAAACAAGGTTGTGTTCTTGCCCTCGTGATGTTCAACCTGTTCTTCGCGTGTGTCCTGACCCATGCAGTACGTGATCTTGAGAAGGGAGTGTACCTGAAGTACAGACTAGACGGCTCTCTCTTCGACCTCCGTCGACTAAACGCCAGGACCAAGACCATCGAGAGACTGATCCTTGAGGCACTGTTTGCCGATGACTGTGCGCTGATGGCGCACACGGAGTCTGACCTCCAGACCATCGTCAACAGGTTCTCGGAAGCCTCTCGACTGTTTGGCATCACCATCATTCTCAACAAGACCGAGGTCCTGCACCAACCAGCCCCAGGCACAAGAGCCCCCCCCCCTCCCCCCCCATCCAAAGTGTATATCGAAAGCACCGAGCTGAAGACTGTTGACCAGTTTAGGTACCTGGGGAGCATCATCTCTTCTGACGGTACTATCGACAAGGGAATCGCAGCTCGCATCAGCAAAGCCAAGCCCTGGTCGTCTGCGCGCTCGCGTGCTGAATAACAACAACGTCAAGCTCTCCACCAAGATCAAAGTCTACAAGGCAGTAGTTCTCCCCAGCCTCCTCTACGGCTGTGAGTCATGGCCGCTGTACAGAAAGCACTTCAAACAGCTTGAACGTTTCCACGTGAGATCCCTGCGCTCACTCATGGGCATCAAGTGGCAAGACAAGGTGACAAACCTGGAAGTCCTGGATAATGCTGGCTTAGTGAGTGTTGAAGCCTTGATCTTAAAGACACAACTTCGCTGGACAGTTCATGTCATATGCATGGATGATTCTCGCATGCCACGCCAACTCCTGTATGGTGCACTCTCAAAAGGCCACAGGAAGCAAGGAAGGCAAAAGAAACGCTTCAAAGACTGCATAAAAGACAGCCTCAAGTACTGCGTCTTCCCGGTAAAGGAACTTGAAGCACAAGCACAAGACAGATCTGGCTGGCGTGCCGCCACCAGGAAAGCCTGCACGCTCTTTGAACACAATCGGCGCGAACGGATCACCAGTGCCAGAGCTCGCAGAAAGACAGCGTCGACTCTCCCCACAGCTACGTTCCAGTGCCCCCATCGCCCTCGCAGGTGTGGCTCCAGGATTGACTTGGTCAGCCACACCCGCACCCGTACATAGAAGTCATGCACAATAACGACATCATCGGTTTTCGATGGTCTACCCATGATTAACTCATTCAAGGCATCCCGCATCAATAGCCGCTGAAGAGCCGTAGAGCTATTGACGCGGGGCGCCTTGAGCGAGTTTATTTTTACTTGGTAGTGAAGGGGTTAAAGAAACTGAAACTGAAAAGGGCAGAACACTCGTGATGACATGTATGACCACGACAGTCACCACTTATCTCCATCACCTCTCTATCTACTGTGACAGGCGGAGCAAACTGGTGACGTCATTCCTTTATGACGCCAACAATTGTGCTACGTACACAATACCAGTGCGTTTGTAGAAACACAGACTTCTGCTACTATACTATACTATACTGACGAGCCAAACAAATGCGACATTTTTGGAATCATCGGGGAAAAAATAAAGCGTTTCCGATTGATTCCAAAAATGTCGCATTTTTTTTCGCTGGTCAGGATATACGTACCGATGGCGAAAAGGGTGACACCCTTGTCCTTCAAAACATTAGCACGTGCAATGGCGTCAGAGATGCGTTGGGCGTGACCGTCAGTTACCACAACAGCCACCTGAACAAAATGACGATGGGCATTTTTATAAAACCCATTCAGTCCCGACGCACTACAGCAGGAGCTGGGTCGACCATGATAATTCAAGGGTAGTGCCAGATTAGCTTGGCGCCTGTCGGCGCCAAGCTAATTTGGCACTGCCCTTGAATTATCATTGTCGACCCAGCTCCTGCAACTGGTGCATAGTCATTAGATGACGCCTTCAAATTTTGGGAAATACGGCCGTCGGGCTGAATGAGTTAATCATGTTTCTCTGTTTATTTTCTGTCAGCTTGTCTCAAGCATACGCTTTTTTTTTTATTTTATAAAGGCCTTGTCGGCGTCCATTAGTGATGATGTGGTTGGATATGGAGTCAAGTTGGAGAGAGATGAATCAATAGGATAAGCTTAAAAACAGGAACAACTCGGAATGTTTCTAAAAGAAAAACGCACGTGAGCTCAAAACAACACGGTAGATTTTGGGATGAAATCCTCATCTTGGTTTTTGTTTCGCTGGGATTTAATCCATATCATACTGAGGCTTCAAATTTGTACACTGCCCTATGCAAGCTACATTACAGTACTTACAGATAAGGATCTAGACCAATGGCTTTAGTTCAAGGGTGGCGCCAGAATAGCTTGGCGCCGAGAGGCGCCAAGCTATTCTGGTACTACCCTTGAACTATTTTAGTCAAACTTATTTCACACACTGGAGAATTCAGAATGATAAGGGTTACAAAAAATGTTTACACGAATGTATGCAGTGACGTGTATGTATGTAGACGTAAGTTTTGTGCTACGTGTTTTGTGCTTGTTTATTTGCGTCATTATAGTTTTTTTTTTTTTTTTTTTTTTTTTTTTTTTTTTTTTTTTACGTTATTCAAAATTCTCTCTATACAGGATGACGTATTTTCTTTCCATCGAGAAAACTGTTCTACTTTTGTTTCCATGTCACCTGGGGGGCGGTCCGTGACGCAGTGGTTAAGGCGCCTGCCACCAATGCCAAAGGTGCGAGGTGCGATAGCGGGTTCCGGCGTCGGACTTTTCTCCTCTGGTGTCACCGTTAATTCGGGCGGACCGTCGGGGGTTCTTTCTCCGGGTACTCCGGTTCTTCCACCCCCCACCCACCCCCACCCCCCACCCCCAACACTTTGGTACCGGTTTCAGGCCACTTTACAAATTTCAACTACAAGCGATCAAAATATCTCTGTAACTTCAGTAGCTGAACTGGCCCTTCGTCTGTCTTGTACTGTGTTTGTCTCAAATGGCGTAAATCCGTGTCTGTTACGTGAGTGTGCGTGTTGGGTTTCAGTTCGCGGCGCTTTGAGTCGATTCGCCCAAAAATTGAGAAAAAGCGCCTATATAATAACGGTATTATTATTATTATTATTATTATTATTATCTTTGATCCGAAACGCCCTGATCCTTGTTTCTATTTTAACGGGTTTTCTACCACTATCTTCTGTGTTGCGTTTACACGCTTAGCAATCTCCTTCTTGGTCTACATTTCGCTGACATAAACGTTCTGTGTGTGTACCAGTAAAAGTAGCCTACCTTTGCAGAACCAGATCTGGCTCCGTGGCTAGACGTGAAGAGGGTAGTGGCGGCGTAGTTGAGAGCCTCTGCCGTGTCTGTCTGCCCCTCGAGCTTCTGCACGGCCGTGATGGCGGCCTGAACCGCTTGCAGGTTGTTGTATGCGTTGAAGTCGAACTGCAGCTGGGGACGTAAGAAAATTTCAATTAGGATTTTCTACCACTGCTAACAACCCGTTGCGCAAAAAGGCCATCGGGCAGACGTCGGCCGCCGTTGGCCCGCGCACGGTCGTGCGCGGACCAACGGCGGCCGACGTCCGCCCGATGGCCTTTTACGTATTAGGAATATCAAATAACTAACACACAAAAAATAAACAAACAAACCAACAAGAAACAAAAAAACAAAAAAAAAATGGCGATACAGTAATCTGAAGGGAAAAAAAACTGATTGTTTGCCAATTCTACTACTACTACTACTACTACTACTACTACTACTACTACTACTACTACTACTACTACTACTATTACTACTACTACTACTACTACTACTACTACTACTACTACTAATAATAATAATAATAATGTCAATTTCTGCAGCGCCTAATCACCATACGTGCTCTAGTCGCCTTACACGTTACACTAAAAAAAAATATACTAAGATCTATATACAGAAAACAAAATGAGAAAAATTACAACGGAAAACAACCTAATGTGGTTAACGTCCAGGGCACCGGAGTGATCAATGGACGGCTCTAACGGGCGGGTTATAAAGGGGGGGGGGGGGGGGGACAGCTATTGCCTGTGGAGTACGACCTGAACACTGATCAATTCTTCAAGACGTAAGAACACTACAGACAGTATTACTCTTCACGATATTGGCCATATTCGTCACAGGCATGGGATGTGTACATACAGTAGTTGGTCACCTCTTTACACGGATAGGTGTTGTTTACTACTACCGATGTTAAGAGTGGCCATTTACTCAACGATCACCCGATGCCTGTGATTTTTGTCATTGGTACAGTCAAACTTATTTTCTATGTGGGTATTTTACGGCAAAATATCCAACAACGGGGGGAGGGGGGAGGGGGAGGGGAGGAGAGGGAGAATGAGGAGGTGCGTGTGGAAATTTTTAACTTGACGGAAGGGGAGGGGGTGTCCAAACACCCTCAAATGGGACTTTGTTATATTATTTTAAATAATTCTCTCTCTCTCTCTCTCTCTCTCTCTCTCTCTCTCTCTCTCTCTCTCTCTCTCTCTCTCTCTCTGTGGAATGGGGGGTGGGGGTGGTGGGGGCCGGAACCCCTGAAACACCACCCCTCCCAGATCCGCTCCTGCTTGCTGACACCACTTTGTATTCACGTTCTTATGACGGTCAAGGATCTTGAACGCTGAATTTGCAATGACCTCGTGGTCCAGCAGCAAGAGACACAGATCCTCATGAGTCCCCCGCAGTTGCGGGGGCCCATGAGGATCTGTGCCTCTTGCCGACACCATTTTGTATCCACGTTCCTTGGACGGTCGGGGATCATTGACGCTGAACTGACGAATTTCAACACTTCCGTCTCCGTCCACTGGCAGTGAATTGGCTATTCTGATCGTTTCCCACTGCGCAAAGACCATCGGGCCGACGTCGGCCGCCGTTGGCCCGCGCACGAATGTGCGCGGGCCAACGGCGGCCCACGTCGGCCCGATGGCCTTTTGCGCAATGGGCTGTCCTTCAATCATATTTCTCTTTCTCTATTCGTGTGCACCCTACCCTGAATCCCGTACTGAACGTCATGAAGGCGACGCGGACAGCGTCACGTCCCACAGTGAAGGTACCCACGATGTCAGAGGCGAACTTGAGGGCGTTGTCGAAATCAATGGGGCTCAGGGACGAGGAGGAGTCCATGATGAAAGCCAGGTCCAGGTTAGCGGTGCTGCAGACTGAAATCAGGAAAATCGATCATTCTAAGCCTTTGCGTGTCGGGAGCGGTTTTGGTCGCGATGATTCCTGTCGGAATCATCGCGACTAAAACCACTACGTACACGCACTTAAAAGGGTTAGATTCCTGAAAGCGAAAGAACTCTGCACGTTCGGGAGGCGGATTGAAGTCTATGATTGGAACCAAATCTCGTCCAGCACACACTGGCGATGTACACGTATTGATTGACGGTGTATTGACTGACGGTACATTGACTGATGATATACTGACTGACGATATATTGACTGACGATACACTGACTGACGACATACTGACTGACGATACATTGACTGACGATTTATTGACTGACGATACATTGACTGACGGTATTTTGGCACGGCATATTGACTGACGGTATATTGACTGACGATATACTGACTGACGATATATTAACTGCCGGTTAATTGTCTGACGGTATACTGACTGACGATATACTGACTGACAACATACTGACTGCGATGCATTGACTGACGATACATTGACTACATTTAATACACATGTGAAGGACTGTCCATTCTGTATTGGGACTGTGGAGAATGAAGAACACTTCCTCTTGTATTGTAATAGATACTCAGCACTGAGGAAAAAGTACTTGGCTAGCCTTTTGAATGACACTAAGAATGAGGACATAAGCATGTTGCTTGCAAACCTGGACTGTGACTCTATCAGAACAGTTGCAATGTTCATATTCTATGCACTTAAATTACGCAATGAACAACTATCTGTGTAATAGGACATTATCTATGGGCCGATGGCCGCAAAAATTATGTTCAGTCTGCCCCATAGTGGGGTAGACCCTTTGATGCAGCGCGCCTGTGCGCGCTGCGATGTGGCGTGGGTGTATGTGTGTGTTTGTGTGTGTGTGTGTGTGTGTGTGTGTGGTGTGTGTGTGTGTGTGTGTGTGTGTGTGTGTGTGTGTGTGTGTGTGTGTGTGTGATCATTATATTATGAGTACCAATTCCAAGAAGAAATTGTTTTTTTTTATTCATATCTTTTCTGTTTCCTTTCTCGTTTTGTCATTGGTTTTTCCAGTTATGTAATCTCACTCCAATTCGAATGGGTCGTTGACCTACCGAATAAAGTGTTCTGAGTTCTGAGTTCTGAGTTCTGATACATTGACTGACGGTAATTTGGCACGGCATATTGACGGACGGTATATTGACTGACGGTATATTGTCTGACGGTATACTGACTGACGATATACTGACTGACGACATATCGACCGGCGGTATATTGACTGACGAGTGACTGACGACATATTGACTGACTATATACAGACTGACGGTATATTGACTGACGATATACCGACTGACGATAGATTGACCGACGACATACTGGCTGACGATATACTGACTCATCACTTACTCCGATTTTCGAATCCTACAGTTGCTCCCCCCCCCCCCCCCACCTTCTCTCTCCCCTGCCCCCCTCTATCCGGCCTCAGGATAAAATTACCGATTTTTATAACCCATCCAATGCAGCTTGTGTTTTTGAAACGTTTGTTAATTCAACGCCAAAAAAAAAAAAAAAAAAAAAAAAATCCCCAGTCGCTCAATAAACATGGACACAAGGTGGAATCAGCAAAAGGCATAGATCCTCATGAACTCCCGCAACTGCGGGGGCGCGTGAGGATCTGTGTATCTTGCAGCTGGGTCGTGTGCAAGTTTTCTCAGCAGTGGAGGGGTTGATCGAGACGGGTACTCGTATACAACAAAATCTAGATATGCATGCATACGACTTACTTCAGTGTATCTAACTGAGCTTAGCCCTGCGCCAGCCACTAAGCAAGGTGCTCCGCTATAGCGGAGCACCTTGCTTAGTGGCTGGCGCAGGACTAAGCTCACTCACGCAGCTGAGCGCTTAGACACAGTTACCGAACGTGTACTCATCATACACATACCACTCTCCAGTCTTTGGGCAGTCTTGGTGAAGTTGTAGGCCGCCATACGATCTTCAGGGTGGATTGTCATCTGGTACCACGCTGCCTGCTTCTCTATGCCGATGGGAACGTTTGTACCGAAAGTCTGCACTGCGAACAGCTCCGCGGCCAAGCCTGAATGAACGAACGAATGAATGAATGAGTCAATACATAAACATATATAATATGTACAACAAACCAAGGGGAATCACTCAGCGCTGGACAGACGAACAGTTAGATCCCCTGCCCCCGCCTATCAGGCACCCATTCGCCAGCCCACAGAGAAATACGCAGGTATAGAACAAGACGATCATCTACATCCCTAAAAAAAGATGCATCAGGTCTCTTATATAACCCATGTCTTTCTCCGGAACTTAGGAAGTAGGCAGGAGAAACATACATACACAAACACAAACATACATACGTTTGTGTATGTATGTTTCTCCTGCCTACTTCCTAAGTTCCGGAGAAAGACATGGGTTATATAAGAGACCTGATGCATCCTTTTTTAGGGATGTAGATGATCGTCTTGTTCTATACCTGCGTATTTCTCTGTGGGCTGGCGAATGGGTGCCTGATAGGCGGGGGCAGGGGATCTAACTGTTCGTCTGTCCAGCGCTGAGTGATTCCCCTTGGTTTGTTGTACAATTCTGCCAGCGCTAGCCTCACCTATCTGGTTTGTGAGTATCTCAGTATAACTCGAGGCAAATTTGTATCGTTACATTGTTGTGTAATGTTCTGTGCATCTACTGTGGGAATTCAGGGTATTTACCCGACCACATATAGTAATGCACCTTCGTGTTTGTGTATGTATGTTTCTCCTGCCCGCCTACTTCCTAAGTTCCGGAGAAAGACATGGGTTATATAAGAGACCTGATGCATCCTTTTTTAGGGATGTAGATGATCGTCTTGTTCTATACCTGCGTATTTCTCTGTGGGCTGGCGAATGGGTGCCTGATAGGCGGGGGCAGGGGATCTAACTGTTCGTCTGTCCAGCGCTGAGTGATTCCCCTTGGTTTGTTGTACAATTCTGCCAGCGCTAGCCTCACCTATCTGGTTTGTGAGTATCTCAGTATAACTCGAGGCAAATTTGTATCGTTACATTGTTGTGTAATGTTCTGTGCATCTACTGTGGGAATTCAGGGTATTTACCCGACCACATATAGTAATGCACCTTCGTGTTTGTGTATGTATGTTTCTCCTGCCTACTTCCTAAGTTCCGGAGAAAGACATGGGTTATATAAGAGACCTGATGCATCCTTTTTTAGGGATGTAGATGATCGTCTTGTTCTATACCTGCGTATTTCTCTGTGGGCTGGCGAATGGGTGCCTGATAGGCGGGGGCAGGGGATCTAACTGTTCGTCTGTCCAGCGCTGAGTGATTCCCCTTGGTTTGTTGTACAATTCTGCCAGCGCTAGCCTCACCTATCTGGTTTGTGAGTATAAACATATATGTAAAAAAAAAAAAAAAAAAAAAAAAAAAAAAAACCCGAACAAACGAACGACTGTGGGAATTNAAAATTAATAAATTAATAATTTCGGGTGGTCCGTGGCGCAGTTGTTACAGCGTCTGCCACCAACGCTAAAGATGCGAGGCTCGATACCATAGGGGCATGACGAGTGCTGCTTTGACTAAATGCAAATCCGCTGCGCCACCGGGTGCGCGCCACCGCATCCACTAGCTCAGTTCAGAATACAAGGGAGGAAACGAAAGGCACGCGCGAAATTCTAGCTGTGGCCGGAAGTATCCCGGACCTCTTTCTCAACATCTAGAGTTCAACGTTAAACCCTTTAGTAGAGTGCCGTGAAAGAGGCTACTCTGCACTGCTGTGCATCCATCAGTTTAGTTTCTGGCGTGTTTACTCTAAAGTCGAAGCGAATAAGATATTGACAGCTGAGCAGTGTTTTAAACCAGACTCAATTAAAGTAGAGCTTTTCGGGCTGGGGGAAATACGTACCTAAAGCGATTGCTGCGTGCACGTTCATGTCGAAGGTAAGATGCACTCTTGTTTTAATTTCATTGGATATGCTATTTTACATAAACCAATGAAAAATGAGCATGAGACGAATTTCGGGCTACATCTAAAACCCGACACATGGACGTCTGCTAAAATTATGCTTGGCTGTGCAAAAAGCCTTGATACTAAACTATCACTTTTGATCGGCGGAAAAGGTTTTTATAGATTTGTGGCAAAATATCTACTGAGTTTGATCAGTTCGAGGTTTTAGGCGGATGATTGCTTTGAGGGTTGAAAACTGCTAGTGGACGCGGTGGCGCAGCGGATTTGCATTTAGTCAAAGCACCACTTGTCAGGCCCCTACGCTCGATACCGGGTTCCGGCGTCGGACTTTTCTCCTCTAGTAAAGGGGAACTGGGTGGCTCGGTGGTAAAACGTTCGACTCTCGTCCGAAAGGTCGTGGTTCGAACCCACCTGGGGTCAAAATGTGTACAGGCCTCTTTTCGGTGCCCCGTCTTTGAAATCACCTTCGTGGTGTACAAAAGACGTTAAGCCTTAAACGTTTAATTTTTTTTTCTAGTAAGTGTCTCCGTTAATTCGGGCGGACCATCGCTTGTTCTTTCTCCGGGTACTCCAGCTCTTCCTCCCCCTCCACTTTGGTACCGGTTTCAGGCCACTTTATAAATATAAAAAAAAAAAAACAAGCGATCAAAATTTCGCCTCAGTAACTGAGCTGACCCTTCACACTACGTGAATGTCCTGTGTTTGTTTTGTACTATTTGTGACTTCAGAGTGAATGCGTGTGTTTCACGTGAACGTGCGTGTTGGGTTCAGTTCGCGGCGCTTTGAGCTGATTCACACTGGGTAAAGCGCCTATGTGATAACCCGTTTTACTATTATTATTATTATTATTATTATTTATTAATTAACGAACGAACGAGTGAATCCGTTATTTGGCTGCAGTGCTTGCCTCGACAAAAACCGCTACCGTTTGCTAAAAGGCTAAGTACAATAAACAAGATGAAAAGCGTGTTAAGTCCCTTAACACTAGCGACACAGATATGACAGGCAGTGCGACTGAGCTCGATTGCAATGCAAGTATGCACTTTGTGCATGTCACAGGCCAGCACACAGACGCATTAACTCATTCGAGACGTGCCGCATACAGATACAGTCGCGTATCCGTATGCGGCACGTCTCAAATGCGTTAAAATGTCTTTTGGGTGTTGTTCGTTTGACTCTCGCACCAAAAGCGTTTCTTCCGGTGGATTAAAAACATGTATTTAGTTTTGTATTTTTAAAAATAATTGTATTTATTTATTTATTTACTTATTGTTTTATCATTTATTTCTTTATTTAATTATTAGTAATTTTTGTTTATATAAGTCTGCCTACTGATGACTTGTTCGTGTTTGTTTGTTTGTGTGTGTGTGTGTGCGTGTGTGTGTGTGCGTGTGCGTGTGCGCGTGTGTGTGTGTGTGTGTGTGTGTGTGTGTGTGTGTGTGTGTGTTGTGTGTGTGTGGTGTGTGTGTGTGTGTGTGTGTGTGTGTGTGCGTGTGTGTGTGTTGTGTGTGTGTGTGTGTGTGTGTGTCTGTGTCTGTGTCTATGTGTGTCCGTGTGTGTGTGTGTGTGTGTGTGTGTGTGTGTGTGTGTGTGTGTGTGTGTGTGTGTGTGTGTGTGTGATCGTGTATGTGCACATACACGCCAGTGTTTATATGGCTGTTTGGTTTTGTTCTTATATATTGTTAATATTTATTCATTTGTATATAATTATGTTTGCACGATGTTTAAAAAAACATTGTAAAGTGCCTAGAGTTCCGTCACTAGGCGCTATACAAATACGCATTATTATTATTATTATTATTTATTTATTTATTTATTTTTCATTTATTTATTTGAGTTTATAAGTTACCTTTTATTGATTTATTTGTTTATTATTTATTTATTTCATTTCTTTTCCCCTTTCCTTCTGTCTATCTTTAGAAAGAAATGGAATGTAGAGTTTACCTGAATAGAGCGGTTTGCGGAGGTCGGACCAGGTAATACCGTTCCAGTTAATGCCGAACCTGCTGGCGATCTCGTTGTAATACGGCTGTAGTCGCGAGTCCATCTGGGTCACTCGGAACGTCGTTTGGTTGACCTGTAGACAAACAACAGGCATACTGGTGAATACATGTGTGTGGGCCTGGGCATTGGCCACTACCATGAGTAGATACAAGATTAAGTTATTTCTGGTTATAGATTATTTTTTAAAAGAAAACTGTGAGCGCAAAAATAAAACAAAAAGCAACAAGACTTCAACACCGGAGAGTTCTTAACCCCTTCCTTGCCGCTTATTTTTGTTTCGCAAATCTTCGCTCATTTAACTTATTCAGTCCCGACAAGATGCGGCTGGGCCGTGATAGTTCAAGGGTGGTGCCAGAATAGCTTGGCGCCTATAGGCGCCAAGCTATTCTGGCACTACCCTTGAACTATCATGGTCGACCTGCATCCTTGAATTGCAATGCAGTCCTCAGAGGCCAACTCCAAAATGCGGGTATTTCGTACCTGGGACTGAAAGAGTTAACGGCCAAAAGCCACAACCGTTCAAGTAACATGGACACAAATTAGTCTCAGCAAGAGACACAGATCTATGTCTCTTGCAGTTGGCTCGTGTTCACGTTTTGTCGGCTTGAAGGGGTTAAGAGGTTGGCGATTACGGAAAGGCTTTCGTTTGAAGATCTGCCACTAGCAACAGTGGATACACTGACATGTGCCGTCCTTGGCGACGCTACTTGGCAACCATGGAACCCACGAACACAGGCTGTGGTGTCCACGTACGTTGGTGTTAAGGTAGGCACATCGGTGGATGAACAGACTAAATGAGTTTTCGCTTGTAAATGTACAGGGAATAAACTCCACTGGCTGCCCGTACAAGAACACATTCTGTACAAACTGTTCTGCGTGTGCTTTAACTCTATCAACCTGACGTCTCCTGCCCATATCTCTGACTTGCTCCATCTGCAAACTCTATCTCGCACCCTCCGGTTTTCCTCTGACACACGTAAATTAAATTTCATTTCAAATGTAAAACACGTGGCGGTCGTGCATTCTCCCATCTTGGCCCCGCCACTTGGAGCAGCCTCCAGGCCCCTGTCCGCAACTGTCAAACGCTCCCCTCCTAAAAATCACTTCTCAAAATCCACCTCTACAAAGCTGCCTTTTAATAGTCCATTTCCCCATTTGCACAATAATTTATCACCGCTATCACGTGTTTGTGTGTGTGTGTGTGTGTGTGTGTGTGTGTGTGTGTGTGTGTGTGTGTGTGTGTGTGTGTGTGTGTGTGTGTGTGTGTTAGCTCTTAGTGTTCTTTTTTAGTATCAGCGCTTAGAGCTATTAAGCGCTTAACAAATCTCCATTACTACATGTATTATTATTATTATTATTGTTATTATTATTATTATTATTATTATTATTATTATTATTATTATTATTAGTAGTTAGTAGTAGTAGTAGTAGTAAGAGTAGTAGTAGTAGTAAATGTGATTGTCCACTTCATGAGCATTTGGCGAGGGAAACGTAAGTGTTTCTTTCGACTATCCGTAAAATAAAGAAAACACCAAACACCATACAGAAGACACTCCTTCGTGGCGACTCTACTGGAAAAAGAAGGAATGCAAAACACGTGGCGACTCTATTGGCAAAAGAAGGCATGTAAAACACGTGGCGGCTCTATTGGCAAAATAAGGCACGTAAAACACGTGGCGGCTCTATTGGCAAAAGAAGGCATGTAAAACACGTGGCGATTCTATTGGCAAAAGAAGGCATGCAAAACACGTGGCAACTCTATTGGCAAAAAAAGGCATGCGAAACACGTGGCAATAGGCTATTGGCAAAGGAAGGCAACCAAAACACGTGGGGACTATAATTGGCAAAAGAAGGCATGTAAAACTGATGAAAAAATATCAGTGTAGTGCTTGGTGTCTTCTAGTATTTTTATTCTACAAAATCATTTTATGCTGGATCTTCCCTCAACCAAGAAAAGTCAAGCGGACAATATATCTCAGCTTGCCTGTTGTTCCTGTCAACAACAATGACAATATCATTGATACTAGCGGAAACGACAGACAAAAACACAAAGGGCATCCTGTCTTAGAGGGTCTTCCCATATAGCTTTGGTGACAGCGACACGAATCGAGAACATAGAAATAAAGGAGTCTTTCCATGCGCGCGACGCGACTGCGGCTCAGCAAAATTGTATCGCCGCATGAAGCGATGCAAAGGCGTGTCAGCCGCGATTTTGCTGTGTGGGGAACGCAGATTTCAGCGGGTGTTAACTCATTCGAGACGTGCTGCCTCCGTATACGCGGCTTACTCTCGAATGAGTTATCACATCGCAACAATTCTAAACAACTTATTCTGTCCCGCCACTATACGGAAACACACGAAGCGACTTTCTGCCAGCTGCACGGCTACTTTCTTGCCGTGTCGCCAACCGCGCTGCTGTCTAGAAGCTAAATGGAAACCCTGCCTTAGGGCGGCAAGCGAGACAGTTACCTCTGGAACCTTTCACCAGCCTCTAATTATTTTGCGGTTGAACTGAACTCACCGCCCAGATTCCTCCATCGAATCCCGGTCTGTACGTGTTGGGATCCTGCCCGTCGTTGGTCTCAATGTACGCAAAGCGTCGGAGCAGGAGCCGGTCGTTGGGAAAGGCGCAGGACTGTCGGATGAGGCTGACCACCGCGTCAACAACTTGCGGTCCGGCGGCGCCCGCCCTCCGCGTCAGATCTTCCAACTGAGCCACCGCGGCTCCAGCCAACAAGGCCAGTAAGAGAAGTTTCGTATTCATGATGTCAGTGTTGACTAAGATTTTGCGGAGTATTTTTTCAAAAGTCTGTTTTGCGTCCAAATTTGGCTCACACACTTCTCTACACCTAGATTGAAATGTTTCTGTTCCTTTAAATGACTCTTTAGTTTAAGTTCGCTACGATGCGAAGAAAAGTTTGTCAGTGCCCTCGCTAAACTGGGCAAAGACCGTGCTACCTACAAGACCCAGACACACTGTAGTAGACAGAAGTCCTGGTGACTTCTTTGCGCTAACTACAGATCGGTGAAACTGCAAGGCTGGTTTCAGTGTGGGGGCATGTATATATAGCATACCCTGTTGTTAAGTAAATTGTAAGACAGCTATTTAATGGACTCTAGTTTCCCACCAAGAGGTATAGATCCTCATGAGCCCCCCCGGATGCGGGGGCTCATGAGAATCTATACCTCTTGTTAAGCTCACAATCATTGGTGGATCTTGCTGCACAGTTAGTTCTACGTCTGTGCGTTTTCTTAGACCGAGGAAGTTTCGAAGGTGTCTACTGTTGAAGGCACGGTGGATGGATGGGTGTAACTAGTACTGGTATATTTCTGTCATTTGAGGGCCCTAGCAACGCAGCAACCTCACACGAGCGACATATAGCTATGCAATTACATTTCAATGTTAAGTGATAAAACCTTTGGGAGAATAGCGCGCAAGAACACGTACAAGACGACAACGTCGCTTTTCTGGAACTGATATAAGTGTCTTCAGAGAATAGACATCCGTTTCAGTTATAAAATGTGGCACGAACAGCGCGGAAGAACACATCATTAAGAAGACAGTATCGCTTTACTGGAGTTGATATTAACATATTCAACACGAATCGCGCGCAAAAAGTAATCATTAAGAAGACAATATCGCTTTACTTGACTTGATATGAATGTATTCAGTTATATCCCTTTTAGTTCTAGCATTTTCCCGGAATAGCGCACAAGAATACACCACACAGACGAGAACATCGCTAATTTTGTAAACGATGAGGATTTATGAGAGTTAGATGCTGGACTCCGTAGGAAGGTGAGTTTAATGAGGGTGGGTCAGAATCGTGGTGGGAATATTTGCGATATTTTTCATAACCGTCTCGGGTCCGCGGCCGCCATCTTTAGTTGACCTGGTGGGCGGATGGGCAAATACTGGCGGAGGACACAGTGCAGCCTGTCTGAGCAGCGACCGCCTCCCCGGCAGCAACACGTCTTCGGGCTCATGACGGCCGCAGTGGGCCCGCGCACAGCCGTGCGCGGGTCCACTGCGGCCGTCGTGGGCCCGAGGACCTTCGCTTACTGGGAAGCGCCTTGTAGACTAAGATTAAGAGCAAACCTTCATTATGGAGCAGGTCCATGGTCTTAACCCATTCACTGCCGAGCAACACTGAACACGATCCAACTGCAAGAAAAATACGATCGTAGATCCTGCTTCGTCCCCCGCAGTTGCAAAGGGGTTAACTTTGTGAGCATGGTTCATCCCATCTTGTTATGTTTTGTCATGTTTTTTTGTATAGGCAGACAAAAAATATGGTTCATCCCATCTTCTTGTGTTTTGTCATGTTTTTTTTGTATAGGCAGACAGAAAATATGGTTCATCCCATCTTGTTGTGCTTTGGCATGTTTTTGTATAGGCAGACAGAAAATATGGTTCATCCCATCTTGTTATGTTTTGTCATGTTTTGTATAGGCAGACAGAAAATATGGTTCATCCCATCTTGTTGTGCTTTGGCATGTTTTTGTATAGGCAGACAGAAAATATGGTTCATCCCATCTTGTTATGTTTTGTCATGTTTTGTATAGGCAGACAGAAAATATGGTTCATCCCATCTTGTTATGTTTTGGCATGTTTTGTATAGGCAAACAGAAAATATGGTTCATCCCATCTTGTTATGTTTTGTCATGTTTTGTATAGGCAGACAGAAAATATGGTTCATCCCATCTTGTTGTGTTTTGTCATGTTTTGTATAGGCAAACAGAAAATATGGTTCATCCCATCTTGTTATGTTTTGTCATGTTTTGTATAGGCAGACAGAAAATATCCCCATAAAGGATGATTTTTGTTTTGCATCATATCCTGTCGTAGTGTAATTGTATGGTATCGTACCGCGACCATTACATTTTAGAGTCCATCGGTGCTATTAAGTGATCGGGGACTATCAGACTGTTTTTTTTTTCTCGGAAATTTTGATCGCTTGTATTTGACATTTATAATGTGGTCTGAAACCGGTACCAGAGTGGAGGGGGAGCAAGAGTCGGAGTACCCGGAGAAAGAACCCCCGACGGTCCGCCAGAATTAACAGTGACACTTACTAGAGGAGAAAAGCCCGGTTCCGGTATACATCGAACCTCTCATCTTTAGCATTGGTGGCAGGCGCCTTTACCACTGCGCCACAGATCGCCCCATCGTATCGTATTGTATTGTATTGTATTGTATTGTATTGTATTGTATTGTATTGTATTGTATTGTATTGCATCGCATCACATCACAGTGTATTATATTGGCGGTCCGTGGCGCAGTGGTTAAGGCGCCTGCCACCAATGCCAAAGGTGCGCGGTTCGATACCGGGTTCCGGCGTTGGACTTTTCTCCTCTGGTAAGTGTCACCGTTAATTCGGGCGGACCGTCGGGGGTTCTTTCTCCGGGTACTCCGGTTCTTCCACGTACCGGTCTCAGGCCACTTTACAAATTTCAAATACAAGCGATCAAAAATTCTCTGTAACCTCAGTAGCTGACTGGCCCTTCGTTTGTCTTGTACTGTGTTTGTCTTAAATGGCGTAAATCCGTGTCTGTTTCGTGAGTGTGTGTGTTGGGTTTCAGGCGCGGCGCTTTGAGTCGATTTCCCCAAAATTGAGAAAAAGCGCCTATATAATAACGGTATTATTATTATTATTATATTGCACTGGACTGGACTGGACTGGACTGGACAGGATTGGATTGGATTGGGTTGGATTGGATTGGATCGTAATAACATAACAGCACTTTCCAGCCTCTACCCAAGTTTTGAGACAGCCAGTATCTCCTTAGCGGAAATTCTGCATCTGTTCACAGTCTGCTTTGGCATCTCTTGTCCGCGTGAGTCTGGGTCTTCCTTGTATAGGTCTCGTCTTCTCCTTTTATCAAAGAAATATTTCGAACCATATCAGTCCTATCCGATTTGGAGCCTGATACTGTAACTATAAAGACGCCCACATCAGCAGGTCTGACGGTACGCCCGCAGTCATGACTTTTTGTTATCGTTGGTAGGCGAGAGCTGGAGTGCGCTAGGGTGGGGTGACTCTACCCCTGTATAATGTACGCGAATTGTTGGAGACAAACATTGATAACTGCCCCTGTTACTACAAACTCGCTGATTTGCGTGCTGGTCTGTGATTTTGGGTCGTTATGGCTGGAAGCCGTAAGGTCCAAAATCACAGACCAGCACATTTTCAATCCCAGGCGACTTACTCAATTTGAGCAGGTAAATCGTATGTAAATTTGCGATTGGAGGATACAAACCGGGAATCGCAAGAGACATAGATTAGAAGACCCCCCCCCCTCCCCTCTCCTCCCCCGCAGATGCAGAGCCACACGAGTATCTGTGCGGTTTACCTTCAAGAAGGAGGCAGGCTGCTGGGCATACGGTGCAAGCCTGAGTGTGTTTTGGGCTTCCCCCTTAATCTTTGTGTATCCGTCGAGTTGTCGTTTTTGTGCAATGTGAGCTCATGACTAAGCCGAGAGGGGACAAAGTTAGTACGGGTGTCATATCTGTGTCCAGACTTGCAGCTTTACGCTTACAGTAATGCTCTATGATTTATTGTATAGTCCGTGTGAGCAAAACGTCTCCTCCCCCCCCCCCCAACCCACCCCCAATTAAATCATTCTGCCCGCGACACACCACAGCAAGATATGGCTCGACCATGATAGTTTAAGGGTGGTGGCAGAATAGCTTGGCGCCTATAGGCGCCAAGCTATTTTGCCACCACCCTTGAACTATCATGGCCGATCTGTCTCCTGAATTGTAATAATTAAAACACTAATGACAAGATGAGATGAACCATAACCCACAAAGTCCCACCTATATGAGAGCTGTCCTCGATGCCAATGGTTGTCCGTCTTTGACCTGATTCTGATGTTGAATTATCTCCTATTGAAAAAGTCTCGCATGCAACTGGCCCAAGGTCGAAAAAATAAGGTCACTGATAAACCGAGTCCAGCAAAGAAAAATCAGTCGAGGTAATAAGGTCAACAAAACGTGTTAGTAGAGCACTCGGCTGTGAGGAAGGTGTGGGGGGAAAAAAAAAAACCCGCTGATTCTGTTGAAAATTGAAATGTGCGCTGATCTGTAATTTTGGACCTTGCGGCCTTAACCCGCAAGGTCCAAAATTACAGATCAGCAAACAGGAAAGGTACCAATACACATGATGTGCCTTACACTGACAAAAGTGTTGTTCGCACGAGACAAAAAGAAGAAGACTGCTATAAAAAAAAATTTAAAAATAAATAAATAAATAAATAAATTATCGCTTGCAGTTTCTGCTTTTAAAAGCCCATCAAATTTCAGAAGCGGAAATAAAATTAAATAGAGTGGTTGGAGGAACAAATCTTGTTGAATACCACGCATGCCGTCTCAATTTTAAATAGTAATTACCCATTAGTGTTTGCCGTCTTCTCAGTCCAGACGTCGCATCATGTTTAGTCATTTCAAGACGGATCGCCATTTAACCACCACGGAGTGAGAACAAATTACAGTCCTTGAGAATGGCCGACAAATTAACTTCCTTGTGCATGCACAAGGGAGGTGGCTATATGCGCAAGGGAGTTAATGTCACACGATTACGTGTGCTTGTCTCCCATGGTAGAATAAATTGATAACAGACCGTGATGGTTAAGGAATTGTTTGCAACGTGTCTCTCTGTGACCTTCGTCGAATGATGGACGGGAATTTAAGTGCTTTTCACAGCTTCCTCAAAATTAACTTATTCACACATGACAAACTTAACCCTTATCATTCTGATACGCCCATTGCTTGAAATAAAGTTGACTGATAGTTCAAGGGTGGTGGCAGAATAGTTTGGCGCCTGAGGCACCAAGCTACCACCCTTGAACTAAAACAGTTGATGTATCTCCTAATCTGTGATGTAGCCTTCACGGGACAATAAGCAGATTGTACAAACTCAGCCTCAGGATGTAATGGGTTAAAGAGTGAGGAAAAATTCCAGCAAAGAAAGAAACACGCTGAGAAAGGAAAATTTCAACACAATTTATTAAATTTTAAAAAAATGTCCAGACCAAAAAGTACACACATCTTAACTGTCTTTTCTGCTTTCAGTTATACTTCTTACAACAACAACATTAACAAAGATAAATAGAGAACTGTGCACTTGTTTGTGTGTCCATGTTGAAAATGTAACAATCTGTGTTGTAGACGTCCTTTCTAAGCGCGTGTCTTCCTTTATTCGGATTTTCTTTGCATTTCACACGCTTAACCCTTTCACTGCCCAGAAAACGTCAACACGATTCAACGGCGAGAGACATAGATCCTCATGAGCCCCCGCGATTGCGGGGGCTCATGAGGATCTATGCCTCTTGCTGAGACCAATTTGTATCCACATTTCGTGGACTGTTTTGGCTTTGGGTCGTTCAGTGAATGAACCAGGATTAAAGATACAAAATTGTACGTCCAGTGGCAGAGAAGGAGTTAATTAGCAGTCAGCTTTTGGGGTCTGGATTTTTTTAAATTTTATTTTGGTTAAAGTTATTTTCCCCAGGATCAAGCACCTCAACACAGTCAGAAAACTGTCTGCAACAGATACTGCTGACAGTATTATGTATGGGTCCTTTGTGTACTAACTTAGAGCTTTATGATGTAAATACAATGATGCCAAATGTCGAAATTCATCGTTTGGTGGGTGTGTTGTTTTTGTACACGAGAGCGCAGATTATCGTCTGCATCGGCCTCGTTTTGAATTTGTGCACATTTACTAGCCCTACGTCATAAGGCAGAACCCGGTCAATACTGCAGACGAGGTCATCGGCGTGGTGTATACGCGTGTCAGTGTACACAAGAACTCATGTTCTCGGCGTTCCAAGATACCATAGAACTATGGGATAAATATAGATTCTTACGTCGAGGAGGTGATATTGAGAATCTCACTCTCGTGGTCCTAAAACCTTATCCTACCAGCGAAAGCGAGTAGAAGGTTTTAAGACCACGAGAGTGAGATTCTCAGTATCACTTAAACACAGATGTAAGAATCTATTTCTTACCTTTTTCTTGGCATGAATCAGTCGTGAGTCGCTTTTCGGCACACGCCTACCACAACACAGCCGCCATTGTGTCTTTGGAAAAGAACATGACGCCATTTACTTTGTAATGTAACCTGAATATTCAGTTTGGATGTCGGACAAATGTTCCTGCATGATGACATAATAGCGCAATACATGACGCCAGAGTGCCAGTCGTCACTATGAAATGACGTCATTGCACGTGAGCTGAAGTGAAGTAGGTCAAGTTTCAATATAGTGTGTGTGCCCGTACCTTTGTCTGGACCAGATTTTCTACAATATTGTGCACTCGTGTCCGTTCACGCACTAGGGCTGTATGACACAGGTATGATACAGCCAAGTTGCATCACACGTGTGAGATACAGCTTTTCCGGCCGCTCCAAGGCAGCAAGGAAGTTGGTGTGCAGGAAAAGGCGCCGGAGAACATCAAGACGTATTACGAATATCCCACCAAAGAAAGAAACGCGCTTATAAAGAACAAGTGCTTACATTTTCGGGTTAAACCGTCTACCACTGACAGTCAGCAACATGATCTGGATCGCCATGATAGTTCAAGGACGGTGCCGGAATAGCTATTCGAGCACCACCCTTGAATTATCATGGTAAAACCTGTCTTTTTAAATGTAATTTATTCTCTAGAGAACAACGTTCAGATATGGAGATGGCGACCTTTAAGGGCCGATGTCGTAAAGCCCCACCGTTTTTCAAAATGGATATAGAAATAAGAAAGCAATTTACTGATTATCTTGCATTTGCCAGAAAAAGAAACTCATCTGGCATAGCCTATGACAGATAAGTAGTTAATCGGTTCTTTGTCTGTGTGTCCATTATTAAAACGGTGCTTAACCCCTTCACTGCCGATGAAAAAAAAATGGACACCACACTACCGCAAGAGGTATAGATCCTCATGAGCCCCCGCAAATTGCGGGGGCTCATGAGGATCTATGCCTCTTGTTGAAACCACTTCAGCTGTAGCCACTATTTATGGGACGACTGGAGCCCTCTTGCGTTGAACGGACACAGATTTCAGACGTACAGTGAACGGACACAGATTTCAGACGTGCAGTGAACGGACACAGATTTCAGACGTACAGTGAACGTACACAGATTTCAGGCGTGCAGTGAACGGACACAGATTTCAAACGTACAGTGAACGGACACAGATTTCAGACGTACAGTGAACGGACACAGATTTCAGACGTACAGTGAACGGACACAGATTTCAGACGTGCAGTGAACGGACACAGATTTCAGACGTACAGTGAACGGACACAGATTTCAGACGTGCAGTGAACGGACACAGATTTCAGACGTGCAGTGAACGGACACAGATTTCAGACGTGCAATGAACGGACACAGATTTCAGACGTGCAGTGAACGAACACAGATTTCAGACGTACAGTGAACGGACACAGATTTCAGACGTGCAGTGAACGGACAGTGGCAGTGTAGGGGTTAACGCGAACATTTAATGCATTGTTGTAACTGTGCTTTCTAAGCGTGTTCTTTTTATCTTTGTTGGGATTTTCTCGGCATTTTACACGCTTAACAATCACCTTTGTTTTTGCTCTGAATGCCTCTATCCTTACGCAGTTCAGAGTAAGTTAAAAACTTACTCTTTTTCTCAGACTTTTGAGTAATGTCTACGGTATTTTTGTACACAGCCCCTGCAGACTCTGTGTGTGTGTGTGTGTGTGTGTGTGTGTGTGTGTGTGTGTGTGTGTGTGTGTGTGTGTGTGAGAGAGAGAGAGAGAGAGAGAGAGAGAGAGAGAGAGAGAGAGAGAGAGAGAGAGAGAGAGAGAGAGAGAGAGAGAGAGAGAGCATTGAGTTATATGATAAATATGAGAAATGCGCTATATAAATACCATGTATTATTATTATTATTATTTTTATTATTAAAAATGTTCACATTATTTGGAATCGTACCTCGCGGATCTACACCATTATTGACTTGAAAGAGCCTCGGACCACTAAGGCTAGGCCTAAAGCAAGCCCTGTATACTCACCCCATCCCCCACCGCCCCACCCCAATCCACCCTTCCCTCTACCCTACCACACCACCCTCCACATCCCAACCCTTCAACACAGCCCGACAACCCAACACCCCCTTAACCCGCCCCTCTTTTTGTCTTTGAATCGTGAGCAGCGTACAAAACTGAGCCAGCCCAAAAATATCCCAGGTGATGATAAATTGTGTTTGAGGACGGCTGCTGATGCTGTAGATGGACCTGATCAAAGACAAGAGAAGAATAACAGCCGTCTGAAGCACTCAGTTTTCTGTCTGAAATGCCTGGACAGTCGGGTAGTGTACGTGTACACATAACGGGGAACAGCATCCTCGACTAAACCTCTTCCCTTGTCACTGGACCCATATTTCCTTTCTGAAATCCGCCTTTGTTAGTTCGACGACCAAAATCCACAACCGTCCAGGGAACGTGGACACAAATTAGTCTCAACAAGAGGCATAGATCCTCATGAGCCCCCGCAGTCGCGGGGGCTCATGAGGATCTATGTCTCTTGCAGTTGGATCGTGTTCCCTTCGAGCCGGCATGCAGCTGCAGGGACTCATTTAAATCTGTGATTTTTGAAGACTGATCGGACTGGACCGAGTGTTTCTAGCTAAAAATTCAGCACTCTGAAGTGACATGAAATTGCTCAAACATATATACAAGCCCATTTTCTTTGATTTATGAGCGACGGAGAGAGTTTGCCTTTCACGATATTCAAATATTCAAGCGACGGAAAGGGAGATAATTTGGGTAGCTCCTTCCGGACGACAAACTATGTGAACTTTTTGTTGTTGTTGTTGTTGTTGTACAGACCATGCAACACGCAATCCAGACCAAAAAAGGTGACTGCCAAGCGTGCAAAATGCAGAGAAAACCCCAACGATAAAGAAACACGCTTAGAAAAGACAGTTACAACACATTTTCAAAATAGACAAAGAAGATCTGTGACTCACTGGGCAGTGGTTACTCAATAGCGTTGGTGATCCCGTAGATATGTGTACACGATTTGATGATAACACGATTTGCTGAAGATGTGCACAGTATAATTTATTTTTAAAAAAGACAGTTACAACACAATTTGTCGAAAACTGCCTTCCGATAAGATAAGTAGCGACTGATCTCTCTATTTGTTTGTTTTGAAGAAGGATATTTACCTGAAATATTAATAAATTGTCGTGTAACTGTCTTTTCTAAACGTGTTTCTTTCTCAGTTGGGCTCTTCTCAGACCATGAAACGATTTTTTCTTTTTTTGATTTGCTTTCAAAACAAATTCTCCCATTCGGATTTCTTCGGCTTAAAATGGGATGGATGGATGGGTGAAACGGATGGATGAACGGATGGGTGGGTGGGTGGATGGATGAGTTAATGGATGGTTGGGTGGGTGGATGGATGGATGGGTTGGTGGATGGTTTGGTTGAGTACATGGATGTGTGCATGGCTGGATGGACGGACAGATGGATGAGTGGATGGGTAGATGGATGGATGAGCGGACGGATGAACGGATGGATGGAAGGAAGGGTGGACAGATGGACGGTGGGACCGGACCGACGGACGGATGGCTGAACGCAGAGCTCGAAAAAGCTTGAAATGCCAATCCATGCAATGGGATGAGGAGCCATTTAGCTTGAATTTGTTTTATCGTTCAAGCTAGTTTATCATTAGCTGGGAATGCTTACGCAGTGTGCTGGTCTGTAATTTTGGACCGTACGGCTCGACGGGTCTGTGATTTTAGATCTTAAACTTGAGTCCGTTGCACGGGTGAGCTTAGTCCTGCGCCAACCACTAAGCAAGGTGCTCCGCTATAGGGCTCGGAAAGTTCCCCGCGTTGCCTAGCAGCGTCGGCGCGTCAGCCGCCTTCTTATGAGGATACCATAGTCATGAGATAGTAGTGAAATAGTGTTTCAACACGTTTTTCTTCCTTTTTCTTCCTCTTTGGAAACAAACAAAAACAGATTCTGGTGAGCGGTTTCCTGAAGTGATGGCAAGACTTGCTGTTATTGCTTATAGTACGTCAGGACTTTCCTGACATTACAAAAACAGCGATTTCCCTATGAGCGCTTAGTCCCGTATCCTCACAAGATGGCCGCCACGACTGGCGTGATGACGTCAGCTTCCTGAGCACTATAGCGGAACACCTCGCTTAGTGGCTGGCGCAGGACTAAGCTCACTCATGCACATGGTCCCTGGTTCTGCATCACGAAGCCGTTCGGTCCAACTGAACCACAGACCAGCAAGCAGGCTGCGTATCTACCAACGGACGCAGCCTTGACGCCTGTTCTGACGGTTGCCGTAATATTAAAGCCATTTTTCGCACACCGGCTTCCGACACGCCATAAGTGTCAACAAGCTTAACCCATTTAGCCCCAGGACCCTGCAGCAGGAGATGGATTGATCATGATAATTCAATGGTAGTGCCAGATGAGCTTGGCGCCTTCAGGCGCCAAGCTCATCTGGCACCACTCTTGAATTAAAATGATCAACCCATCTCCTCAGTACATAGTCGTTAGACACCTCCGACACTTTGGAAATACGTGGGGTTAAAGTAAATCTGAAGACACATTTCAACACTATTGTCGACACGCCTGATGAATTTTAACAGCAATTGGGACACGCAGCAAAAGCACACGAGTAATCGCACTTATTTATTCTGCCCAGCCGTTAGCGTGTCAATCTGTTTTTAGCTGTTTCTCGTACTGAAAGCGATGTATTTATAGAACGGAGTGGAGTCATTGTCAAATTACTTGATATCAAAACGTTTGCTGAACTGGATTGTCCTGTGTCTAAATGTACCATAGCTAGACCTGCGTGTAGCGTTCCGTAACCATCTGTAAATCTTTCAGTGAACAGTTAGGCGGTAGTGGGCCTTTGAGTTGAATCCCTAGACCATTTCCAATATCTAACTTTAAGTAACAGAGATGTATGTAAGCCGTACATATGTATGAGGTACCTGTGGCCCACTAGAGGTTGCAGGAGCTAATGCGAACCTATGTCTTGAACGGGTGGACGAGACACGAGGCTTGTCAGTCGATGGGCGTGTCAAGAGAACGTTTTGGTGGACAAACACTAAGCAAAAGACATTCGGGGAGGCGTTGGCCGCAGTTGGCCCCGTGCACGACTGTGTCTGTAACCGGAGTCGTCGGCCCGAAGACCTGTGCCTCACTGGGCAGTGGTTATTCAACAGCGTGGGGCTAACCCCTCGATATGTACACGGTTTGATGATAACATCATTTGCTGAAGATGCGCGCAGCGGTACATTGTATATATGCCGATAGGATGGCATTGGGTACAGCAAAGTGGGTGAGAGGGAAGTGCGTGGGCGGTGAGCTTCATGCCACGTACCCGGATGCGCCACGTCTCGAATGAGTTAACGAGAAAAAGTCAACAGGTTAGACGTAAACATGGCTAACTCATGTTCATACCACCCTAATGATACTTAACAAAAAAAATAAAATTGTTTGCATCGGGTTCAGACGTGACATAAATGCCGAGAAAAAAAAAGAGCGATCACAACAGCTGCAAGAGACAATAGATCCTCATGAGCCCCCGCAGTTGCGGGGGCTCATGAGGATCTATGCCTCTTGCTGACACCACTTTCTGTCCGCGTTTCTTGGGCGGCTGGATCTCGTCGGCGTTGACTCGACCGCCGAGCTCAGAAACACAGTCTGCGTCCACTGGCAGTCAAAGGGGTTAACCCTCTTGCGCGTGCAGCCACCGTTACTGTGCACAGCGCCCGTGTCCACGTGCGCAAAAGGGTTAGCCACGTTGCCCTGGGTCAGATGCTGTTGTTTTCTCGACATTCCTGCAAAGAGACGCCGAATTCACGACGCCGCTATGCCCCTGCTGATGCACAGGAAATAAATGACTGCGTAGACCGGAAACTGTTACGAGGTGCAATTTCGCATCCGCCTCTCAGTTTTCGTCGGGAGGAAAGGAAATGAGTCACGTGTACTCTGTATAATAGTTTACCCGAGTCACGCTAGTGTTCTATAGGGCTCGGGAAGCTGACGTCATCACGCTAGTCGTGGCGGCCATCTTGAGAGGATACGCCGACTCATGCGCTTATGTGGGAAATCGCTGTCAGGACAATATCAGGAATTTCTGACGTGCTATAGGCAATAACAGCAAGTCTTGCCGGCCCGGCATCACCGTAGGAAACCGCTAACCAAAATCTGCTTTTGTTTGTTTCCAATGAGGAAGAAACGTGAAAAACGTGTTTAAACACTACTTCGCTACTATCTTAAGTCTATCGCCAGGAAAGCGTGCCCTCTCAAGATGGCGGCGCGGCAGCCGACGCTCCCTAGCAACGCGGGGAACTTCCCGAGCCCTTGGCATCAGTACAAGGTATACCACAGGCTGCGTACGCGGAAAAGGTCAATTCAAATTTCGCAGTCTGAACCGACTCAATTTATCCGTCCGTACAAAACCCACTCACCCGAGGCAGAGACTGCAAAGTGTTGACTCTTTTATTGTGCATTATACGGGATTCAGGAGAAGCCAAAGCCGGTAAAGCATGCAGCCATAATATCAACCCGTTACATCCTGTGACATTTTCGACAACTTTGCTTATTGTCCTACGAAGGCTACATTACAGATTAGGAGACAGATCAACCATTTTAGTTCAAGGGTGGTGGCAGAAGCGCCTCAGGTGCCAAGCTATTCTGACACCACCCTTGAACTATCACAGATTAAATTACATCAGTAGCGTATCAGGATACAAATGGTTAAGGCGGTTGATACATTCCAAGCCTTTCCACGCCTCAAACGTCAAAAAAAAAAAAAAAAAATTAAAAAAAAATTAAAAAAATCTGCTTGCAAATGGTTTCACTTGTAAGCAGTTTGACTAGGTGATTCCCTAACCCGCCAAAAGTGGATATCATGCCTTGGGGAAAATCAAAATGATTGTCGAACTGACTTGTGGACAAATACTGAAAATAGCAGTGTATACCCAAATACTCTTTTCAGAGAATCTCAGTTAGGTCCATCTTGCGCTGAGAGAATCGCTTGATGAATGCTTATCCAACAGTTAATGGAAGAAAGTGTAGTGGGGAAAAAAAAAGACATTCTACCACATAAAACCATCGTGGAAAAGTTTTACTTAAGGCTGGTGTTTGATGCTGCACATTTATTGTACACAAAAGTAAAGTTGTTATCAGAAATGTACCAGTATATTTATTTAACCCATTTAGCCCCAACGCACCACAACAGGTGATGGATCGACCATAAGGCGCCAAGCTAATCTGGCACTACCCTTGAATTATCGTGGTTGATCACCTCCTGGAACATGTACATAGGTGACACCTGTAAAATTTGCGAAATGCGGCCTTGGGGTTAAATGGGTTAAAATTCGTGGCGTACAATAATTTGAGGAATGCTTTTCAGGCACGAGAGCTGCCAAAGGCGTGTGGAATGGATCGACCAGAAACTCACATTGGTAGCTTCTAATAAGCCTGGTGCAAGAACGCACCCAGCTTATCAGTGACTACCCTTGAGGCACTTTGTCTCCTACACTTGGCACAGACAATCAACGAGACAATACTGCTAGAGTCGTGTTCCAATAATCAAAGGAGGTCGTGTAGACATGCACGCTTGAGACAAAGTCCAACATGTTAGAAGAAAAAAAAAAATCAGTTTTCTTTACACAGCATCAAGCATGTAATAAAACCATGAAAATTACACCTTGATTTGAGACAAAATTAACCATTTGACTTGAGACGCATTAACCCTTTGACCTGAGACAAATTCCAACATATTGGACAACAATAGTTTTCTTTACACAGCATCAAACATGCAATGAAACCATGAAAAAGTACCCCTTGACTTGAGACAAATTAACCATTTGACTTGAGACAAATTCCAACATGTTGGAAAACAGTAGTTTTTTTTACACAGCATCAAACATGCAATGAAAACATAAAAAAATTAACCTCTTGACTGTTGGTAGTGCTTTTCGTCACGATTCATGCAGGAATCATCGCGACGAAATGTGCTACTTGACAGCCGAAGGGTTACGCAGGAGTCTTCGCGACAAAACGCACTACCGGTATTTTTTTGTACCATAGCAAGCCGAAAGAAATGGTAAGAACTACAAGCCTACAACCATATAAATGTACAGTTATATGCGTTATCGACTGCCTCTGCCTTGTCGCGTTTTAACCCCTTGACTGCCAAAAAATACAACTACAAGAGACATAGATCCTCATGAGCCCCAGCAGTTGTGGGGGCTCATGAGGATCTATGCCTCTTGCTGAGACCAATTCGTATCCATGTTTCTTGGGCGGTCGTGGCTTTCGGTCGCTGAATGAACGGAAATTTCTTAAACAAAATGCACGTACAGTGGCAGGGCAGGGGTTAAAGTGAATACCGTTTTGCACACCCGACACTTGCAGATTGTTCTGAGCAACCACATTTTGGGCACAGGGAAAAAAGGTGGTCTCAATAGATAGGTGGTCTCTCCAGAGAGGTCTTGATGGCAAACACGTGTCACCTGCCATTAAAGACCATCACTTGATTAGCTGCTGCTACATCATCAGCGTGATGTTTTAACCCATTACATCCTGAGGCCGATTTGTTTAAATTTGCGTACATGTACGATGAACGCCACATTGCAAATAATGAGATACATCAACCATTTTAGTTCAAGGGTGGTGCCAGAATAGCTTGGCGCCTCAGGCGCCAAAGATATTCTGGCTTCACCCTTGAACTAACATCGTCAAATTTATTTTGAGCAGTAGTAGTGCATCAGGATGAAAAGGGTTAAACGATAATCAACCAGCCACCTCACATGATATGTTTCAAATATTTTGATTGAAAGACAGATTCTGTCCATTACCCTGTTTTGGATCATTCCTTCATCCATTCCATCATCACAAAACTTATCATATATTTTGAGAAAAACAATCCCGAGATCAACATTGCCACACAGTCAGCATCAATAACACAAGCTCCAGCGTGCCGTGGAATCTGATATCTTAGGTACAGGTCTCCAGCTCCCAGGTGAGCAGAAGGCCCTTGGGCCGACACCGGCCTTAGCTGGCCCGCGCACTACATCGCCCCAAAGGCCTTTTCCTCACCAAGTGGATTTGCTTCACATGACTATGTAAATTCAACACTACATACACTAAGTGAGTCACGTGTACACTCTACATAACAGTTTACCTTACTATTTCACTATTTTGACTAGTTTACCTACGTCGCCCCGAGGACCTCGTCTTCACCAAGTGGATTTGCTTCAAATGACTATGTAAATTCAACACTACAATAACACGATCGTGAATAACACGGTCTGACTTGGCTCCCCAGGTACCATGATATGCTGAGACGGACATGTTCTAGGAAAACAAAACTCCAAATCAGCCATTCAAAATTCAACCAACCACTCAAAACTTAATCTTCTCATAAAATCAGGCGCACTATATATATATATATATATATATATATATATATATATATATATATATATATATATATATATATATATATATATATATATAATATATATATATATATAATATATATATATCATCAAAAATATTATATATATGTTATATACTTCAGGCCGACATCGACCCGAGGTATATGCGAGTGCTCACATGGACTGTGAAAAGGAGAGTAGAAAATATATATTTAGTTGAGAAAAAAAAACTCAATCAGAGCCCGCTGCATCAGCAAACTTTAGCCGTCAAAGCCCACCACGGAGCGACTCATGTTATGTTTGCATCGAGCAACAGGCGTGAGCAAAATCTTCAAAAATATATGTTGTACACATTACAAAGTTTATCACAAAATGCAATTTGTAAAGCTTGTAAATTTGGTTCGTGGTCACCGTTTCAGGCACCATCCACCATAATGCAGTGCAATCTCTCGACTGAAAATGGTTGTGCACTTTCAACAAAAAACAAAAAAAATATGTGATATATTAACAAACAGTTAACAAATTTAACCCCATGGGAACATTTCCCAGATTTTGTATGTCACCTAACGACCACGTAACAGTTGCAGGAGATGAACTGACCATGATAATTCAAAGGTATGGTATGATACAGTGTCTCCAAAGCGAACATATCCATCTAATTAAAGATGCTCAAGGCGCCGCCGTAGGGATGGAAGCTGGAGCTTTGAAAGCCTGCTGCTACTAAGCGCTACTTTATGAGCAAACCTCTAACCGGCTATTAACTTCGGTGCATGTGAAATATTTCAGGCGCCAAGTTAATCTGGCACTACCTTTGAATTATCATGGTCGATTCATCCTCTGCTGTAGGGTGTCGGAACTAATTGGGTTAATGTGGCATAAATCAACCCCTTTTCTCATGCATCCACAGATGCTGTAAAGAGAAGCATGTGGAAAGGGTTTAACCCTCTGGCTGTCCGTAGCACTTTTCGTCAAGGTGATTTCTTCAGAAATCACCTCCACAAAAAGCGCTATCGACAATCAAACCATTATCCATGGTTTCAGAAACAGTTCTTATGGCTTAAGCCATGTTTTAAAGCACTTTTGATATTGCGGGTAATGCTTCAGTTATTGTGGCTTCAGCCATGGTTTAATGCACTTTTCGTAGACGTCACGGTTCTGCGGCCAGTCAGTGTGGTAAACGTTGGGGAAAATGTGGTTGTGAATTCGGCCTTGCTCCGCCAGTGTTTTCAAGCCAAATGCGTCATTCTTGTACCACTGCAAGAGAGGAAAAGCAAACTTCATGCAGTGCTGTAAGAAAAGAAAAGACAAAAATGTATGAAATTATCATAAATTTATCATATATTTTAGAGTTTACTCTGTGTGTGTTATTTTAGTCTTAGTAACTGACATCAAGGCAAATTCCAATGTTTTTATTGTTTTTTTTACATGGAAACATATGGCAATAAAGTATCTTATCTTATCTTAAATTAACTTATTTAGCTCTAACACCGATACAGGAAACACAACTGACCATGACAGTTCTCAGGCAGTGCAAGAATCTTTTGGAACTAGTCCTAGACCTTTGAAAGTTGATCACCTCCAGGAAACTGTCTGTGTGTGTGCGCGTGTGTGTGTGCGTGCGCACATTTGTGGCATATATCTCTTACCGTTTGATTTTTCATAGGCTGGACAACATCATTTTCATCAACGAACTCAAACTGACTGTAAAGAAAGAAAATAAAATCAAAGTTTGCCGAACATGCAAATAAATAAGCAAACAAATGGACAAACAATCACTAGTAAATGAATAAAACACAGAACAAAGAAAAGGACATGGAAACAAAGAAACAATAATAACAATTAACAAAATCACTTATCAGACACAACCCTTTGGCCGTTATTCAGTGTTACTGACAATACTGCTCAGCAGAAAAAAAGCGTAACTACACATCTTTTCCGCAGAACGGTATCTTCGGTTAGAGTCAAGGCATTAACCAATTTAGCCCCGACGCCCTACAGCAGGATATGTAGCAGCCATTATAATTCAAGGGTAGTGCCAGATCAGCTTGGCGCCTTCATGCGCCGCGCTAAGCTAATCTGGCGCTACTTTTGAATTATCATGGTCGATTCATCTCCTGCATGTGGTAATAATAAACAAATAAATCAGCGCATTAAATAGGCACTTTACCCAATTGAAAATCGGCTCAAAGCGCCGCCACAAACTGAACCCAACAAGCTCACTCACGTGAATCATGCGCATTCATTCATGCACTGCACATAAACACAGAACATTTACGTGGTGTTAAGGGCAAGCTCAAGCGAGCTACTGAAGTATTTTGAAATTCAAATCGTTTCATATTTGATTAGTGGGCTGAAACTGATACCAAAGTCGTGAGGGAGGAAGAGCCGGGGTACCCGTAGAAAGAACCCCGATGGTCCGCCCGAATTAACGGCGACACTTACTAGAGGAGAAAAATCCAGGGCTTCCGTTTTCACATCAGTTTAAAGGGTCTGTAGACCCCCAGGTATAAATTTTAGAGGGTACACAGGCCCCCATTTGAGCATTATAGAGGGTCCGCATATTTATTTAAGAAAAACTGCATCATCTGTATGTTCCTTAAAATAAATTAACTCATTTCGCTCTCTCCTCTTTAAATGTGTTGTGACAGTGTGTGTGTCCTTTCCATGATACTGATTCTTTAACTGGTGAGCTATCGCGCGAAAGCCCGTCTCCCTCGCTCTCTCACACAGAAAAACATATATCTATTTATTTATTTGCATGATCGTTTGATAATGTATTGTAACGGAGAATATAACGTTTTCTGCTGAATGTGGCAGATTGACAACCAAAGTCAGGCATGGGAATTGCCCAAGCAAATATCATCTGAAACGAGACCTTCAACCTGATACAAAACAAGGCCGGATCACTTGGCTCCAGGGGAGAGGGAGGGGGGGGGGGGGCGAACTTTTTCTTTGGGACCTTGAACCTGATACAAAAGGCCCCCACCACGCTAGAGGGCCAAAAAATCAAACGGGGGGAGGGGGGCTAGGCGTCGGACCTTGCTTGCTTCTCGGCGCCGAAAAATCAAACAGTAAGGGGGGGAGAGAGGGGGGGGGGGGGGGGGGGGGCATGACGAGCCGGTTGGCAAGGCACTTTGGGTCTGCCCGCCTAAGTTCGGGGTTTACTGCGCACTGCGCACTCAGACAGGCCACGGACACAGCCTGCCGCGTCAGATATTCCTTCGCGGAATATAACCGGTGCTTTGCTTGTTTTGCTACACACAATGGTTTTTCGCAGAAACGCCTTTTTATTTTCGCGGACGATTTCTTTTTCCTGCGGAATTTCGCGGACAATTCCCATGCCTACAAAGTGTGACTTGTCTAAACTTTCTCTCTCTCTGTGTCACTGTGTGTGTGTGTGTGTGTGTGTGTGTGTGTGAACTGATGTACATAAAAGTTTATTTCAACCCATTTAACCGCTCAGAAAGATGTGTTTCTCCAATTTTTGCCTAATAACTGTGTACCAGAAGATGGATCGACTATGATTTAAAAAAACCCGGACAAACTTATTTCTGTTAAAATTTCTGGACTTGCTTTTTGAGTTTGCCTCAGTGCACATTGCGCATGCCATTCGTGTGTCGTCGTGCTTTAGCCATGGAAATACACGCAGCGCAGCCGCCACGAACTCTGAAAAACTACGTCGCAGCGGCGGTGCCACACACGGCCCAGGTGTATCATAACTGGTACTGTCGCTTGTCGATGGAGATGGCGGTGTCGAAGTGCAACTTTCTTCTTAGAGATTATCAAGATTATGCCGGATTGAAGAATCCGAAGCATTCCAGCTTCCTTTGCTTTTTCTCTGCCATATACAACTTCGTTCAAGATCGAAAGTGAAACCCACGATGCCGTATCCCATAATAGTATGTATGGTGATGTCACAGCAAGTAACGCGTTCAACATGTAGCACGCACTTTGTAATAACATGCTGACACCACACATAAACTAACAGTTTGCCCGCCCAGTTACGCTCGCACGGACCCCGGAGTCGGGTCAATTCTGAACGCAGCCGCGACTGAGCGAGCTAAACGAACCAACTCATCGCTAAAAATAGAACGACTGTCACCGACCTCTGTTATGATACGCACGGTAGCGCAAGGATAATGCGTCTCAGACGCAGATGCACTGAATTTTAGTGCGTCTGACTACCCCTTAGTTACATTTTCAGTACGTGATTTTGAGTTTTAATGCGTCATAGACGCACATACGCACTAAAATGGAAGCCCTGAAATCTGATGAGTACAGGAACCCGGTATCAAACCTCGCACCTTAACCACTGCGTCACGGACCGCTCCGGCTGACACTATGGGTCACAGTTATACCTCTCAGATACACTCCAAAGCAATTCAGCAGAACCTGTTTTGAGTGACCATCCATATGAGGGATCACCTGTCATCAAAGACCATCACTCCGGAGGCTGTGGCCACCTAAATGATGGTCTTTCATAACAGGTGACACCGTTTGTTCTCCAAAATTTCTCTTGATTGAGCACCTGTTTTTAACCCATTACATCCTGAGGCTGATTTTGTAAAATTTGCTCATTATCTTATGAAGGCTACATGACTAATTAGGAGATAGATCAACTGTTTTAGTTCAAGGGTGGTGCCAGGACAGCTTGGCACCAAGCTATTCTGGCACCACCCTTTAACTATCATGCTCGATCTGTCTCTAGAATTGTAACAACGTCCTTCTGAGGGCAACTTCGAAATTTGGGGATTTTGGTCCTGGTGGTAGAATGTGTTAAATGTATTATGAATTGCCTGCAACTGGTACACAATAGTTAAGTGACATCTCCAAAATTGAGAAAATGAGGCCTTGGGGCTAAAGTCAAATTTATTTCAAGCAATGGGTGTATCAGGATGATAAGGGTTAAAGAGCATCTTTCATCTTGCCAAAAATAGGTGGTCCCTCAAAACAGGTTCAACTGTCCACACAAGTCTATGCAGAAATGGACGAACTGCTGTCGTTTAGCCCCAACGCCCTACTCCAGGAGATGAATCAACCGTGATCATTCAAGGGCAGTGCCAGATTAGCTTGGTGCCGTCAGGCACCAAGCTAATCTGGCACTACCCTTGAACTATCATGGTTGATCCGTCTCCTGCAACTGGTACACAGTCGCAAGGCGCGACCCCTATCATGGAAAATGTTGCCTTTGGGTTAAATGGGTTTAGGGTGGCGTTGCAACAGTTATGAGACCTGGAAATCAATCATGATAGCTCAAGGATGGTGCTCGCTGGGACCACATTTATTGCATTTTTGGTGTAAATCGTGTTGTTTTTTGAGGCATTATGCATTTTTGTGAGGTGTATGTGTACACACACGCATCATTGAGACCGTTTTACCTCTGTGGCCAGTGACTTAAATAGCAACATACCATTTAGCGACACTGCTGACTCTGACGTGCGGCGGTTGGGGGTGACTGAGTGCAGGAACATTTTACAACCTAAGCTGACAGGAATGCGGATTCTTTTTAAAAGTGAGTTTTGTAACTGTTCACCCCCTGGTTTGTTTATCATATGTAATAATTTTATAGAGTCATTGTCACTTCTTTTTTGTGTGTCATAAGCATTTGCACTGACCCTGTGTGTACATGCATGCAAAAGTGAATACACCAGAGCGCCCCCTGGTGCTTGAGTAGGTTAACCTATTTAACCCCATGGCTAGTGTCACCTAACAACTGTGTACCCGTTGCAGGAAATGGTTAGACCATGACGATACATACAAGGGTAGTGCCAGATTAGCTTGGCACCTGATGGCGCCAAGCAAATCTGGTACGAACCTTGCATTATCCCAGTCAATCCATCTCCTAAGGTGTGGCAGGGCTAAATCAGTAAATGGCTTAACGTCTGTCCAGGTGTCAGGTTGATCAGGCAATACACCAGAGCTGTCGGTCACACATCGCATGCAGCTGACCCTGGTAATAAAAGAGTCAGTACCTTGACTGCCATGGTCCAATGATTCCATCTTGGGGCCCGCCCACCAACACCACGTTCTTCAGTCGCAGGAAGTTACTCTTGTACTCTGAAAAGAACACAACTACGTATCCCAAAACTTCTTATAAAAATGTTTAACCTACAGTAAAATCTTATTTGATCAACCAGTTTTTCTTAACCCTTTTAGCCCCGGATCCCTACAGCAGGAGATGGCTTGACCACGATAATTCAAGGGTAGTGCCAGATTAGCTTGGCGCCTTCAGGCGCCAAGCTATTCTGGCACTACCCTTGAATTATCATGGTCAAGCCATCTCCTGCAACTGGTACACAGTCGTCAGGCAACACCTCCAAAATTTGAGAAATGGGACCTTTGGGGCTAAAAGGGTTAAAGTGGTCTTAAAATACAGGTGGTCTCTTAAGAGATATATTTGAAGGGCAAATAAAGTCACCTGTCAATAACTCCTTACCTACTAAGTAACTTTTCTGGATTATGTATGCTGCCAGTAAGTAATTCTGTTAACCCATTACATCCTGACGCTGATATTTTTTAATTTGCTTGTTGACTGACGAACGCTACATTACAGATTAGGAGATGGGTCAAGCATTTTAGTTCAAGGGCGGTGCCAGAACAGTTTGGCGCCTTAGGCGCCAAGCTATTCTGGCAACTCCCTTTAACTATCATTGTCAATTTAATTTCAAGCAAACGTGAAAAGGTATAAGCGTTCATTTCTGGATCCCCATGCGCATGACAAGCAACAGCTTGCATCGACACACACACACTAAAAATAGCCAATCACATACACTGCAAGCGAACCTTGGATGGGCGGATCTCGCCACCCACAAAGTGCTACAGGAAGTTGTTTCATGGCGGATGGAGCCGCAAGTCATAGGCAAAGAGCTACAAACCATCCTTAATGTGGCTGTTGCCATCTAACGATGGTCTTTAACCTATTACATTCTGAGGCCGATTTTTTTTTTAATTGCTTATTGTCCTATGAAGGCTACTTTACACATTAGAAGATAGGATATGCATTTTAGTTCAAGGGTGGTGCCAGAATAGCTTGGCGCCTGAGGCGCCAAGCTATTCTGGCACCAGCCTTAAACTCTCGTAGTCAAATTTCATGGAATGGGAGCATCAGGATGAAAATGATTAATGACATGGTTCCACTAAACAGGTTCTGCAGTAGTGGTACAAGCAACTGATCTCAGACCAAACATGCTCAGATGACAAAATGTATTGCAGCTGCAGATAACTTTTAAGATCACATTCTATGAGGATGGCTTGTGTTCTCTTTCTGCAGAGTACTGCTGTTTAGACAGTATTTAACCCTTTTCATTCTGATACAATATTGCTTGAAATTAGTTTGACTTAACAGTTCAAGGGTGGTGCCAGAATAGCTTGGCGCCTCAGGCGCCAAGCTATTCTGGCACCTCTTGGCTTGACTTCGCGAACGAAGATTGTATAGGGCTTGCCCACGTCGTCTGCAGGCATTTTCGTGGCTGCGGAGGCCAATCCGGGACAGGCAGGTTCGACCGCAGTGGCTGCAGGGGAAGGTCTGGTCAGGGTTCTGAGTTAAGACAACTCTGTTTTTTCTTCTGAGCCGCTTGTCCTTAAGGTTAGCTCTGCGAGAGTCCTCAAAGGAGACCCACCCTTGAACTAAAATGGTTGATCTATCTCCTACTCTGTAATGAAGCCTTAATAGGACAATAAGCAAATTTTAAAAAAGCAACCACACAAGGTAATGGGCTAATAGTGAGCAGTCGGTTAAACAATTTCTCTGATGCAACTTAAAAAAGAAATTAAAAATAAAATTGCTATTTTAAAATTTAAAAAATACTCTTTTAAACTATAAATAATAGAAGACATGTGAATGTAAGGGTGTACCTGTGCTGTTGGGGTGGTATGTTTCGTTGTTCAAAATTGGCAGAAACTCGACCTTTTTCAAGTACAAGTCATGGAAATGCGGGTCTGAAAAGAAAAGGTACTCAACCCTTATCTTTCGGAATACACCGTGTGAAATATGGTTGACTAAAATAGTTCAAGGGTAGTGCCAGAATAGCTTGGCGCCTTAACTAAAGCCATTGGTCTATATCCTTATCTGTAAGTACTATAATGTAGCTTGCATATGGGGATATGGCAGTGTACACATTTGAAGCTTTTAGCCTCAGTATGATGAGGGTTAATCAATAAAATGAAACAGTACCAGCATCATATTTGAACAGCATCTTCTCATTGCAGACATGAAGACAGTGGAACCTGTTTCGAGCAATCACTTTTGGGGAAATAAAGTGGTCTTAAAAGACATACTCTCGCAAGAGGGTAGTCTTGAGGGGCAAAAAGTGTCCCCTGTCATATAAGACCATCATTTAGCTGCCTACAGCCCTAAATAATAGTCCTTAATTTGAAACTGCTCTCTGGTAAAGGTGGTGCTCGAAACAGGGTTTGATGTATTGGTACCAATCAAAAACATAAAAATATGAGTATAGAAAAAAAAAAAAAAACATGAGAGAAAAAAAAAAAAAAAAAAAAAAAAATATATTTTAAAAAATGTTCATCACCCCAATAATGAGATTACAACACATGTACCATACATCAGCGAAAAAGCACTGGTTAGGCCTATTGGCCCGAACGACTTACAGCAGGAGATGGATCAACCATGATAATTCAAGGGTGGTGCCACATTAGCTTGGTGCCTTCAGGCGCCAAGCTAATCCGACACTACCCTTGAATTATCATGGTCAATCCGTCTCCTACAACTGGAACATAGTTGTTAAGTGCCACCTCTAAAATTTTGGAAATGTGGAGTTAAATGGGTTAAAAAATAAAAAATAAAGATTTTTATAAAAGTTTACATCACCCAAAAATTGAAATTACATGTACCAAAATGGCCGCAGATGGAGAGAAAATACACCGAGGAGCAAAAGAAATGCAACATTTCTGGAGTCATTGAAGCGTTTCCGACGACTTCTAAAACGTTGCATTTCTGTTGCTGGTCAGTGTACATTGCGAGAACGACCTGCGTCTAAAAGGAAAGACGCTCACCGTTCCAATAGTTGCCCACGGACAGCAACTGCCCTTGCTTGGTGTACAGGACCCTAGAACAGAAACGCAACCTGTTCACCGCCTAGAAAACCAGAACACCACCCAAATGCAAGAGGCACATATCCTCATGAGGCCCCGCAGGTGCGGGGCCTCATGAGGAACTATGCCTCTTGCCGAAACTACTGTCAATCCATGCTCCCGCACTAGGCTGGGGACCTTTTGACGCCGAATGGACAATTTCAGCGCGACAAATCGGTGTCCACCGGCAAACGAAGGGGGGTTAACGTCACGCATTGTCACACACTACAATGGCGCGGCAAGATGTGAATCGACCATGAAAGTTCACGGGCAGTGCCGGAAAAGTTGGAAACCTCCAGATGCCTTGCAATTTTCACACTACCCTTAACCCAGTTAGCCCCAAGGACACATTTCTCCCAATTTTGGAGATGTCACTTAACGATTATGTACCAGTTGCAGAAGAGGGATGGACCATGATAATTCAAGGGTAGTGCCCGATGAGCTTGGCGCCTTTAGGCGCCAAGCTAATCGGGCACTACCCTTGAATTATCATGGTCCATCCATCTCCTGCCTTAGGGCATTGGGGCTGAATAGGTTAAAGTACACATTTCGGCACCATCTTCATTTGTTGTGCCTTGTCAACACACCTAGTGAATCTTAATTAACAGCAGTTTGGACACACAGAAAACGCTAGCAATTATTTATTCTGCACAGACCATTAACGCATCAATCTATTTTTCTTGCTCAGTGTTTTTGGCAGAGACAGAATTGTGTGGATTCATTGTCAAATTGCTTGGCACCGCTTGTTAGACTGGATTCTTCTGTGTCTAAATGCAGTTAGTTCCAGGGGTTTAACACTGAGCAGGTGACTAAGGCCATCTCACGGTGTAAATGCACCATGGCTAGACTTGTTTTAACTCCGCCATGGCCGGTCCCAAGCCCGGATGTGAAAGGAGGAGGGTTGGGCGTGGGGTCAGCTGCCCCACCCCATAAAAACACACACTGCTACAGAAACGCCAACAAGAAAACCAACAACTGACTCGGCCCTGGGAGAGGATGGACCTTCAGCTGGAGGATTTATGACGCGGGGTGGTGAAAGCCGAAAGGAAGCCACTTAGCAGACTACCATCCTTTCGACCAGGGCAACCATCAACATCGGAACATGGAATGTGAAGACCATGTACGAAGCAGGGAAAACAGCTCAAGTGGCAGTGGAGATGAGGAACTACCGTCTCGACGTCCTTGGCATCAGTGAGGCCAGATGGACGGGCAGCGGACAGAAGAGACTGACCACAGGAGAGAGGCTGCTGTTTTCCGGCCATGAGGAGGACAATGCACCACACACAGAGGGAGTGGCTCTCATGCTCTCCAAAACTGCGCAGAGTGCTCTCATCGGGTGGGAAGCCCATGGCCCACGCATCATCACAGCCTCGTTCAGAACACAGCAGAAGAGGATTAGCATGATCATCCAGTGCTATGCCCCAACCAACGACAGCGATGACGAGACCAAAGACCAGTTTTATAATAGACTGCAGACCATCGTTGGAACCCTCTCTAGAAGAGATTTCAACATTATCATGGGCGATTTCAACGCCAAGGTCGGCAGCGATAACAGGGGCTTCGAGGAGGTTATGGGGCAGCAGGGTTTGGGAGTAATGAACGATAACGGAGAGAGATTTGCAGACCTATGCGCCATAAGCAACCTTGTCATAGGCGGCACAGTCTTCCCGCACAAGCGCATCCACAAGGCGACATGGGTATCACCGGACCATTTAACGGAGAATCAGATCGACCACGTGTGCATCTCGAGAAGGTTCCGAAGATCTCTCCAGGACGTCCGAGCGAAGAGAGGAGCCGACGTTGCTTCAGACCACCACCTGGTTGTTGCCAAAATGAAACTGAAGCTGAAGAGGAACTGGACCGGCGAGACCTGTCAGCGCCAGAGGTTCAACACTACGCTGCTGAAAGATTCAGGCAAGCATGAGGAGTACAGACTCGCCCTCTCCAACAGGTTCCAGGTTCTCCAAGAGCTTCTGGACGAAGGAACCATTGACGAGCAGTGGAGAGGGGTGAGAGACGCAGTAACTGCAGCATGCAAGGAGGTGTTGGGATACAGGAAGCACACTCACAAAGAGTGGATAACACCAATGACACTTGAGAAAGTAGTAGATAGAAAGAAGAAGAAAGCAGAAGTAAACAACAGCCGCACAAGAACTGAGAAGGCCCGCGCTCAGGAGGCATACACAACAGCCAACAAAATAGTAAAGAATAGCATCAAGGCAGACAAGAGAAATTTTGTAGAGTCACTGGCACAAGAAGCAGAGGAGGCAGCCCGACATGGAAACATGAGAGAGCTCTACAACACCACAAAAAAGCTTTCAGGGAAGTTTGCCAAGCCAGAGAGGCCAGTAAAGGATAAACAGGGAAGAGCCATCCAAGGAGAGGAGGGACAGAAGAACAGATGGAAGGAGCACTTTGAGGAGCTCTTAAATAGACCAGCTCCACAAGACCCACCAGACATTCAGGTAGCCGAGAGAGACTTGCCGATAGACTGTAGCGAGCCCACCAAGGAGGAGATCCGGAAAGCCATCAAACAGCTCAAGTCGGGCAAGGCAGCCGGACCCCGACAGTATACCGGCAGAAGCTCTAAATCATTGTACATTGCTTAGCGTCCCGACAGCAACAAGGCTTTCTCAGGACGTGCCTGCACTGCTTGTGAAAAAAAAAAATAAACAGAACATTGAATGTATGTCGCCAGCCGGTCCAATACATTAAATAAACCTAACACATGGGGCCTAAATAAAGCTAAGACCATTTAGCAACACGCATCCAATATCAAGAGCTACAGGCAGTGCAGACAGTAGGGAGAGTTTTAAAAAGGCAAATACAGGTGAATGGACAAAGGGTAGACAGAAACACATGCCCCAGAATAGAGAGAAAAACCCACCCTGTGGGGCTGACCAGGGTGACCCTGAGAACTAAAAAATACCTAACCCCACCCAAGTCCCCCAGGGCAGACCCGGGTGGGGAAGAAGCTCTAAAGGCGGATACTGAAACCATAATCGAGATGCTCCACCCCCTCTTCAGGAAAATCTGGCAGAGAGAACAAGTACCAGCAGAGTGGAAGGAGGGTTACCTGGTCAAGCTGCCAAAAAATGGAGACCTCAGCAACTGTGCCAACTATAGAGGAATCACCCTACTGTCTGTCCCAGGCAAAGTCTTCAGCAGGATCCTACTCAACAGGATGAAGGACACAGTGGACCCCCAACTTCGAGATCAACAGGCGGGCTTTCGCAAGGACCGATCATGCACTGACCAGATCGCCACGCTGCGAATCATCCTGGAACAGTCGCTAGAGTGGAACTCGTCCCTCTACATCAACTTCCTTGATTACGAGAAGGCCTTCGACAGCGTCAACAGAGCCACCTTGTGGAAGTTGCTGAGACACTATGGAGTACCTGAAAAGCTCACCAACATCATCAGGAACTCCTACGAGGGACTGACCTGCAGAGTGATCTGTGGAAACCAGCTCACCCACGCCTTCCAAGTCCGGACAGGGGTGAGACAGGGGTGTTTGCTGTCACCGTTCCTGTTCCTTCTGGCCATCGACTGGGTCATGACGACATCCACAGCACAGAAGCGAAATGGCATCCAATGGACACTTTGGACCCAACTGGACGACCTGGACTTTGCAGATGACCTAGCCCTGCTCTCGCACACCCAACAACAGATGCAAGAAAAGACAAACGCAGTGGCAGTGAACTCCGCAAGGCTAGGCCTGAACATCCACCGTGGAAAGAGCAAGGTGCTGAAAGTCAACGCTGCCAGTGGAACGCCCATCACACTGGAACGCGAGGCGCTAGAAGAGGTGGAGAGCTTCACCTACCTCGACAGCATAGTCGACAAGAAGGGTGGGACGGATGCTGACGTGAAGACCAGGATAGGCAAGGCTAGGGCAGCATTTCTCCAGCTAAAGAACGTCTGGACTTCAAGAGATCTGTCAGTCGACACCAAGATCCAACTGTTCAACACCAATATGAAACCAGTACTCCTCTATGGAGCAGAGACCTGGAGGACCACAGTGTCGACCACCAAGAAAATACAGACGTTCATCAACAACAGTCTGAGAAGGCTCCTCGGGATACGCTGGCCGGACAAAATCAGCAACGAGGAATTGTGGCAGCGGACAAAGCAGAAGCCTGCAGAAGTGGAGCTTCAACAACGCCGCTGGAGATGGATAGGTCACACACTACGCAAGCCAGCAACCAACACCACAAAGCAAGCCCTAAGATGGAACCCACAGGGAAAAAGGAAGAGAGGTCGGCCACGAAACACCTGGCGACGTGACCTGGAGACAGATGCCAAGAAGATGGGCCACACCTGGGGACAGCTGGAGAGACTCGCCCAGGACAGACGGCTGGAGGGACCTTATCGGCGGCCTATGCCCCAGGGGGGGTGATGGGCGTAAGTAAGTAAGTAAGTAGACTTGTTTTGTAACTATATTTGGCAGAAGTGTTTCTGATGACACTTTTGTCATTATTGTGATGAAAATGCTCTCATTGACATGAAACAATACAAAATCAAGATGCAACCATGCAAGAAAGCACTCATGACGACTGTTGAAAAAAGAAAGACAACACACACAAATCAAAGCCCAAGGGAAGTAACAAACATAACTCTTACACTAAGGCGTATCAAACAGCTAGTTCCCTTGCCTGCATGAAAAGAAAACAAAACAAAAAAAAAGGGGGGGGGGGGGGGGGGGAAGAACACAAGCACTGAATTCAGGTTTTAACCCTTTAGGTGTCGGTAGCAGTAGTTTTAGTCGCAATGACTTCTGTCGAAATCATCTCCACTGAAATTGCTACTGACACACAAAAGATTAGTGACTTACTTGTAAGCATCCTTCTTCACAATATCATTGAGAAACCAGGACATCCACTCTGTATCTGTGAACAAACATAAAAATAATTCACCTTAACCCTTTTAGCCCTGGATTCCTACAGCAGGAGATGCCTTGACCAAGCTGATATGGCACTACCCTTGAACTATCATGGTCAATCCAACACCTCCAAAATTGGAGAAATGGGACCTTGGGGCTAAAAGGGTTAAAGCTGCAAGTTTTAAGATGACTTTATATTTTCACAACAGTGACTGCAGGATTAGTGTAGAGTACTACTATTTCATTGAAAACCACAGGAAATAAACAATTAACCCTTTGTCTGGGTACACTATACACTTCAGCACAAATGGATAGGGTGGGTACTAAGTACATTTACATCCAGGATTGGGGCAATATATCTACTCAACCAAAATTGGGAGTTGTCCCCCTCTAGAGACTTACATTACAATTCAGAAGAAAGATCGACCATGATAATTTAAAGGTGGTTCTGGCAGCACCCTTGAACTACATGTATCGTGGTTGATCCATATACCGTTTTATGGCATTTTCAGGGGAGGAGAAACAATGTGTAATTTACCTAACAGCAGTTTTCTACCCCTACTGCCCTCGTGACCATGACCTCTATGGCTTGTCACAAAACATGCACGAGAGGGATAATGTTGTCTTACCCCCATACTGTCCCGCCAGCGGAGAACTCAAGGTGATCAGTGTCTCCACGTTATGAGGCAGCCTGGACAGCAAGGCACGGCAAATCAACCCCCCTGCACACACACACACACACACACACAAACATTCTCGTTTGTTCGATTTTGTGAAATGAACAACCTAGCTCTTTGTAAGTTGGTGGCAGTTTTAGGCGCGATGATCCCTTAGGAATCAGCACGACTAAAACCGCTACTGACACACAAAGCGTTAAGGTAAGAGCTGGTTTCCATATTTAATCCCTAATACAGCAGAACTTGTTTTGAGTGACCACCCTTACGAGCGATCACATGACATTAACCCATTTAGCTCCGAGTCACTACAGCAGGAGATTGATCGACCATGATAATTCAAGGGTAGTGACAGATTAGCTTGACGCCTGAAGGCACTACCCTTGAACTATCAAGGTCACTCAATCTCCTGCAACTGGTACATAGTCATTAGACAACACCTCCAAAATTGGAGAAATGAAACCCTGGGGCTAAAAGGGTTAATCGATTAATGACAAGTGACTCTTTTTGCCTTCGAACACTCCTCTTGAGAGAGCACCCATTCTTTAACCCATTTAACCCCATGTCCGCGTTTTACAAATTTGGGAGGTGTCGCCTAATGATTAGTACCAGTTGCAAGAGCAGGATCGACCATGATAATTCAAGGGTAGTGCCAGATTAGCTTGGCACCTGATGGCGCCAAGCCAATCTGGCACTACCCTTGAATTATCATGGTCTAATCCATCTTCTGCTGGGAGGTGTTGGGGCAAAATGGGTAAACACTACTTTTTTCTTACAAAAAAAGAAGTTTCTCAAACAGGCTATAATCCCTCATGGTTGACAGTACTTTTTATATATGTGTTCTTTCCTTTTAACAAATTTCCTTACCAAATTTTGGAGGTGTCACCAAATGACTATGTACCTGTTGCAGAAGACTGATCGACCATGACGGTGCCAAGCGAATCTGGCTCTACCCTTGAATTATCATGGTCTTATCCATCTCCTGCTGAAAGGTGTTGGGGCTAAATGGGTTACGCGTGCTTTTTTCTTGCAAAACAAGTAGTGCTAAAACCAGGCTAGAATCCCGCATGGTTGATAGTGCTTTACACGTGTTCTTTCCCTTTAACAATAATAATAATAACAATAACAATAATAATGTAAATTTATATAGTGCTTAAACTCCTAATTACACGTATCATGTTCTAAGAGCTTTACAAAGGCAAAAAAAATCAAAGAACAAAAGAGTCTAAGAAAGTAAACGTTACAACAAAAATGACACAATGTATATCAAAGCATACACACATACACACACCGTTACAAGAACAGATACTGCCATGAACTGCAGAAGCACCATGTCCTCAGTGTTGACAAAACTAAAGGAAATCTGTCCCCAGTACAACAACCTGCCCCACTCCACATCACAAATACACTGCTCCAACCTTCTTGACAATATGCCTCACATGTTTGAGTGTAGATAACACCATATTACAGAGGCCCTATCCTGAAACATTAACCCATTTAATCCCAAGACTGCACTTCCCAAATTGCAGGAGACTGATCGACCATGATAATTAAAGGGTAGTGCCAGATAATGGCAGGCAATGGAAGCTTAGGCGCAGGACAGACTGTTAACCCATTTAACCCTAGCGACCAACAGGCCTTCAGGCGCCAAGCTAATCTGGCACTACCCTTGAATTATCATGGTCATTCCATTTCCTGCTGTTGGTCACTAGGGTTAAATGGGTTAACAGTCTATCCTGCACCTAAGTTTCCATTGCCTGCCACAGTTTTGAAATTCTACAGACTTGAGTTTCTAGCATGACCGAGAGAAACCTGCGAAACTGAAATTTCATTAGTATCGATTACAGTGTCATTTGCACACACCTTGTAAATAAGAGACTTTGTAAAGAGACTTGTAAGCTTTTGACACTTCGGCCCTCAGTAGCATATTCAGTTGTGATTCCTAATCACCTCGACCGGACACTTGACAGCCAAAGGGTTAACGATCAGGTATCACCTTAACCCCTTTAGAACTGACACACTACATCAGGAGACAGATGGATCATGACAATTCAAGGTTAGTGTCAGATTATCTTGGCACTATTGGTGCCAAGCTAATCTGGCACTACCCTTGAACTATCATGGTCATTCCATCTCCTTCAACTGCTACATGGTTGTGAGATGATGCATTTGGGAAATGCGACTTGGGTTTAACCCTTATCACTCGAAATACACCAGTGTGTGAAATAAGTTTGACTAAAATATTTCAAGGGTAGTGCCAGAATAGCACCACCCTTGAACTAAAGCCATTGGTCTATATCCTTATCTGTAAGTACTTTAATGTAGCTTGCATATGGCAGTGTACAAATTTGAAGCTTTTAGCCTCAGTATGATATGGGTTAAATGGATTTTTAAATATTTTTTTAAAATCCAAGTAGGTTATTTATTCTGTTTCAAGTTATTCTGATCCATACTAACCTTGTGAATAGCAAATGAGCACAACGCCATCAGGGCTGGCGGCCATTGCTCTCACAAACTGGGACTGAAACTCCGGAATCTGTTTCCACATTGGATTCAGGCTTTCCAGATTGTTCCACGCATCAAGCGCTGTAGTGTTCAGCTCTGGAAAGTCCTGTAATAAATAATGAAACATGTTTGCTAGTTATTAACTCATTCAGCCCGATGGCCGTATTTCCCAAATGTTGGAGGCGTCATATAATGACTATGCACCAGTTGCAGGAGATGGGTCGACCATGATAATTCAAGAGCAGTGCCAGATTAGCTTGGTGCCGACAGGCACCAAGCTAATCTGGCACTCCCCTTGAATTATCATGGTCGACCCATCTCCTGCTGTAGTGCGTCAGGGCTGAATGGGTTAATATTGTTGCAGAAATCATGCACTCCTATACATAGCATAGTTCTGCAGATTAGCCCCATCCCTGTCGAAGGACATTAATTTTGTTCCTGACATCTTTGTTCATTCAACAGCCAAAAGCCACAAACTTTCAAGGAACAGGGACACAAACTGGTTTCAGTAAGACTAAGAGACAAACACCCTCCTGAGCCCCCACAACGGCACAGGCTCATGAGGATCTAGGTCTCATGCAGTTGGAGCGTGTTCACGTTTTTGAAAAAGGCAAACAATGCCCAACCACAAGAGGCAAAGAACTTACTTGTTATAATATATGCCACTGCAGATGCAGAGGTTCATGAGGTCTTTTTGTCTCTTGCTCACCATATTCAAATATTATATATCCGAGTTCCTTAGACTGAATGAATGATTTATTTGGTGTTGAAGTTTGCAAATGGTTGGCTACAGAAGTACTGTACTTACCGCTGAAATCCAGTGATGAATTGTGTCAAATTCTTCTGGCCCGCTCAAAATGCCATGGACGAAAACAACACCTCTCTGACCCCAGACACCAGTCACTTGAAGTCTGATGACTTGAATTAAGAACAGCAGGCCAGCACCCATGCCCAGGAACTGCTTATCTCCAAGAAGTGTCACCATGGTGATCTGCACATGTGTCAGAGTCTCCTTTGTGAGATCAGTTTCAAAGGGATGGAAATCTGCCACTATAAAAAATAAATAAAAATAATAATAAGATCCCAGTAATGCTGTCCTTGATGTGCAAAAGCAATGCAGACAGTTGAGATTGTACAATTTATAAAAATTAACCCATTTAACCTCACGGATGCATTTCCAAATTTAAAGACTATCAGTCGAAGGAGATGGATTGACCATGATAATTCAAGGGCAGTGCCAGATGAGCTTGGCGTTATAAAGTTATAAGATAAAGAAGGCCTTTGCCAGACAAACTCAAGCCTCATGAGTCAGATCGAAACATGCTAAGTTTGATACATGTTTGCTTGCAATAAATTTGACTATGATAGTTCATGGGTGGTGCCATAAAAGCTTGATGCTTGAGGTGCCAAGCTATTCTGGCACCATCCTTAAACTAATATAGTTGATCCATCTTCTAATCTGTAATGTGGCCATCATAGGACAATAGGCAAATTAACAAAAATCAACCTCAGGATGTTATGGGGTTAAAACGGATCGTCTCACAAACTTCCTGTATACCGTATGGTATCGAGCCTGACTAGCAGAAGGAAATACATGCCATGTACAGAAAATGTGTAATAATGTTTTTGTTAAACAAAATCAAGTCTGGCGCGCCAGAGTGAAACACGCTAAGACAATATATGAGAAACAGTACGTTATGTTCGAGTAATTAACATAAAATAGACAAGATTTATGCAACTTGGACACACTGAATGAAAAACTATATGAAAAACTATACCACTTTGATCAAAACCAAACTTCTGAGAATGTAAAACACTGTAGAAAGCAGCGCCTCAAAACGCGTGATAAACAATCAAATTAAGTTGAACACAACAGTAGCAGACAGCTTTGAATCTAAAAAAAAAACAGACTCAGTACTATAGTTCACAAGTGGTGCCAGCATAAGTGATATTTCAACAACTTGGTTTTGGAGGCACCAAGTTGTTGAATTTGAAGCACTGCCTATGAACATCATGGCTGATCCAAATCCAGCATTTCTACTTCTAGCAGGGCTAAATTAGTTAAAATGCATGTATAGTATTAGTAAGCAAACAATACAAGTAGAATTTGAAAAGCAGGACAGTTGATCCTACAATGAAACACTGTGCATTACATCAAAAGCACAACATGCACACTGTTTCAGTACAGTGTCATGGCTAAAGGAGTAAAGAGTTCTGTGGACCTACTAATGTTGATGCTGAAGGGGTAGAGTTCAGTGGCTTAACCCATATATCATACTGAGGCTAAAAGCTTCAAATGTGTACACTGCCATTTATAAATATATAGTACTTACAGATAAGGATATAGACCAATGCCTTTAGTTCAAGGGTGGTGCCAGAATAGCTTGGTGCCAAGAGGCGCCAAGCTATTCTGGCACTACCCTTGAACTATATTAGTCAGACTTATTTTACACACTGGTGTATTCTGAATGATAAGGGCTAACCAATGTATTTGCACTAACCAGTGAGTTACTTGGGGTAGTATACAGACAATCAGAAGAAAGAAGACATTTTTGGAATCGTCAGAAACACTAAATCCAAAAATGTCATTTCTTTTGCTCATCAGTAAGTACATTCTACATGTATTATCAACTGGTTTCACTATAAACATCCAGGCATGCAAGAAATACAAGAATTAACTAAAAGCATGCTAAATCTACTATAAATTTTACCTGAGAAAACTGAACATTAAATAAATGCAACCCTTTCTTTCCCACCACAACATAAACAGGAGCCATTGCAGCAACTAAATAATCTGACCATTCTCAACAGTGAGTTTTCTCCCCTTAGAAAAAAGGAGATTTGGGGTCACATCTAGAGGTCAGTCAACAAGTTCAATTTATAGTATGTTCGGCGCCCTCTAACAGTAACACATTACATCCTGAGGCTGATTTTGCCAAATGTGCTTACTGTCCTATGATGGCTACATAACAGATTAGGAGATAGACCAACCATTTTAGTTCAAGGGTGGTGCCAGAATAGCTTGGCGCCTCAGGCGCCAAGCTATTCTGGCACCACCCTTGAGCTATCTGTCAAATTTATTTCAAGCAATGGGTGTATCAGAATGAAAAGGGTTAAGCCTAAGGTCACGGGTGACTTGGGCTCTACTGCCATCATGATGCGCAAGCCATTCGTCTCCTCTAAAATTTGCACTAATTTCACTTTCAGCGCTATACAAATTATGTGCTCATTGTCAGCAGAAAAAAACAACTCATTACTGCTGTGGCCTGGGTAAAGGCACTGATTTGCTGGGTATGTGGGTGCAAATGAACTGAGTACATTTACAAGTAAAACGACTGAACTTGACCCCATCAGCAATACTCATACTGTGATAGTGATCCTGATGGTCCAAAGTTTACTACTTTAAATACTACAATCACTGTGCTGACAAAGTGATATTAATAATGGTAGTGATAACAATTTAACCCTTTTCATCCTGATCCACTACTGCTTGAAATTAATTTGACTGATGGTTCAAGGGTGGTGCCAGAATAGCTTGGCGCCTCAGGCGCCAAGCTATTCTGGCACCACCCTTGAACTAACTGATCTATCTCCGAATCTGTAATGTAAGCTTTATAAACAAGAAGAAACTTTTAAAAAATCAGCCTCTGGATGTAGTGGTTAAAGTGATCTGCTAAATGACAGAGTTAAGCTTTGATTGCAAAAAGTCACCAATAGAACGGATCACCAATGCTGTCTTACCCCAGCTAAGACTTCTGTTAGTAAATTCTACCCTTCTTTTCACAATGCATGTAAGCAGGCACACATACATCAGAGTTTTTAGCTGCCTTCTGAACGTAACATGATGGAACATCAGAAGGTTAACCCTTTTAGCCCCAAGGTCCCATTTCTCAAATTCTGAGGTGTTGCCTAATAACTATGTATCAGTTGCAGGAGATGGATTGAACATGATAATTCAAGGGTAGTGCCAGAGTAGCTTGGCACCTTCAGGCACCAAGCTAATCTAGCACTACCCTTGAATTATCATGGTCAATTCATCTCCTGCTGTAGGGACTCGGGGCTAAATGGTTAGTTAGTTAGTTATTTGGGTTTAACAGTAACACCGAGCAGGCAACTAAGGCCATCTCACGGCAGGGGGCTAAATGGGTTAACTGTCTTGTGTAGAATTTTAGAAAAGAGAACAAAATCTTCCATTTTATGACATTCAAACTTCATAATTCAAGTTAGCCCTTTGTCCTGCATTGTTGTAAGATATATTATGTGGGAGATATATTGCGAGTAGGTCACTTTAATATTTAAAGTGCTTTGTGTGTGTGTGTGTGTGTGTGTGTGTGTGTGTGTGTGTGTGTGTGTGTGTGTGTGTGTGTGTGTGTGTTAAATATAAAACATGTGTGCTTGCTTCCTTGTCAAAAAAGTCAACAAATTTAAGTCACTGTGTTACATCACCAGAAAACTGTGAGGGTAATTTGAAAATTGTCAAGACCAAACATTGCATAAACAGTTAGAGGCATAACACTGTAAGTAACACCTGAGGTAAAATCTAAAGGCTTACCTTGGAGTTTCAGTTCAGTCAGCAGTGTCTGAGGCTCATGAGGGTGTGTCAGACCACAGGCGAAACGGCACGACGGCTATTTCATGGGCGACTCAAAATTGAGAAACCAGAAAACGGTCCATGAATAGTGTTCACCGATGCCCCATGATCTTTGGTGAGTTGGTCAGCAAGAGACATAAATTCTCATGAGCCCCTGCATTTGCAGGGGCTCATGAGAAATGGAATTTATGCCTCTTGCAGATGGCACAGATTCCACTACTGATGACTGTCAACCGTGGTACGTACAAAAGCCTAAACGGGTTCTTCGACTAAACGTGACCTCGGCGATTTAACCCATATCATACCGAGGCTAACAGTAACACTAAAAGCTTCAACTCTGTACACTGCCATATGCAAGCTACATTATAGTACTTAAAGATAAGGATATAGCCCAACATGGCTTTTGTTCAAGGGTGGTCCCAGCGGAACAGCTTGGCGCCTAGAGGCCTGAACAGCTTGGCGCCTGGACTGAGGCTCCAAGCAGTTCTGGCACTACCCTTGAACTATTTTAGTTAAACTTATTTCACACACCGTTGTATTCCGAAATGATAAGGGTTAATCTGAGGAATAAAAAGTGATAGCTTTTCTCAATTATTGCGAAGGTTTTGATCACCTATGTATCCTTCGGTGTGTCTTTGGACAACACGTTAGATGTGGAAACGTATTCATGGTGATGTGGTAAGCAAAACTTGGAAAAATGTTCGCGTGTACACTCAAGTCTTTAAAGTTTGCTTTTCTCGTTGAAAAAGAAAAAACATGCAACGTTGTAAAAGACCACAAACAACAAAAGAAGCTAAACCAAATGCTCAGCCTACCTCAACGCTTCCTGTAACGCCAGCGCATTGTTACGACTGGGCGAGACACAAGGAAAATCCGTGCGTGTTGCCGGATTTGTTCTCCTTCCTCGTAGCCTCGAGTGGTAACGTCAATAAAGAGGAACAATCCGCAATGTTTCTGAGGAAAGTATAATCCACCATGTTTCTGATGAACATCTGTGTAGTCATGTGTTTACTAGATGAAAAAGAAAGCAAACAGCATGGTAATGGAAGAAACAATACAGCAACTATACTACGGACTCATAGGAAGAGAATGAGTGTGGTATAATAAATAGGGAAGGAAATTGAAGGAGGGGGAGGGGACGTAATGGAATTTCCCGCCACTGACCAAGCAAGGGCGGTAATCGACAAAATTTAAGACGTTTTCTCATAAGTACTCTATATTTCATTTGTTTGTGTTTCGTTTTGTAACAGGTATATGCTAAAAACAAGTTTAAACATACTAATTATCCATAAAATGACTAGATATGTTTTACTGCAGTAGTAGAGCTTCATATATATAATATCTCTCAAAGCTAGGCAGAAGCAGAGTGGCGCAGTGGAAGCGTGCTGGGCCCATAACCCAGAGGTCCGTGGATCGAAACCACGCTCTGCTAAACATTTTATACTTTTTTACCTAAGTTATTTTTTTTATTATTATTTTTTTTTTTTACGCTCTGCTAACATTTTCTACTTTTTACCTAACTTATTGTTCTTGGTTTGTTTTTTTCCGCATAGATTTTGTTTTTGAACTTTTTGGGCATTCCATGTTTTTTTTTCTTTTAGTCATCTTGTTAAATATAAGTTTTTTGTTTTTTTTTCTGATGCCGCCAAGAGTGTTACAAAGGTAACAATACAGTTCATTTCTTTAATTGAGAGTTATGGGTTATTAATTTAATTATTTCTATGAGTGAATGATGACTGATGCCATGTGTTGTATGGCCGGGCAGACAGTGACTATTTCCCCTACACTACACACACACCACACACACACACACACATGGCGCGCGCACTGCGAACATGGGTGATCACTAGTAGGCAGACTTAAAAAGTTGAACGTGCGGGCCCGGCCGTTTTGTGATATCTTTTGAGGCCGGAGATTTTGTAGAATATGGCGAGACATGATCTCTCGCCCGAGGTTTGACAAGTCTTGAACAGTTAAAATTTAGACAGTGTACACGAGGTGCAGTTGAACACTGGACAGTATAAGAGTGTTCGGATAAAGTATGCCATAGTGATCACCGTCTTAACCCTTTTAGGCCCATGGTCCCACTTCTCAGTCAAATTTTGGAGGTGTTGCCTAAATATATGTACCACTAGTTGCAGGAGATGCCATGCTAAGCTAATCTGGCACTACCCTTGAATTATAATGGTCAAGCCATCTCCTACTGTAGGGATCCGGGGCTAAAATGGGTTCACTGAGGACTGCGACAAGGCATTTTCACTGATGGTCTAACCCATTACATCCTGAGGCTGATTTTTGTTTTTTACTGAAATTTTGCTTGTCCTATGAAGGCTACATTACAGATTAGGAGATAGATCAATTTGGTTAGTTCAAGCCGGGGTGGTGTCAGAATGAGCTTGGCGCCTGAGGCGTTAAGCTATTCTAGCACCACCCTTAAAATGACATAGTCAAATCTATTTCAAGCGGCGTGTATCTCTCCGCTCTCGCTCTCTGCCTCACATACACGCATTTACTTTTGCTTGCTCCAGCGCGTGCTTACTCACACTCTTGTCTCTCGTGTTCAGTTTCTCTCCGAGTCTCTCTCTTATGATTTTTTCCTTTACGTCATTTTTACTTTTTTGCGCACTTTTGTTCTTCCTTTTCTTTTATTTTACGTCACCTCCTTCAGTTGCCACATTCCTTCTGCTAATGAAGTTAAGTAGCGGCTAATCTCTCTGTTTGTTTGTCTATTTTGACAAAGGGTATTTACCCGAAATATTAATAAATTGTGTTGTACCCGCTTTTCTAAGCGTGTTTCTTTCTCCGTTGGGTACTTCTTTGCATTTTACACGCTTGGCAGTCACCTTTTTGGTCTGGATTGTGTATCAGAATGAAATTATTTGGATAAAACTAACGAATACACTCCATGCAATGTTGTTGTTTTTGTGTGTGTGTGTGTGTGGCTTCTGTGGTAAGATACTGACGCATGGAGGTAATACCCACCCTCTCCTCCCCCCCCTCCCCCCTCTCCTACCATACCTTCTACCCCAGTAGCAAAACGTCTGAGTTCAAAGTATCATTGCAGCCGTACTGACACTAAGCAGAGGCGACCCAAAATTCTTTAAAATTCTATAACGAAGTCAGTCCCTATTCCGGGCATTTGAAGCCGTACCCCCTCGCCTCCTGTTGTGATATTTTAATAATAATATATAACTCTTCTATGCGGCGCAATATCCCCACAAAGAAAGGCTCATTTTAGTGAATGGTGAGAGTTTTTTCATACTGACACACGCCTTCTCTCTCTCCCCCTCCCCCCCCCCTTTCCACACACACACACACAACACACACACACACACACACACACACACACACACACACACACACACACACACTTTTCGATTTTTCGGCCCCTGGAAGCAAGGTCTACCGTCGGGGAGACCTTTTGTATCTTAGTCGTTGAAGGTCCGGCAAACAAAGGGTTGGACCCTCCACCCCCACCCCCACCCCCCCCCCCACCCCCTCGAGGTAACTGATCGGTCCCTGCTAAGGATATGCCGCGTGGTGGTTCATCGACAGAGCAGAATCTATGGTAACTGACCCTGAGGCCTTTTGGCAGTGAATGTGAAAGCCAGTAATTGTAGTCACTGTCCCAACTTCGATCAAAGTTGCAGGGAGTTCAAGAGTGTCTCAGTTACTGACTGAACAACTTGGGGAAGCTACAGAAGCCGGACAGCCTTATCAGTTTCTGCTTGTTATCCCATTACATCATCTTGAGGCTGACAAAAAAAAAAAAAAAAAAAAAAAGGTTATTGTCCTACGAAGGCTACATTACAGATTAGGAGATAGATCAACCATTTTAGTCCAAGGGTAGTGCCAGAATAGCTTGGCGCCGGGAGGGGGGGAGGGGGGGGGGGGTAAAGAGAGAAGGCGCATGCGTCTTAAAACTCTCACCAATCACCAAAATATCAAACTGAACAGGTGGGGGGGGGGGGGGAACCACTGGAACCCCTCCCCCCCCCCCCCGACTCTGCCCCTGCTAAATAATAATATAAATAATAATAATGATAACAGAAAAACAGAAGAGAGTGGTGGAAAACCCTTTAACATTTGCCCCTAGGGATGCCGTATGCTCGGCCTGATGCCGGGTAGTTGGTGCCAGACTTGACCTCACTGTTGATACTGGATGCTACCGTTGAGTGTGTGTGTGTGCCGGTGTGTGTGTGTGTGTGTGTGTGTGTACGTGAGTGTGTGTGTGTGTGTGTGTACGGTGTGTGTGTGTGTGTGTGTGTGTGTGTGTGTGTGTGTGTGTGTGTGTGTGTGTGTGTGTGTGTGTGTGTGTGTGTGTGTGCATGTACGTGAGCGGCAGCAGGCACGAGGGAATGCGAATGTATGCAGTGACGTGTATGTATGTAGACGTAAGTTTTGTGCTACGTGTTTTGTCAGTACTTGTGTATTTGCGTCATTCTGGTTTTTTATTTATTTTTTATTTTTTAACGTAATTCTAAATTCTCTCTCAATACAGGATGACGTCTTTTCTTTCTCTCGTGTTCTTTTCTGTTCTACGTTTGTTTCCACTCATGTCACCCGAAGAAGGATCTTTGATCCGAAACGTCGTTCCTTGTTTCTATTTTCAAAGAAGTACCCAACGGAGAAGAAACACGCTTAGAAAAGACGGGTACAACACAATTTATTAATATTTCGGGTAAATACCCTTTGTCAAAATAGACAAACAAACAAACAGAGAGATTAGCCGCTACTTATCTTCATTGGCAGGCCGAGTCGCAACTGAAGGAGGTGACGTAAAATAAAAGAAAAGGAAGAACAAAAGTGCGCAAAAAGTAAAAATGACGTCAACGAAAAATCGTAATAGAGAGACTCGGAAAGAACCTGAACACGAGAGACAAGAGTGTGTGCAAGTACGTGCAGGAGCGAGCGAAAGAAAAGGCGTGTAGATGAGGCCAGAGACTGAGAGAGAGAGAGAGAGAGAGAGAGAGAGAGAGAGAGAGAGAGAGAGAGAGAGAGAGAGAGAAAGAGAGAGAGAAAGAGAGAGAGAACGAACGGGGAGTACCCTTGGGCACGAAGTAGGCTGAGTGTCTAATACACAAAGCCTGCTAAACACCAACCCGAAGGCAAACTTTATATCACCTTCAAGTTGAGGACTACCTCGGGGAAAAACGGGAGGACCCCGGGAATGAAAAACCCCAGCATTTAGCACGGTACACAACAAGTAATAAGTCATGAAAACAAAGCAAATAATCAAATTCAGTAAGAGAATATAGGTAAAAGTGGAGAGTAGGTAGTTGTGAAACCGTCTTCAAGGGTAACTAAAAAAATAAGGGGGGTTTTCTTTTCTGTTTTTCAGTCTTTCACGTGAAACTCCTAGCGGCAACAGTTTTACTACATAAATAATGATAACATTTAAATAAATAAATGTAATTGCAAAATACAGACATGTATCTGTATTTTGTAGTTTTCATTATTTTATTTATTTATTTATTATAAATTATGTTTACGTGACACCGTTCTACCTTTCGGGAGTGCCGAGTCATGGGCGTTCTTATTTCCTCACGTCTGATTGGCCAGAGCATTATCTGACGTCAAGTTACTCTAAAAATAGTCAAGGCCGTTTGAGAGACCTCTGGAAGTCACGGTCGCATAATCAAACTCCGCTAAAAAACTAGACCGAAAGGGTTGACTGCCAGTGCTAAGCCATGTCGCTGGTTTAGAACCAGGATAACCTTTTTAATTGAAAATGTAAATACTCTAATTTCTGTCAGAATGAGGCACGTATCTTACCAGCCTCTGCGATTGCTTGCACTTTCGAGAATCTGTTATTATATGACCTAAGCAGAGCCAGCCAGATAACAGTGTAGTTGCGGCGGAGCCTCAGTGCACGGGGTTATCCGAAGCGTAGCGAGAGCGAAAAAAGGTCCGCGGGGTGACGAATTCACAAGCGCTTCGCCTTGCAGTGTTACATACCGACTAAAAGAGACTGAAGAAGTACTCTACTGATAAAATATGGCCACGCCAACCGATTGTTCAATGGGAGTGAGGATAGGCTTCTCTATCTTAGGTATCTTCATCGGCGTGGTTGTTTTGGTGGTGTTCGGACTTCACTACCACAACTACAATGCGGCAGCATGGGGGTTGATCTCAGGTGAGTTGACAGGGTCATATGCCATATATATGTGCCTTCTTTCATTGTAAGTACTGAGGGTCCGAGGAGGGTTTGTACTGAATTTGTCAGTTACACAGACATACCCGTGGCGGCATACACCACGAGGTTGACCTGTTATTATACATCTTGAGGTTGAGTTAACCCTTATTCGGAATACACCAGTCTGTGAAATAAATGTGACTAAAATAGTTCTATTTATTTATTTATTTATTGGGATTTAACGCCGAGCAGGCGACTAAGGCCATCTCACGGCGGGATGGGTAAAAATCTGCAGTGCCAGAATAGCATGGCGCCTCTAGGCGCCAAGCTATTCTGGCACCACCCTTGAACTAAAGCCATTGGTCTATATCTTTATCCATAAGTACTACTATGTAGCTTGCGTATATATATATGGCAGTGTACAAATTAGAAAATTTAGCCTCAGTATGATAATGGGTTAAAAAAAAAACAACTTATTGCCTATGAAGCCTACATTACAGATTAGGAGATAGATCAAGCATAATGGTGGTGCCAGAATAGCTTGATGCCTCACGTGCCAAGCCATTCTGGCACCACCCTTGAACTATCATAATCAAATTAATTTCAAGCAGTGGTGTATCAGAATGAAAAGTGTTAACAGGATTGTACATTGGTCAGTCAAGATTACAGAGTTGTAACAACACTGCTGATGTAATAACCAGTGGATCTGTGCTAATTTTCAAGTAGTACTGCCACCTGTACTGTAGTTTGAAGTTCTGTATGATAAATTTTTTACTGCAAGACATGCCGTTGGCGGTTTCATCAGCCAGTGAAGCTCCCTTGAGGGCCTGGAAATGAAATTAAATTTTTAAAAAATCACATAATTCCTAATTTAAATGCTCATGATGTGTGTCTATGGTACTTGTGTGTATGTGTCAGTGTGTATGTGTGAGGTGATAATGATGTATTTTCATACATAGTCAGACTGCAAACAGACTGCATGATCATTATTGCCTCTTTGCATGGCAGTGGCAGTTTTAGTCATGATGATTCCTCTCTGTGTGTGACAGTGACTAGAGCCCGTGTTTGAGGACAGACAAGCTTGAAATGTAGGATATTGTCCCTAAAATAATTATCTCGAGACCTTTTTTTTATTTGTTTTTTTATTAAGATCCTCATTGGTGAGAAAATGGCCATTTCATAAAAAACGATTGATCCACACTGGAGTGAGTGGAGTCCGTAACTTTTTTTATTTTTACTAGATATTTTGCATATAGAATGAGTTCTTTAACGATCATTGTACCTCTAGAAATTTATGAGTGATGATTAAATTTTTTTTTTAAAGTTCATGTTTTGGGGATTAATTTTATGAATTATATGGGTTAGTCTTAAAACAATTGAATCTTTTTCATGAAAAAAACATTCTTCTCATTAATAATTGCATGATTTTTCGTATACGGTATTTACATAAGCCTACACTGCCTACAGTTTGTCTTGGCTGTCAGGTACAATTAGGTCAATTGTGACCTGTATGCCTTAGGTGTGAAAATCAATTTTCTGCACCACTTTTTCGGAGTCATTTGTAAAACAGCTAACATAATTTTCATGTTTCTTTTACAAAAAAGCCCAAGCTATCTTCTCATTAATACCCGCATGATTTTTCATAAACAGTGTTTGCATAAGCCTGCTGTTTGTCCTGGCACTGGGGCAGGATTAGGTCAAAATTGTGATCTGTAAGTGAAAATCAGCAAGAAATTGCAAAATTGATCCTCTGATACATTAAATGTTGGTACTGCTATGAGTGACGTATAACATCGAGTCGTCACTATGAACACGGACCGCATCATGGGACTAATGATGCCATGACGTGAAGCTTAAAAGTGACATTTCGCTGCTCGTGCTATTATTATTATTCTTCAGAGTAGCTATGCTACGTCAGACCAAAGAGCTTACGAATGGTGGTAATCAACGTGTGTCCATCTTTATTTCTGTGTGCCAGTGTGTGTGGATCAGAGGGTGGGTTAGAGTAGAAGGAGATGGGATTCCTGTTGCTACACGAGCCCACAAAGCGTACTAATGGCGGGAAGAACTATGTGCCCGATTTTATTTGTGTCCGCGGATGTGTGTGTTGATCAGGGGTTGGCTTAGAGAGGGGGGAAATTAATCGGCATAATAATCCTAAAAATATGAACAACTCTGAATGTTCCTAAAAGATAAATGCATCTGAGCTCCAAACAATACGGTAGACTTTGGGATGAAATCATCATCTTGTTTTCAAATTTGTGTTCAAACAGAGCTATGCTAACAGCTAATAACTGTTTCCATCATTTGTGTAACATACGTGTGTGTGTGCGCGCGCACATGTCTGTGTGCATGATTTTATGCTACGCTGACCTTGGATTGTCCATGATACTTTTTTTGCTTTTATTTAGTCATAGTTATTTGGTCAGGGCTTAGTTAGGCGCATTATTATTATTATTATTATTAAAATAATTAGTATTGTCCTGTGAAGGCTTCATTACTGATTTAGTGATTAGGAACTGGCTAACTATTTCAACCTCTTGGCCATGAATCACACTGTTCACCAGGACAGGACTAATTCGTCTAAAGTCAACAGGCAACTCCCTCGTCTTAGAAATATTTAGTTCAAGATATGATCTATCACACCAGTCAACAAACTCGTTTAACACAGGACCATGACTCTGCTCGGAGCCAAAAAACAAACTGAGTAGGGCAGTGTCATCTGAAAACTTGACAAGGTGACGGTTCTCATACACACTTGTGCATCACACTTGTGCATCGTCTGTGTACAAAATGTACAAAAGGGAAGTAATACATAACCCTGAGGGGAACCTGTGCTCCTGTACAAGCACTCGAAAAATGGCCATTGAAATACACAGTTTTTGACCTTTGAGTCAAGAAATCGGTGATCCAAAGGACAAACCTGTTTTCAAGACAAAACATCTGAAATTAGTTTAGTGGCCAGGATATGAGGCTGGATTGTCTGAAAAGCAGATGAAAAATCTGCAAAGAGACTTTTAGCATGAGGATTTGTTTTTTCCAGGTGACTCATATATAACCCTTATCATTCTAGAATACACTGGTCAGTGTGTGAAATAAGTTTGACTAAAATAGTTCCAAGGGTAGTGCCAGGATAGCTTGGCGCCTCTAGGCGCCAAGCTATTCTGGCACCACCCTTGAACTAAAGCCATTGGTCTCTATTGTAAGTACTATATAGCTTGCATAATATATATATATGACAGTGTACAAATTTGAAGCTTTTAGCCTAAGTATATGTATGGGATCAATAGCTGTGTGCTGGTCTGTGATTTTTTACCTTATTGACTACAGCAGTCTTGTCGGAGTTGTCCCAAATCACATTCCACTCCAGAACATTTTTCAGCTGAAGGGTAGGTACAGGTTATCACAACCTCACGTGGCTGACTACTGGGTTATCTAAACCTGGATCATAGTTACTTGATTTGCAAATGAGAATATGTAAATTATGATGTTCTATGATTCTATACCTTATGGACCTCAGTCATAAGGTTTAACATTACAGACCAGCGCACGTGCTAGAAACTAGCTACACCTATACAATTGAATGTACCTATAATGGCACAACTTCTATTAAGCAGCAGAACTCATGGGTGCTAATTAACTCATTTAGCCCCGGGACCCTTCAGCAGGAGATGGATTGATCATGATAATTCAAGGGTGGTGCCAGATGAGCTTGGCACCTGAAGGCTCCAAGCGCATCTGGCACTACCCTTGAATTATCATGATCAATCCATCTCCTACAACTGGTGCACAGTAATTAGACAATGCCTCCAAAAGTTTGGAAATGTGGCCATGGGGTTAAGAGGGTTAATAGTCAAATTACCGTAGATACTACCCATACAGTACACAATTACATTTTCATCAGAACTTGTTTTGAGGGAGCGCCCATGGTATGAGAGACCTCCTGTCATTAAAGTCCATGTAGATGGCTGTAGCTACCTAAACTATGGTCTTTATTAACCCTTTTCATTTTGATACATTCATTGCTTGAAATAAATTTTACTATGATAGTTCAAGGTGCCAGGCTATTCTGGCACCACCCTTGAACTAAAAATGTGTGATCTATTTTCAAACGTTTAATGTAGCCTTCATAAGACAATGATAATTTTTTTTATTAAAAAACAAACAGCCTCAGGATGTAATGGGTTAATGATGAATTGGTATGGAATTCCTCACCCCATCGATCCTGGGGTGTATGTGTGCATGGGGCATATGTACACAGTTTGCTTGTTTTTTTATATTTTATTTTAATATTTTTTTTTTACATTAGCCATCTGTGTGAGGTGAGGCATGTACACAGACCAAACAGAAACGAGTAGAAATGGGCCAAAGATCTCTGAGAAAGCATCTGTATTCGCCTGTATTCACGCACTGTTCTGGCAGCTCCTGCAGCCAAACTGGTGCCAAACGTACTGCTTTGCATTCCTTTGGATACATCAGCGAGGCCGAGAGGGGGATCTTGACGCCAGGGCACCCCAGGATCTCCATACACTTCGCCCAGGCTTGCGCCCTGGAGAGGTCACTCCAGTGACTGACCCAGCAAGCGCATATACTCCATTGTCTTCCGAGACAGGATGCCAAAAAAACAGAAGTTTATCTTTGAGCCGTTATGGCAGAAGTGGGTCTTTAACCAATAGTGTGCAAGAACCCTGTGTCCGTTATATGTCATGTGTTGCACCCCGGATATGGCCAGGCATACCAGCTCAACCTTAACCCGTTCAGTACTGAGACAATTTGTACACCATCCAACTGCAAGAGGTATAGATCCTCATGAGCCCCCGCAGTTGCGGGGGCTCATGAGGAGCTATGCCTCTTGCTGACACCACTTTGAATGCATGTTCCTGGGACGTCTAGTTTTTAAAAAAAAATATTGAATAAATGAAGATTGCAGAAACACAGTCTGCATCAGCTGGCGCCGAGCGTGTTAACCAGTTACGGGTGAAAACAATTTTTTTGCCCAAGACTTCTCTTGAGAGCACTATCTTTCAAGACCACTTTCCTTCTTGCACAGAAAGGTGGCCGCTCCAAACAGGTTGTACTGTAAATAATATGCATTGTGTTGCGCTGCACATCCTGTGCTCACTGCAGCTTCAGACAGAGGACCTGTCAAACTTATAATTATGGAGTGGCACTGACAAACGTCAAGTGGAATATATAGACAACATGCAGGCTTCCCGCAAAGGCGCCCGTCACTCGCACGTTCATGTAATACATTATTAACCCCATCACTGCCAGAGCACAATGAGCAGAACCCAGATGCAAATGGGCAGATGCAGGGGTTGATGTAGATCTATGTTACTTCTTGGGAGCTCGGTTAACTCATTACATCCTGAGGATGAACTTACCAAGTAAAAAAAAAATCTATATCCTTTGAGGTCTGCGTGATGGTTCTGGAGACGGATAGACCATGACCGTTCAAGAGAAGTGTCAAAATAGCTTGGTGCCTACAGGCACCAAGCTATTCCGGCGCTAGCCTTGAACGGTCATGGTCGATCCACATCCTCTCTAAGCTTGACAGGGCTTTATGGTATGGTATAGTGTCTCAGAGGCGCACATATCCATCTATTTCAAGATGCTCAAGGCAACACAGGGATGGAAGCTGCAGCCTGCTTGGCGTTAAACCCAAATAACTAACCAACTACGTGTAATCCCCCGCCCCCCACACACACACCCACCCACACCCAGCATTCCAATATATAAAGCCTTGACCTGAAGGCATTGCACAACACACTGATAAAGCTAAAGACATTGTGCAACAAACTGACAAAACTCTTTGTTCTGATTATATACAATTCTGTTATCAGTAAGCGAATGCTCGTACACATCAGTTGCATTTGCTGAAATGCAGGTGTTAAAGTTAGCCGCAGATTGTGGAAAAAAGAACTTGCTTATTTTATCTTCTCTCTACACACTATGGTGTTGACTTTTAAATATTTTTTTAGTGTCTCGCTGCGGTGGTGCTGTCTGCTTTTGTCATGAACACCAAATTTTATTTCTGGCCGGTGTCAGGTTGTTCCATAATGGTTGCATTCCAGAATCCACCGCGTTCCTTCTTCTTCTCGAACACCGTCGCACTTTGAGTTTGGCTCTCAAAATGAAATCTGTGGTCTTCTGTAGCGCCTCCACAGGCCCGTACAGTTTCTCTTGTAGGGTGGCGGGCTTCAGCAAACGCGTTCCAATTTCTAAGCCTCTCCCCTACATGTGTATTTAGTTGGATCTTTCCTAGTGCGCAAAAGCCAAGGACGCCTTGTGTTGTTTGAACTGGAATGGAAGAGGTCAGTGCACAGGCTTACGTCTACATTGAAACTTAAATTTTTTTTTTTTAATATTTTCAAAATCCAGGCCCCCCAAAAGATGACTGCCAAGCGTGTAAAGTGCAGAGAAGAACCTAACAAAGAAAGAAACACGCTGGAAAAGACAATTGCTTATTGTCCTATAAAGGCTACATTACAGATCAGGGGATAGATCAAGCATTTTAGTTGAAGCAGTGGGTGCATCAGGATAAAAAGGGTTAACCCTTTTAGTCCCAAGGTCCCATTTCTCAAATTTGGGAGGTGTTGCCTAACGACTAGGTACCAGTTGCAGGAGATAGATTGACCATGATAATTCAAGGGTAGTGCCAGATGAGCTTGGTGCCTGAAGGCGCCAAGCTGACCTGGCACTACCCTTGAATTATCATGGTCAGGCCATCTGCTGTAGGGATCCGAGGCTAAAAGGGTTATTGTAGCGTGACTGTGGCCTTTGTAGTCCAGCTGAAGCCTTTGTCAGTAAGCGTCACACGTAGGAAAGGCTGATTGCCTCACGGGTAAAGTTTCCTTTTTGTCACGCGGTGGCCTTGGTGTCCATGAATTCTTTTGCCCTGCTTCGCTATTGTAACGTTTACAAGGTCATAGTGGGTGCGCGTATCGCCAGCACTACGTATCACGAGAACTACGTGTCGATATGTTAGCGCTATAATCGCCAGCGCGACGTGTTGCTAACACGTGTCGCCTGCACTACGCAGCGATACGGACCTACGGCTTGCATAGTACGTACACAAGTCCACAGTTGATTCATCTTCTTCTCCCAATGAAGAGTCGGGCTCTAACGAGCATTAACTCTTCCACGCACGGCGCACAATCTTCAAGTGCACGCCGTCAAATTTTATAGCCCTCTAATGAGCGCACAAAGGCGAATAAATTTGCCGAGCCCCTTTCTCATACTATTTCTTGTATTTTTCCCACGAAACCAGTGTCAAGTGGGGAGATGTTTATCAACCATGTCGGGTGAGATATCCTGGGGAAAATTGGTTAGAGAGCTGGCTTCCGGTGGCATTGAGTGATACTTAGGGAATGTAAAACCAAATGTTTCTTGTATTTAGTATGCTAAATGTCCCCTAAGTAGCTCTGTGTCTTTCATGTATTTTCGGAGGAGGGTGAATGGAACTTGTTCAGCTATAGTAGAAGAAGTACATTATAGCTGGAAGGGTCCAGAAGCAGTATTGGGAAATGAAATTTTGAGTGTTTTAGCTCACACCTGCTCCACAGATTTTGCCGTGCATTTAGGGGGTGCGCTGCTGTGCGTTTCATAGTGGCAAGTTTTTTTTGACTGCGTGCATCGAAGAGTTAAGGACTCTGCGGCGACGAGTTTTGGAGTGCCATTAAAATACCGAGGGCTGGGAGTGATGTTACAGGGCTGAGACGACTGGCTGGTGGGTGGTGTGGCAGACCAGTCGAGCTCTGAAGTCTTCAAGGGAGGGGGCAGATGTGATGGATATAGGTAGCCTGTTCTACTCCCTTAATGACCTGGATAAAAAGGAGATTGATTGATTGATTGGTTGGTTGGTTGGTTTTCTGAGTGATTGACTGATGGATTGATTTACAGGTTTGATTGATTGATTGGTTTTTAGGTTTGGCGGCCTTGTACGCACTGCTGATCCACATTGGGTTCAAGAAGGAATGGTGGGTGAGCTGCCCGCACAGACTGAGGACCCACATGTTGATGGGCTGCTTTATTCAGCTGGCGGGGGTCTGCAGCTTTGTGGCCTACATTGTCCTCGCTGCCTCGCAGAACCAAGGTAGGACTTTTATATATATATATATATCTCTCTTTCTCTCTCTATCTCTCTCTCTCTCTGTGTGAGGTTCAGAATCACAGACCAGCCACCATTGGCACATGTCCCACTAAGCAAAGGTCGTCGGGCCCATGATGGCCGCAGTGAGCTCGCGCATGGCTGTGCGCAGGCCCACTGCGGCCGTCGTGGGCCCGAAGATGTTTTGCTACTGGAGCTATTAACAATACCAGGGGCTGATCTGAAAAGGGGGGGGGGAGGGTTCTGCCCCCCACCCACTCCCCACCCACCCACACACACACCCAAAAATACTATAAAAAGATATATCAAAGTCCTTTTTGAGGGGAGTTTGGACACCCCAACCCCTTTTTTTTCCTTCTACAGGCCGCTGTTGTAAATAATAATATTAATAACAATAATAATAGCATTTATCTAGCCCTGTAACCCAGCATTGGTCACCTTGGTTCAAAGCGCTTAAAAACATAGAGACACATAACGGAGATGCCAAAACACAACAGAAAATCTACCTGGTGTGCATGTCTCATCCTCAAACGCCTCCCACTCACACCCCCCCCCCCCCCCCCCCCCACCTTCGTTATTCGGGCGGGTAGTGAGAAGGCGCAGCAGGTCTTCAAACATGCTTGGCGTACCTTACGCCCAGCCCCCTCCGCCCCATATCCACGCTCCCCCACCCCCACATCCTCTCTTCGGCTTTTTGATTTTTCAGCCTTCTTGTCAGGTTGAAGGTCTCGAACAAATAGTTGGAACCTAACCCTCTCCCCAGGAGGTACTGATCCACGCTTGTACACTCCCATTGCCCGGTTGTTTCACAGTCATACCGCTGGCGGAAATATGCAGCTGTGTGCCGTAGTAGCAAAACGACTTTGGGCCTGCGCACAGCCGTGCGTGGGCCCACTGGGGCCGTTGTGGGCCCGACTTCCTTTGCTTACTTGTCTCTGCGGCAGCTGCCTGCGGCAGTATAGAAGAGACCCTGCCGTCTTTTTTAGATAATATCCAAATTTCGATACCAGTTGCAAAATTATACCAATATCCCAGATTTACAACCTTCTTGTGCTGTACAATTTTCACCATGTATTTATTTCAACAACATCACTTTGTATGATAAATTCGCAAAAGATGACAAATTTATGGCAATATCCCATTTGTACACCCATGCTTGGGGGTGCAGTCAGCCTCACTGCGTGACTTGTTTGCTGTCTGTTTTTCCCTACCTGTTTCTGTCCTGGGGGACTTGGGTGGGGTTAACTACTTTTTAGTTCCACCCTGGTCAGCCCCACAGGGTGGGATTTTCTCTTTTTTCTGAGGCATATGTTCTTGTCTACCCTTGGTCCATTCATCTGTATTTTCTTTTTTTAAACTCTCCCTACTGTCTGTGCTACCCGTGGTCCTTGATATTGGATGCCTGTTGCTAAATGGCCAGCTGCACCCAAGAGATGATGAGTTATGTGTTTGCGGTAGTGCATTTTTTATATATCATTTCCCTGTAATATTTTGTAATTGAAATTATGTTCTACTCTTTTTTTGAAAACTAGAGTACGATAAATTAGCATGAAGGTCACTAGCATGTCTTAGGTTTATTTAGCATATGTATTAGACCAGGTTTTAACATACATTCAATGTTCCGTTGGTTGTTTTTCACAAGCAGGGCAGGCAGTCCTGAGAAAGTCTTCAGTGTTGCTATCGGAATGTTAAGCAGTGTACAACCAGCAAGGGCAGATCAGTTATCTCGGGTTGGGGGTGGGGTGGTGGTATTCCAACTTTTTGTTTGGGACATTCACCCTGATACAAAAGGCCTCCCTGACGCTAGACCTTGCTTCCAGGAGCCTAACAATCGAAAAGAGTGGTGTGTAGGGGGGGGGGGGGGGGCAAACGCCCCCAAGAAGGGACTTTGTTATAGCATTTTTTTTTTAAATGGGGGGGGGGGGGGGGGGCGGAACCCCTGTAACCCCTCCCCCCCCAACCAGATCCCACCCTGACCAGCTGTCTCTTTTTGTCCGACAGGTCTGATCATCTACGGTAACGGTTACTACGTGGTGACGGTCTACAGCTTCATGACGTGGAAGTGGGGCTTCCAGGTGTTCTACTTCGCCAGGAGCTACTGGCGACACTACACGGGCTACTATGAGCCCATCCCAGACTACGACAGACTGGCCAAGCCCAACTAAATCATCACGTCTTGATACGTTTCAAGATCCTACACACTGGAGACTAGTTGCTGCTCACCGATCTGGAACTCGACGAGGGTTCTGAAACTGATCAAACTCCGCCAATTATGTATATAGCAAAAGCCAGTACCCATTAAGCAAAGGTCCTTGGGCCCACGACGGCCGCAGTGGGCCCTCGCATGGCCGTGCGCGGGCCCACTGTGGCTGTCGTGGGCCCGAGGACGTTTTGCTACAGGGGTATGCCCATTTCTGAAAAAAGCAAGATTTGGATTGTTATGCAGTGGGCACACTGGCTTCTACTGAAAAATAGACATGCTGGGTTTTTTAATTTTACCGTATTACGGCAGAAAACCTTCCAAGATAAAACCGCGTCTTAATACGGTTCTGGGCCAATTTAGCTAAAGACAGACAATTTTTGTGAAAAACCAAATTTTCATTGTTCTACAGATTTAGGGCAGGATGCAGTGGCAACCTTGCTTTTCACAAAACTTGACCTACAGTCTATTGCCATAATACACTGACGAGCAAAACAAATGCCACGCCATTCGAGTCAACGGAAACACGTCATTTTTTTTTTCCTCCTGAAGACTCAAATGATGCCACTTTTCTTTTGATCGTCAATATAAGTCGATCAAAACCAGTGACGTACATTGTGGGAACAAAATCGGCATTGCGACCGACAGTAAATATCAGTGCACTTTAAAGTGACGAAAGATACTCGTGTCGGAATTTAAAAAGAAAAATGCACATTTCTTGTACAGAATCAAAGACGCACATAAAAGAAAGTCAAACTGTACACATGAGGGAATGAGAGACGTGACGAAATGAGATTGAAACCACGCAGTCATTTGCTGAAATGTCTCCAAACTAGAAAGGCTGCATTTGACAAAGGAGACACATGACAAGTCACGCTTGTTGGTTGGTCAGTGAATTTGGAGCATATGGCGCTGTGCCGTAAAGTTCAGAATTACGGATCGACACGAGAATGACATGACCTGACAAAAAGAAAGCTGTGGAGGAACAAAAGAGAGGCAAAAAATCGACGCACAAGTACGCCCGGAAAGACAGAATGACGTAGCCTGAATTCGCGTGATGACATCATGGTGCGGGTCAACACAGAGGCACTGACATGACAGAATTTCCCCAGTAGCAAGACGACCTCAGGCCCCACGACGACCGCAGTGGGCCCGCGCACAGTTGTGCGCGGGCCCACTGTGGCCGTCGTGGGCCCGAAGACCTTTGCTTACTGTGTTATTCGATCTGGCCGTAAGGTCAAACTGGCAGACGGGTACACAGCTGACTGACGACACAAACACCCACGACACAAATCTGCACACGGGACTTATTTTGAATCAGTATGCTCAAATATTTGTCAAATCACTGTGAATGCACAATTATACGTTGGAAACATGACGTCAGCACAACAGAAGTTATTCAAAATCGGAAGTAAATCAAATCTGTGTCCGTGTTCGGAGCAAACCGTGGATTAACCCATTCAGCCCAACGGCCGTATTTCCCAAATTTTGGAGGTGTCATCTAATGACTATGCACCAGTTGCAGGAGATGGATCGACCATAATAATTCAGGGGCAGTGCCAGATTAGCGCGGCGCCAAGCTAATCCAGGCACTGCCCTTGAGTTATCATGGTCGACCCATCTGCCGTAGTGCGTCGGGGCTGAATGGGTTATAAAAGCACGGACAAACATGTGATGTCTCATGTTTGTCCGGGCTTTTTATCCACTAGTACACATACCAAGAGATGTATATAATCGTCTTGATCTTGACCTGCATATTTTTCGGTGGGCTGGCGATTGGGTGCCTGATAGGCGGGGGCAGTGGACTTAACCGTTTACGGTGTGTCCAGCGCCGAGTCATTCCCCTTGTTATGTGTACTGTTCCGCCTGCTCTAGCCTCACCTATCCGGTTTGTGAGTAATTTAATCCACTGTTTGCTTAATCTTGTATGTGATAAAAATATGTTGTATTCGGTTTATATTGTATCGGAGCAGACCTGAAGTTTCCTCTCGCTAGATCAATAATGTATTCTTATCTTATTAAATTTTATAGTCAAAAACATCCAGGGACTACTAAATTTATCACTGATTTGATGGGAATCGCTCAGTGCAGGGGAAAAACACAACTTTTTCCATGTGCACTAAAAGGTCACTCCACGTCAACTGCACAACTGCTCCACTGTAACCATTCCCTATCAGGGCTCAGCGGCGGAGCACCTTGCTTAGTGGCTCGCGCAGCACTAAGCTTAGTCCTGCAGCTGAGCCCTAGAGCGTTTTGTATTTTGTGCTAAGTAATTGTCGTAGGTGACCCATTTGTGCTCACAAAGAACCCAAGGGACCTAACTGGCTATCCTTCATTGAGTGATTCCCCTTTGCACGTATGCTGTAGCGACACTCAACTGGTCTATGTCTAGGGTATGATTCGATGGTTTATTTCGGCGGTGTTACCTCGTACCCGACACGCATTTATACGTCCGGTACGAGCATGGAGGTTTCCCAGTTACATTGACGATTTGTTGACCCATTTGACCGCACAACTGCATTTCCCAAATTTTGGAGGTGTCATCTAACGTCTGCAGGAGATAAATCAACCGTGATAGTTCAAGGGTAGTGCCAGATTAGCTTGGCGCCTTCAGGCGCCAAGCTAATCTGGAACTACCATTGAATTATCGTGGTCAACCCATCTCCTGCTGTAGAGTTAAACTATGCGTCCGCAGTGACCGTACACACCTGTTACATTGATTTCCGGCGATAACTACATAGTTTCACTCACGGACAGATTAAGCCAGTTAGCCCCGAGTCCCTACACCAGGAGATAGATTGACCATGATAATTCAAGGGTAGTGCCAGATGCGCCAAGCTAATCTGGCACTACGCTTGAATTGTCATGGTCATGGTCAATCTTATCTCCTGCAACTGGTACATTGGCTTTAGGCAACACCTCCACAATTTGAGAAATGGGACCTTGGGGCTAAAAGGTCTAACCAAGACACCTGACTGTGACTGTGATATATAACCCCATCGAGGCCGTTGCTGATATTAGATCGCGGTAAAATGGACACAATGTTATGTAATTAACGAAGTCAATGGCAAAATAATAACCGTAACCACTCGTTAGAAGGCATTATACTTGGGTGGGACTTTTCCGGCTACACCCGGATTTCCGGATTAAAATTTTTTTTTTTCCCCCCACGTAAAAAGTGCCCCAAGACCCTCGCTTCAGGATTCAACTTTTTTTTCGGTCCCACACATGCATTATAGCACATTGTATACATATCAGGTTTTGATATTCGTCAAAATAAGTTATTGATAGCAGGGGTTTGCTACACGGACCCTTGTAGGCCTCAGGGAGGTCAAAGGAACCATTGTACCCCGAAGGCCCAAGGCTAATCTGGCACTAACCTTGAATTATCATGGTCACTGCATCTCCTGCTGTAGGGCGCTGGGGCTAAATGGGTTAATGTAAAGATCACTGATCACATTTATACGAACTGATTCCGGAGTTGTAGGGAACGGTTTGAGGGTAACGATTTCAGACACATTTTTTTAAGAGAAAAATACCTACAAATAACGAAACGCGCATAGAAAGGACAACTCCGACACAGTTTACTGTGTGGTAAGTGGCCTTTCTAAGCATGTTTCTTTCTTTACGGGATTTTCTTTTCACTTGCCGGTCACCATTTAGTCAGTTTTGGGGCATGTCAGTGTGTAGTCTGCTTGCGTGCGTACACATGCGCGCGTGCGCGATTTCAAGATTGATTTGACCAGCTTAGTCAAAACAGCCTGGCGGCATTCTCTGTACGTCATAAGTTATTGGTAGCAGGGGTTTGCTACACGGACCCTTGTATGCCTGAAGGAGGTCAAAGTAACCATTGTACCCTGTGGCCTGAGTGGTATGATGGTTACTTTGACCTGCGGAAGGCACATGGTACGGTTTGCGCTAAAGGGATTTGTCGTGTGACGTAGGGATGAAAACGATATTTTTTCCACACATTTTCACTGTTTCATAATTGTTTTGTTTACTTTCATTGTTACACCAGTTTTTAATTTTATTTTTCAAACAGATTTGGCCTATTTGGTGGATGTCATTGTGTATATTCATTCAAGCTCAAATAATGTACATGGATTTCTAGTTGTTGATACCCAGTGTGCTGAACATATATTTACTGCAATTCTGTGTCTTTAATCCTTTGGCTGTTGCCAGCACTTTTTTGTCGAGGCGATTCCTGCAGCCAAAGGGTCAATTTTACTAACGTCCCATCTACTGATATCCCATAATATCCAATTCCTGCAGGAATTATCGCGACCAAAACCGCTACCGACATGCAGAGGTTTAAAGGGGTGTGGGGGTGCTATAATCGTGATGCTTGATTGGCGTTTGTTCGTGATCCGTGAGAAAAGAGTTCGTCATGACACGTGAACTATCATGGCCATCTCATGTTGTGTTGTCATAAGAGTGAATGTGATAAAGGTATCGCACTCCAGCCATCTTCTGTCGTTTACGCTTTTATTAAATGGGTTGCATTGTTTGTCATGAGCACAAGAGACCGCTTAGGCTGCGTTTTCATATAGCTATGCGACAGCCATGCGGTAAGCGACACTTCAGAATCTTAGCTAAGCAGCAGGCGGAAACTCGCATTGTATTAACAGACAGGCGGCATCCCCCCTCTACAGAAGTTGTTTAGAAATTTGCGATTTGTTGTCGCACACGTAAAAAGCACCCTATCGCGTCGCGCATATGGAAACACTCCCTTATTTTTATGCTCTCGATTCGTGTCGCTGTCGCGCGGCTATATGAAAACACCATTAGTCAAAACTGAATATTTTGGGATCTGATACACCGCCAGATGCAGCCCGGCAATGTAGCAACACTAGATGCTACATTTGGCTGCAGTTTGCGGCGTAACTGCAGGCCTGCATCTTGATACACCCAATGCTTGAAATAAATCTGACTGATGGTTCAAGGATGGTGCCAGAATAGCTTGGCGCCTGAGGCGCCAAGCTATTCCGGCACCACCCTTGAACTAAAACAGTTAATCTATTTTCTAATCTGTAATATAGCCTTCATCGGGCAATAAGCAATTTTGTTTACAAAACCGGCCTTAGGATGTAATGCGTTCATGTGATGACCATTTTGTTGACGATGATGGATTTATTGACAAAGTCCAACGCTTTGTTTTTATATTGGCATTATAATATTTATTTGTATGTAAACAATTGTCTTTGTTTTATTTAGTGTGTTTGTTGTTGTTGGAGAGCGGCAGGGTAGTTTAGTTTGTAAAGCACTCGACTCTCACGCGAGTATGTCTGTGTGTGTCTGTGCGCACGCGTGTGTTCGTGTACGTGTGTGTGTGCGCGCGCGTTTTGGTGCATGCGTGCGTGGCTACATGATGTGTGTGCCTGTGTGCGTGCAGATATCAGGTATCTACATTTTATTCCCACGAGCGACCCGCGACCTGGCCCACCTTGCCTATTCCCGTTCCCACTACACCCACCAACACCCCTCCGCCCTCACCCTCTCCCACAACCCCTCCCCTCCCCTCCCACTACCCCCTCCCCCACCCCCTTGCTGCATTGCAACTGACTTACGAAGCCTATTTTGCCTAACCTATCCCCCCCCAAATCACCCAAAGTGTTCTGAATATATACTGACGACCGAAAGAAATGCGACATTTCTGGAAGTGTTTCCGATGATTCCAGAAATTTCGCATTTCTTTTGCTCCTCATTATATTACACAACAACACAATCACTGACAAAAACAAGCAGCCTCTATTACAAACAGAAAGAACAAACAATGGATTTTTTATTTTTTTAAATGTGTACAAGTCATGACGCAGAACCTCATCCGGTTGGTCATATAGATCTGCAAGAGGCATATATTCTCATGAGCCCTGCACGTGCAGGGGCTCATGAAGTTCTATATCTTCGGCTGACCAAGATCGAGCTTATTTGTTCCCCAAACTGTGGACAAAATTCAGGTTTAACCCTGTCCCTGCCGCTGGACGCACATTGTGTTTTTGAAATCTTGGTTAAACTCATTCTACCCTAACACCGAAATCCTCAAATTTTGCCGTTGGTTCTCTGAAGACTGCATTGCAGTGCAGGACATGGATCGACCATGATAGTTCAAGGGTGATGCCAGAATAGCTTGGCGCCCTTTGGCGCCAAGCTATCCTGGCATACCCTTGAACTATCATGGTCGATCCTTATCTTGCTGTGGTGTGTCTGGGGTAGAATAAGTTAACCCCTGTGTCCTTGTGGAGAAGCAGAGCAGACCACAGAGCACATCCTCCAGGACTGTGGGCCCCACCCGGATCTGCCCTGGGGGACTTGGGTGGGGTTAAGTACTTTTTAGTTCCCAGGGTCAGCCCCACAGGGTGGGTTTTCCCCTCTATTCTGGGGCATATGTTTCTGTCTACCCTTGGTCCATTCACTTGTATTTTCCTTCTTTTAAACTCTCCCTACTGTCTGCGCTGTCTGTAGCTCTTGATATTGGATGTGTGTTGCTAAATGGTCTTAAGGCCCCGCCACACGTGCCGGTTGTGCCCCGATTTTGAAGCCGATTCCGATCCGATTGCGATCGGATGACGTCAATTATCCGATCCGGTCCCAATCGGCTGGGAATCTTGTGTCTAGAACCTGCTCTATTTTCCCGATCCGATTCGGCCCCGGTTGTAAGCTTCAACCAATCAGAGCGCGTCTCGCAAAGCACGTCGTTTCACAGTTTGCAAATGGCGGAACACGCCTGTTGTGATCAGTACCACCGCCGTTGCTGATGTTTCGCACGCCTCTTCTCGAATATGATGCAAAACTGCTGATAATGCAAGCACATCATCATCACTGTCAAAACTAGCAGCCATTTTGCAGAACAGGTACGACTTTGATCTTCGGTTCAAACTGGTCTGCTAAACAAGTCGGGAAATGTGTGGCAGTGCACACGTTTTTTTTAGTCCGGCCCGATCACCTACCGATTCGAAAACTGATCGGGAATCGGCCTCAAAACCGGGCATGTGTAGCGGGGCCTTTAGCTTTATTTAGGCCCCATGTCTTAGGTTTATTTAACGTATTGGACCGGCTGGCGACATACATTCAAGTTCAATATTCTGTTTAGTTTTTTTGTTTGTTTTTGTTTTCCACAAGCAGTGCAGGCACGTCTTGAGAAAGTCTTGTTGCTGTCGGGACGTTAAGCAATGTACAATCAGTCAATCAATCCAGGACTGTGGGAACCACCAGCTGCTGTGGGAGGAGATATGGCCGAAGCCCGCCACTCTACAAGAGAAACTGTACGGGCCTGTGGAGGCGCTACAGAAGACCACAGATTTCATTTTGAGAGCCAAACTCCCAAGTGGACGGCGTTCGAGGAGAAGAAGAAGTTAACTCATTGCCAAAGAATGTCATTCGACTAGGGAACATGGATACAAATAGTAGGGGTCAGCAAGAGGCACAGAACCTCATGGGGGGCACATGAGGATCTGTTCCTCTTGCATTTGGGTTCGGCTCGTGTTCCGGGAGTGAAGGGGTTACAGGTACTTTTCTATGAATTCTATGAAATGTCAATTTACGTCTTGGCACTAAGAAACAGTTTTGGGTTGGCTGATTTTTTAAAAATAGAAATCGCGCCGGCAAACATCATCTGCATGTGGGAATTGGTGGGGGGGAGGGGGGAGGGGAGGGGTGATGCATTGGTGGTATTCGTGATTATGTGTGCGAAATCTCCCTACTCTCTCTCAGTTTAAGGCTAGGTTGAAAACTCACTTCTTCCAGATTGCTTTTCCTCAATCGTAGATCCGTGGTCCTGTTGTATAGTATTTGTAATGTTTGACTGTGTGTGTTAGCGCAACGAGTTTTTGCCACAAAAAGATTTTGCGCTATACAAAAACCATTCATTATTATTATTATTGTTATTATTATTTAGTGAGGAAGTTATCGCTCTGATGCCCAGGTCACCTTGACCTGAAGCACACCTGTTTTGACCAATCAAAGACCGCGATTTTGCGGTAAAGTAAAGCTGAGACCAGACCTGCCACTGACATAACCCTTTTGGCTGTCGGCAGCGTTTCCTACAGGAAACATTGCGACGACTGACAGCGCCACTGACATACAAAGGGTTAAAAAGCACTATCCGTACAAGATTGAGACACTGAGTATCCGGCATTAAACTGTTGTCCCCCTGAACATAAATAAGCATTAAGCGTGCATTCACAACTTTAACTGAACAAACACGTATGTGTTTCTTAGTTTATCCCCGGTCTTCGCTGACGAGTAAAACTGAACACAGCCCATCTGCAAGAGGCATAGACCCTCATGAGCCCCCGCGACTGCGGGGGCTCATGAGGATCTATGCCTCTTGCTCAGCCTCGGTGACCAATTTATGTCCTTGTTCCTTGGACTTGCGTGGAATTAGTGAACAAAGGCTTCAGAAACCAAATATGCGCCCACTGAAGGGCAGAGAAGAGGTTCAAAGTTAGCCCACTAATGCAGTCGTTGGTATTCGGTATACAATGCCCCTGGCAGTGCGTGCATTAGGGGGGAAAAACACCAGTGTCTCGTTGCTGATTTATGTTTGGAAATTTTGGCTGGCGTCTATTTTCGGTTGCTCGCCCGGCAAATCGCCGCCCGCTGCACGCCGTGGAAAGTAATATATACTGACGAGCAAAAGAAATGCGACATTTTTGGAATAATCGGAAACACTTGATCAGGTAAATGATTAGGTATTGACAGAGACAATAGTTATAGAGAGAGACAATAGGAGACCCGTAAGACAATGAATTCAATAAAGCCACATCAGTCATTAAATTACGTCATTTTTAATAATAAAATTTTTGACCCCATTACGCCCCCGTTATTACCCAATCAACCCTTTGATTTTAAAAAACTGACGAGCATGACTGATATGGCTTTATTGATCTAATTATCTTACGGGTCTCCTATTGTCTCTCTCTATAACTAGTATTGTCTCTGTCAATACCTAATCATTTACCTGATCAAGTGATGTCAAGTGAAACTTAATACTTATTAACAAGTTGCAACTAACTTTTAGGAACCTGCAGAGGTAACCTTTAAGTGTGTTGCCATAAGAACTTATTAATTACTTACCCTAAGTTCTTACAAGTACTTACCCTAAGTTCTTACAAGTACTTACCCTAAGTTCTTACAACAACTTGACTCAAGTCCCAAGATACTGAGACAGATTTGTCAAGATACAAGGACAATAAAAAAAACTTTTTTTTCTCAGTAGTACTCTACTCAAGGATCATGTTCATAAACATGGCCATGGTCGCGATTTAGGTGTTGTCAGAGACAATAGTTATAGAGAGAGACAATAAGAGAGTACTAATGTATCAAAAATCAAAAAGGCCGCACTAATCATGGTCGCCACTTTTTCAAAAAACAAAAGGGTGATTATGTGGTAATAGAGAGGTTATGTGATGTCATATATTTTCTTATCAATAAAGGCGAGATTTAATGATGGGTGCGGCCTTATTGAAATTTGATTCTTAGTACTCTCTTATTGTCTCTCTCTGTCAGTACACCCAGTGTGTTCTATTGTCACCTTAACTTTGTCAGATGTACCTTCTTGTTTAAAAAAAAACAAACAGACTCATATTATACTCATATGCAGGCTTTTAACATCTTGTGTTGTGAGATACACAGTTGTGTATTCAACACTGTAGTTTTGTTATTTGCTGCTTGTTTGTTTGATTACAAAGTAAAGTAGGTGATGCACTGGGGGGGGGGGGGGGGGGGCTGTGCATTATCGACCAATGATCATAGACCTAGTTTGGTTAAAGCACACACACACACACGCACGCGCGCGCACACACACACACATACGCACGCACACACACACAAATAGGAAAGAAGGGTGCGCTAAGTAAGTGACTGGAAACAATGAAAATGCAAGCCCCCCCCCCCCCCCCCCCCACAACTAGATCTATGATCATTGCGGGTCGATAATGCACAATTCTCTCATCTGATAGTGCTTTTACCTACTTTACTTTTTAATCTTTCTAGAATATTAGGACTGGCTGTCTCCCCTTTTCGTTTGTTTGTTGTTGTTGTTGTTTTTTTTCTAGTAAGCAACGGTGAAGGACTATGGTCGACTATGATCCAACAACGCGGAGCTGGCGCTTGAAATGAACTTGAAGAGATAAATATTGCACAAGCTTAACCCCCTGCACAGCCGAGAAACGTTTCTTCGAAGAGAAAGAAATACGTCGTTTCTGAGTTTAAACCCTTTCCAAAAGTCATTATTGAATAAATTACATTACGCATAATCTTCTGTTACGCATAAAAAAGCACGCGTGCTCACCGGCTTTGACCGAAGCTCGCATTGTATCGGTCAAACTGAGCACGCGTGATATCTTTTGCGTAATCTCTTTATAACAAACAGTGACATCACTGAAACACGCAAAAGGTGCCTTCTCTAGAAAATGCTTCGAGTGGTAAAATTCGCCCCAATAAAATGTGTTCTCAATGTTTGTCATGCCTTCACTAAGACCTCCTTACGCATCGTTTCCCAAGTCACGTGAATCGGCACACGTGACCGTCAGCGGTGTGAATACTGCGCCGTTGCCGTCCACGCTGGGAACTCTCCAATGTAGAAAGCAGAAGAAGCGCAGAAAAGTCTTCATATTACGATATTCTCCATTCAGTACAGGAATGGACTCCTTTGTTGTCGAAACATCCCGAATGCCAGAAACAAAAGTGAAAATAAGTTAGTCGTTTAGTACAGCGTTGTAAGACATACAAAGACAGTTTAGGAAGGAGACATGCGAAATACCGGACGAGGCGAACGCTACCCAGCTGCAAGAGACACAAACCCTCATGAGACCCCGCAGTCGGGCGGAGTCTCGTGAAAACTTACGTCTCTTGTCGGTCCTGTGTTCGTTGTGCCCGTTTCTGGTCCCATGCAGTCAGATTGTCTCCTTCACGCCATTGTCGGCCAGTGCCAATGTCGGCTTCAGCTGCGTGAATCGCGATCACTGGCAGCGAAGGGGTTAAGGCTTTCTCGGAGAAGGCCACCTCATCGTGCACTCTTTTGAAGACAGCTCCAGAGGTTGAAGATGTGGACTTCAGCGTAGTTGTTTGGTCAGGATCCTGTGTCCTACGCAGCTGACAAGATCGATAGGTCAAGGCTACGCCCCGACGCGCATTAAGGTCATCGGGCCGACGTTGGCCCGCGCACATCTGTGCGCGGGCCGACGACGGCCCCGATGACCTTGCGCGCAGCACCGGCCACGCCCCGACGCCCGTCATTAGACCCTCGACACACGAAATTCGACACTGCACACTCAAAACTATCCTCAAAACCGTTGGCACCAAACAGTCAACCCATGTCATACTGGGGCTAAAAGCTTTAAATTTGTACACTGCCATATATGCAAGCTACATTATAGTACTTACAGATAAGGATATAGACCAATGGCTTTAGTTCAAGGATGGTGCCACAATAGCTTGGCGCCTAGAGGCGCAAAGCAAATTCTGGCACTACCCTTGAACTAATTTAGTCAAACTTATTTCACACACTGGTGTATTCCGAATGATAAGGGTTAAGTGACCCCAAATCCGTAGACATAAACCAAACGATCGCGACATCCTCAATTTGAGGACATGAACAGGCTGAGCTCTGCAAATGTGGTTGCGGCAAGATGCACAGAACTCAACTGTGAAGGAAAACGACATTAACCTTTTTAGCCCCGAATCCCTACAGCAGGAGATGGATTGACCATGATGATTCAAGGATAGTGCCAGATTAGCTTGGCGCCTCAAGGCGCCAAGCTAATCTGGCACTACCCTTGAATTATCATGGTCAATCCATCTCCTGCAACCGATACATAGTCGTTAGGCAACACCTCCAAAATTTGAGAAATGGGACCTTGGGGCTGAAAGGGTTAAGTACATTTTTTTTGTGAAAAGCGAAATTAACATTGTAATACAATAAATATCTTGCTTTTCACAACAACAACACCCACCACTTACTGTCTTTTACAGGACAGAGATTGTAAATATCACGTGACTGCAACAGACAGTAAATCTATTTTTGTGAAAAGCGAGATTTGCACTGTAAGACAATGAAAGTCTGGCTTTTCACAAAATTGGACTTCGTTTCTGTCGCCTTAACGCGCAGGGCAGATTATCAATATCAAGTCAAGAACAAAACACAGACAGTCGATTTTTTTGTGAAAGCTAGATTTTTTATTGTAAAACAATGACAATCTCGCTTTTCACAAAAATGGACTTGCTGCTTTTTGCCTGATCAATATCGTTCGCCTATGTAGCTACAAGGGCACATAAAAACCTCTGCTTGTTTCAGTTGGCTGATGAGGATCCTGTAAGGGCTCATGCCTATCTCTGTTTCTTGCAAAAAGAAGGAGTCGGTTTCAGGTGCTCAAGAGAACCTACATCCCTTGCAGATCTGTCGTCAGTTGGCACAACCCGCTTTCGAGAAAAGCGCGGGGTTCGGTGCACAACAATGAAATTCTCGCTTTTCGAACAGAAAGGACGTACTAGATTTTGGCCAGATGCCGGCAGAGATGGTACGGTGTGTTTACTGGAGGGGCTGCTGCCCTCTTTACCTACTGTTTGCATTATATCATGAAGATTTGTTTTTTTGTTTGTAAACAAAAAGGTTTCCGAGCACTCCGTTCAAGTGCTCGTGCCTTACACGATGACTACAAACAGACTACCGGTGATCTCCCAGGGCTCAAGCCGTCTGACGTCCGGTAAAACCACTTGATCGAATTTGTTTGTAGTTTGTTCAATCGATGTAACTCATTCTACCCCAGACACACCACAGCAAAGATGTGGATCGACCATGAAAGTTCAAGGGTGATGCCAGAATAGCTTGGCGCCTATGGGCGCCAAGCTATTCTGGCATCACCCTTGAACTATCATGGTCGATCTGTGTCCTGCACTGCACTGCGGTCTTCAGATGACAACGGCAAAAATTGGGGATTTCGGTCTTGGGGTTACTTACTTACTTACGCCTGTCACCCTTCCCCGGGTATCGGCCGTCGACGAGAGACCTCCAGGGACTCCTGTCCTGTGTTTCTCCTTCGATTTTACTCCAGGTGGTTCCCAGTCTCTTGATGTCTGCTTGGAGGTCTCGACGCCAGGTGTTTCTCGGCCTGCCTCTTTTCCTCTTTCCCTGGGGGTTCCATGACAATGCCTGCCTAGTGATACTGGAAACTGGCTTTCTCAGACTGTGACCAATCCATCCCCATCTTCTTCGCCCAATTTCATTCTCTGCTGTTATCTGCTCTGTTCTCTCCCAGAGTCTGACGTTGCTGATCTTCTCTGGCCAGTGGATTTTCAAAATTCTTCTAAGGCAACTGTTTATGAAGATCTGTACTCTGTTGACTGTGGTTTTTGTCAATCTCCAAGTCTCTGCTCCATATAGGAGAACTGCTTTTACGTTGGAGTTGAAAATCCGGACTTTGGTGTGTTGTGACAGCTCTCTGGAACTCCACACTTTTTTCAACTGGACAAAGGCTGCTCTGGCTTTACCGATTCGTGCTCTGACATCTGCATCAGTGCCGCCTTTTTTTGTCTATGATGCTCCCGAGATAAGTGAAGGACTCCACCTTTTCCAACGGGATGCCAGCAAGCAAGACTGGTTCTTCCCTGGTTGCGTTCAGCCTCATTGTCTTTGTTTTCTGTTTGTGGATGGTGAGGCCCACTTGGGACGAGATGTCAGCAAGCCTCGTGGTCTTGTCCTGCATTTGTTGATGAGTGTGGGACAGTAAAGCCAAGTCGTCTGCAAAATCGAGGTCGTCAAGCTGTGTCCACAGTGTCCACTGTATTCCACTTCGACTGTGCTGTGTGGTCCTCTTCATGACCCAGTCTATGGCCAGTAGGAAGAGGAACGGAGACAGCAAACACCCCTGCCTGACACCGGTTCTGACCTGGAGCTCCCTGGTGAACTGCCCTTCGTGGATCACGCCACATGTCATGCCATCGTAGCTGCTCTTGATCAAGCGGACGAGCTTTGTGGGTACACCGTAGTGTCGTAGGAGTTTCCACAGAGTCTCTCGGTCCACGCTGTCAAATGCTTTCTCGTAATCCATAAAGTTGACGTTCAGCGGGGAGCTCCACTCCAAAGACTGTTCCACGATGATGCGGAGAGTGGCGATCTGGTCTGTACATGATCGGTTTTTCCTGAATCCTGCTTGCTGGTCTCTCAGCTGGGGGTCAACGGAGCTCTTCATTATCTCCAGGATGATCCTGTTGAAGACCTTTCCTGGTACTGACAGCAAAGTGATTCCTCTGTAGTTGGAACACTTGCTGAGGTCGCCTTTCTTGAGAAGCTTGATTAGGTACCCCTCCTTCCAGTCAGCCGGCATCACCTCCTCTTCGCAGATCTTTCCAAACAGTGGGTACAACAGCTCTACTGTTGTCTCTAGGTCTGCTTTCAGAGACTCCGCTGGGATGCCATCTAGCCCTGCTGCTTTGCCGTTCTTCAAAAGTGCCACTGCTCTTCTGATCTCTTCCCACTGTCACAGCTGATGGGTAGGTCGGTCTCTGCTGGCTGGATGTCTGGGGGGCTCGGGTGGGCTGGGTCTGTTCAGTAACTCTTCAAAGTACTCGGCCCATCTGTCAAGTTGGTCTGCTCTGTCTGCAGTAGGCTTGCCTTCTTTGTCTTTTACTGGTCTTTCTGTATGGCCATACTTGCCCGACAATATTCTGGTAATGTCGTAGAGCTGTTTCATGTTGCCGCTGCTTGCTGCCTTTTCTGCCTCTGCTGCCAGGCTGTCTGTGTAGGCCCTCTTGTCTGCCCTGATACTCCTCTTCACCTCGCGGTTGGCTTCCCAGTATTCCTCCTGTGCCCTTGCTTTGGCTGCTCTCGTGCGACTGTTGTTGACAACTGCTTTCTTCTGCTTCCTCACTTCTATCTTCTTCAAGGTCTGTGCCGACAGCCAGTCCTTGTGATGGTGTTTCCTGAACCCTACAGTGTCTTTGCAGGTTGCGTTCAGCGCCTCTCTAACTGCCTTCCACTGCTGCTCTGTGGTGACCGCCTCCTCTTCATTTACTAGCTCCTGTAGCGCTTGAAACCGGTTGGACAGCACCAGTTTGAACTCTTCGGTCTTGGGGTACAAACAGTTAACCCCACGTCCCCATTTCCAAAATTTTAGAGGTTTCACAAGTTGCAGGAGACGGATCGACCATGATAATTCAAGTTTAGTGCCAGATTAGCTTGGCGCCGACCAGCAGGAGATAGGTCGACCATGATAATTCAAGTTTAGTGCCAGATTAGCTTGGCGCCGACCAGCAGGAGATAGGTCGACCATGATAATTCAAGTTTAGTGCCAGATTAGCTTGGCGCCGACCAGCAGGAGATAGGTCGACCATGATAATTCAAGTTTAGTGCCAGATTAGCTTGAATTATCATGGTCGATCCGTCTCCTGCTGTAGGTCGTCGGGGCTAAATGGGTTAATGTCATGGGAACAACAGACTTATTTACACAGCACGTGCCTAAAAAAGTAAACAAACCAAACAGAAAACAAAACAGAAACATGTCATAAATTAAAACAAAGTTGTCTCTTTGGGCGGAAAAAACTCCAACAAACCCACTGACACAAACTAAACAGACAAAACCAAAGCAAGCCAAGTCAAGAAAAACCAAACAAACTTAAAGCACACCGAAGTGTACCAAACCAAGCCAAGCCAAGCCATGCCATGCCATTCCTAGCCAAACCAAACCAAGCCAAGCCATGCCTAGCCAAACCAAGCCTAGCCAAGCCATGCCATGTCATGCCATGCCATACCATGTCAAACCAAACAGAGGGAAAAACCCGATGTAAAAAAAAAAAAAAAAGCACACCACACCACATCACACTACTCCGCACCACACCACAACACGACAAAAAAAAAAAGCAACACAGAGCAGATTGATGTTTTAAAATCCGTTTAGCCCCGGCGTCCTACAGCAGGAGACGGATCCACCATGATAATTGAAGGGCAGTGCCAGATTAGCCTGTTGGCGCCAAGCTAATCTGTCGCTACCTTTTAATTATTATAGTCGTTCGCTTGTGTCAAAGACGGTGGCGGTTCAAAAATCAAAAGAAATTTTAATACTGACTGAGATTGAACGTCTTATCCTAGTCTCATAAACAATGTATCACAAAATAGTCTCACCTTGGCCGACTGGAATGGGTAGCAGTCCCTTGCCCTTCATACGGGCAGTCTCTGCCCTTCATACAATCCGGTCGGCCAGGCGGCCAAGGTAAGAATTATTTCAAGTGCACAGGAATCCACCAACTGTGTTTGACCCGCTCAAGGGCTTATGGTGTGCAAACAGATTACGAACAGGTTCCAATTTCATTTTGAAGTATTTGCTTGTTCTCGGAAGTGTGTGACTGTCAGAAAATAAAGTGACAGAGCGTGATAGTATTACAGTGTATGCATTTTATCCAGAAGATGTGATAACTTCTTGTCGGCTAAGCACACACGTGGATAGGTTTCTTCAAATGCGTTGTGGATTCTTGTCGCTTAAACAAAAAAAAAAAAAGTTTATTTCGGTTGTGGTTGTTGTTGCAGTTATTGTTTTGTTGAGCATTGTTGTGGGGTTTTTGTCGTTGTTTACTTGCATTATAAGTTTTGTTTGTTGCATGGCTTCCGGACTGACTTGTAGACATTTTTTATTGAGTTTGTGTTCTTGTTACTTTTAGTCCAGTTCCTGGCACCATCCTTGAACTATCATGCTCGATCTGTCTCTAGAATCGTAATACAGTCCCTCAGAGGGCAACTTTAAAATTTGGGATTTCCGGTCCTGGGGCGGAATGTGTTAATACATGCAGCTCGATTGTTGTGAGTTCTTGCTGCTAGTGCTGGTGCTGTCCAGCCAAAGAAGGTACGGACTGGACAACAAAGCAGATCAAACAAACAGAAGCCTTTCGTCTTTGGCCTCGTCCCTTCCACTAGACGCATATTTTGTTTTTGAACTCTGTATTTACTCAGCGAGGCAAAAAGCCGGAACCGTCAGTGGGGCATGGATACAAACTGGTCTCAGCAAGAGGTGTAGATCCTCACGAGCCCCCAAAATTGCAATTGCGGGGGCTCATGAGGATCTATGCCTCTTGCAGCTGGGTGGCGTTCAGTTGTTTGTTTTTTTTTCTCTCGTCAGAGAAGTGGTTAAACGATCCCGAAGGATCTGAGCTAAAGTTTGACTCCATTCAGAATCCACTTTATTTTGGCGACCATTTATTCATGTGTTTATGAGTCTTACTTTTAAAAGCCTCAGGGTCCAGAATCAGAGACCAGCACACACAATTCTGCCCTTATGTGACAAAATCCCGTATGTACATTTTTCAGAAAAGCAAGATTTTCATAGCACTATTGACCTTACCCCAAACCTCGTCCCCGACTGTTTCGGCGGAATTGAATTACCATTATTACCATAATCATTTGTAATCGGATTGTCTTATTCCCACGTCCACCCCCTCCTCGTGTCTCGTTAGCACTCCTACCTCCCTCCCCTTCCTCCCCCCCCCCCAACCTTTTCCCCCTCCACCTCCACCTCAACCACCCCTCCACCCCCTCCCATCCTTCCACACTGTACTTTACGTCAAAAATAAGCCATACCTCCACGTAACCCAACCTTGTCCGCCATTTACACTGGGCCATTAAAAACAGTCAAAGAACGAACCGATTTCAGTCTTTTAATTGTCACGCATATGCAAGACAAACCAGTTTAGAATATAAGTTATTGGTAAGCAGGGGTTTGCTACACGGACACTTGTGAGTCCGTGCAGCAAACCCCTGCTACCAATAACGTATTTGTTTTCATTCCTCCACTATTTTCGTAAAAAAACACAAACCAACCAACAAACAAACAAACATAAAACAACAACTAAAATCTTCTGACCAGACATGACTGACGTCCAAAGAATATACATGTATACATAATAGAATTATGACGTAATATAAGATCTGTAATTGACGCTGCCGTTTGCATGACCATCAGCATTGTCTACAAATTGTCAGAGTAATGCAACGGAAGAGGTGAGTGACTGTTTGCCTCAAACGACTTCAAAAGTCTTCAATAACATATTGGCATAGGACGCTCACGTGCTTCGATGTCGCAAAGATTCTTTCTTTAGTGGTCTGATACACACTATTGCTGCAAATGTGTGCTGCAAACAAATCCAGTAGCGTGCCAAGTGTTTTGAACAACATTAAGTAACTTTGTACTTTAAAACGCTTTGGTGCTCTTTTACAGAATAAAACTGGCATCCAAGACGCGTCCCAAAGAGGCTACAAAAAGTCCGCCATTAGTCTACAAGGGTTTTTGTAGCTCGGTCATGTGATACAGTTTGCGCTAAAATGATTGGTCGTGTGACGTAGTGATGAAAACAATAATGCTTGTCGCGGGGGGTATTGCAGTCTAAATAAACTTTTATTGTTAGCTTCTACGTTTTGCTGGCTAGAACTTCAGTATCCTTATTTTTAACCCATTTAACACCAAGGCCGCATTTCCCAAATGTGGAGGTGTCACCTAACCAGCTGCAGGAGATGGATCGTCCATGATAAATCAAGGGTAGTGTCAAATTAGCTTGGCGCGCTCAGGCGCCAAACTAATCTGCCACTACCTTTGAATTATCATCGTCGATCCGCCTCCCTGTGTACTACGTGGAGGCTAAATGCCTCTGCATTTCAAAATGGGGAAGAACTCTTAATATGACATAATATGCCTACTGATTGCATATGTCCACTCAAAACTGTCAAACAGCTGCTATATTCTCAGTGATTACATAACCATAACTCATACAAATACAGTGATGATACACCGGATGGTACAGGCATGGCTGTGACGTAGATAGAAATTAAATTATGACTTCCTTCTCGTCATGAAAAAATAAATCTCTTGTGATCAGCTTGACCGATAAAATGCGAGCTTTAGCTCGCATTTTATCGGCCGAGCTGATCACTCGTGCTTTAATTTTTTGTAGTATGAGGTCAAGCATAAGTTCATTTATTTATACAACTACTTTTGAAAGTGGTTTTGCATTTGAGTTAAATCAATATTCTTTCCTTCGAAACGGTGCTTGCTTCGCTGCTTACTTAGACTTCGCCACACTGGCGTCGGAGAGAGCACAGGCTTTATCACCACACCTAAACTGAGATAGCCTTGTACCACACGTCTCCGTGAAATGGCCGTAGTCGCCTGCTCGGCGTTAAACCCAATTAACTAACTAACCTGTACCACACATGCGCAAAAAAGGGCGTGAGTTGTATTAAAAAAAAAATTGCTGACAGTCAGATGCCTCCGCCCCCCCCCCCCCCCCCCCACCGATTTTCTCCCTACACATTCCATCAACTCTTTTTTCGGGCTCTGCTTATGGGGCGGCACTTGATATGCTCCACAGCATTTTATTATTTACGCACTTAAGATTAACGCTCAAAAGCGTTTCATTACGCACATTTTGTGAAGAAATGCGCACAACACGCCCTACATTTAGTCCTTGTTTTCATCTCACTTCCGTGTGTGTGTGTGTGTGTGTGTTTCTCTTTCGCTCTCGCCCATGCAACCAACAACACTGTCAACAGTACTGGTGGCTTCATGCACAAGAGGTTTAACTACCACTTTCACCACCACTGGGCATGAGCGAAATATGTCCATTTGCCTATTTGGTTCGTGCTAGTGCTTATCTGTGAGTGCGTGTTTATTAAAATTTTGTCCTAATTCTGTTTCTTTTTTTGTGATCCTGATGTGTTGTAAATCGCTTCCGAGCTTGCTTTTCTGTGGGGAAGAACGCTATATAAAACTCTGTATTATTATTATTATTATTACTATTAGTATTATTAATTATTTGAAACCATTACATCAACACATATACACATGTCAACCGTCATATTGCTCATACGCCTGAAGGTCATGGATATAAATCCGACCAGTTAGCGGCATGAACCCACATGTGCCACCGCGAATGCGGGGGCTCATGAGGGTCTATGTCGGTTGCTGTCGGGTGTTTTCGAACAACAAAGGAGTCACTTTCTGAAAATTCATGACGACGTTTCAAATATGCACCTGCACCCGCTTAAAGTCCGGGTCACTACCTTCAGTGTAGGGTATTATTTTCTTTCCTGAAAACGGCAGGATTACTGAAGAGGCCGCAATAAAAAGGCAAAATGAATTAATTCACACTAAACGGTGGTGTGAGCGACGCTTGTTAAAACTGTTATTCACCAGCTGCGGGAGATGGATAGACCGTGATAGTTAGTTAGTTGGGTTTAACGCCGAGCAGGCGATTAAGGCCATTTCACAGAGGGGATCGACCATGATAGTACGAAGGTAGCCGTAGCATGAGTGCGGCACCTCCCACGATGGATCAGAAATGATGAAATGTTTGTCTGTGCAGCGCTCACAAATGACGGTCGAAGGGTAATGCCAGATTAGCTTGGAGCCTTTACAAGCGCAAATTTAACGCTAACCTTAGCATATCTTTCGTGAAACAGCTCCGACCCTGACCCTTTAACTTATTTGGCTCCACGCCCACTTTTCCCAAATTTTGGAAGCGTCCCTTAACGACAGTACCATTGCAGATGGATCGACCATGATAATTCAAGGGTAGTGCCAGATTAGCTTGGCGCCATCAGGCGCCAAGCTAATCTGGCGCTACTCTTGAATTATCATGGTCGATCCATCTCCAGCTTTAGGGTGTTGGGGTTAAACGGGTTACGTGAAGTCGGACGTGTAAAATTTCACTCGCAACCACACCCCCCCCCCCCTTTCCTTAAATTACAATTGAAAGTTTTTGAGTAACCACAGTTATTCCAAGATGATGGTCCTTAATGACAGGTAATAATGACGGAAAAACTGAGGCCATGATAATTGCTTCCCCGAGGTTGACGAAGACGCTGACACTCCCCCCGTCATTACAAATCTGTGGTGCCACTGTCCCCTTCTACCCCCATGTAAAAAATCTGGGTGTCACACTTGATAGTAGCCTGTCCATGCGCCTTCATGTGAACAACGTTTGCAGATCCGCCTATACTGAACTGCGACGTATTGCTTCAGTCCGCCACTATTTGACACCTGAAGCAACTAAAGTACTTGTCTGCGCTTTTGTTTTGTCTAAATTAGACTATTGCAATGCTCTTTTGGCTGGCTGTTCCCAGTGTCTGATTGGCAAACTCCAGAAAATTCAAAACTCAGCTGCTAGGTTGATTCTTAGAGTCCCTAGATCAGATCATATCACACCCCATCTGTCTGCCCTACACTGGTTACCTGTAACGGCTAGGATTCAGTACAAAATTTCATGCATGACTCACAGTTGTATTACCTGTTCCTGCCCACACTACCTTGCCTCTCTTCTCCAGCTGTATACGCCCTTGAGACAGAATTTGCGCTCTGCTGCCGACCCTCGAGTTTTACGTATCCCTCTTGTCAAAACAAAGTCGTTTGGTGAGAGGTCATTCAGATACCAGAGCCCAGTTGTTTGGAATGATCTCCCACGCGAACTGAGATACGTGGATTCGAGAGAGGCATTCAAGCGTGCCCTAAAGACCCATATGTTTTCTGTCAGCTACAAATGACTTTGTCACACACCTGTCATGTTAAAGTCATCTCTATCTATTTATAGAAGTAGTGTGTGTGTGGGTGTGTGTGTGAATGCCAGTATGAGTCCATGAGCGTAGCACTTTTGAATGGTGACTTTATAGCTTGTTTACAGAGTGCGTTGTATTTTGTTTTTGTACTTTTTGTTAATTCCATTTTTGTAATTAGTTATTTTTTGTACATTAGTTTTTGTTAAGCGCCTAGAGCTCTAATCTGAGGTTAGGCGCTATACAAGTACTCATTATTATAATCTCTCATGAAGGTGGTCGCTGAAAACAGACTGTGCTGTAGCTGGCATAAATGGTGCTGAGGTGGAGGGAGGGGGGGGGGGGTGGCGTTTGTTTTCTTAACGACTGTTTTCGTCCTACGTGATTCGCGACAGAGGACGTCCGTGATCAGTAAAGCCATTGTGTCTGCCTTCCGACTTCCAAAGTCAAAAGAGGGTAAGCCCCTTTTTTTTATAAAAAGCGAGATGTTCACTGTAATACAATACAAATCTTGCTTTTCTTAACCCATTTAGCTCTAACGCCCCTCAGCAGGAGATGGCTTGACCATGATAATTGAAGGGTAGTGCCAGATTAGCGTGGCGCCGGATTATCATGGTCAATCCATCTCCTGCAACTGGCGTGTAGTCGTTAGGTGACACTTCCAACATTTGGGAAGCGCGGCCGTGGACCTAAATGGGTTAAGCATGAACTTTTCGCCTTCACAGTGGTGGCACTTCTGCGATAGGTCGTTCGCCCACTCTGGAAAATTACCAGTGAGCACCTTTCCCGGCATTCGTCCACTGACTGCTCTCGTTACACAGACTGACACACGAGCACGGATATAAAAGGGGGCCCACAGCGAAACTCTTGATCCAAAGCCGCCAACACACTCGGCGCTATAGCAGGTACCAGTTATTGGGTTTGAACAGCAAGAACAGAGCGAAGTCCATCTGGAAGGTTTCACAATGAAGTCGCTTCTCGTCTTGCTAATCTCTATCGGATGTGTCTGGGTCTGCCAGGCAGCTACGTAAGTCCATTCTTTATTTCAAAATCCAGACCAAGAAGATGACTGCTTCAGCTTGCTCGGAGAAAGAAACACGCTTAGAAAAGACTAACTGTCTTTCAAAGCGCGTTTCTTTCTCCGTTGGTTTTTTTTTTTTTTTTTTTTTTTTTTTTTTTTGTAGGTAAAGAGAAGGCATTCGTTTGCTTTGTACAGAAATCTACCGAAAGTAAAGTTTCGTTCATTTATTATTTTTGTCTACGTTTTTTTTTTCTTCCATTTTATAAAATATTTTTTTATGTGTTTGTTTGTCTGGTGTTTGTTTGTTGTTTCTTTCTTTGTTTGTTTTGGGGGTGTGTTGTCGTATTGTTCCTTATTTGTATTGTATATTTGATTGTTTCCTTATCAGTTTATCTCTCTTAGATTTATTCCTATTCATCTTGCATACCTGTGGCAGTTTGGATGTTAAAACATCCGGAGTAAGCATGATTATTTAGTTTTTTCGACTTCGCGTCATCCTTTAATCACCTCTCTTGGCTTGACTTCGCGAACGAAGATTTTATAGGAGTTGCCCACGACGTCTGCAGGCTTGTTCGTGGCTGCGGAGGCCAATCCGAGACAGGCAGGTTCGACCGCAGTGGCTGCAGGGGAAGGTATGGCCAGGGTTCTGAGCTGCGGCATCTCTGTTTTTTCTCCTGAGCCGCTTGTCCTTAAGGCTAGCTCTGTGAGAGTCCTCAAAGGAGACAGCTGCCTTGTAAATGGTGGAGCGCCAGGTGTCACGGTCCGCAGCAAGCGAAGACCACTGGTGGTGGTCGATTTGGCAGGCACTAAGTGACTTCTTGAGACAGTCTTTGTATCTCTTCTTTGGTGCCCCTCTGTCACGGTGTCCAGTAGCAAGCTCGCCGAACAGTGTGATCTTTGGTAGGCGATGATCCTCCATCCTGGAGACATGCCCCGCCCAGCGGAGCTGTGTCCGCAGCAGCAAAGCCTCGATGCTCACAGTTTCAGCCTGTTCAAGGACCTCGACGCTGGTGACATAGTCACTCCAGTGAATGCCCAGGATGGTACGCAGGCAGCGCTGGTGGACCATCCTGGGCATTCAAAAAATCCGGAGTAAGCATGATTATTTAGTTTTTTCGACTTCGCGTCATCCTTTAATCGCCTAGACAGTGGAAATTTGCCTAGTTAGCGATTGTGGCAGTAATTCTTCTCAGGAGGTGGCAAAATACTGGTGTCTCGTCACGCTTATAGAGGCTAGCCTCTATAAGCGTGACGGGACACCAGTACTTTGCAACCTACTGAAAAGGAAAAAAATAATGCAATTCTTTTTTTCAGCCTCGCGTCATCCTTCAATCACCTGGACAGTGGGAGTTTGCCTTATTAGTGATTGTGGCAGTAATTCGTCTCGGTAGGTGGCGAAGTATTTAGCTCATAAGCGTGACGGGACACCAGTACTTTGCAACCTATTGAGGAGAAGATCACAATGCAATTATATCACCTTGTTCTTGTGTCCGCGTGTCACAGGTGTTCCTACAGCTGCACTCAGCAGGTGAAATACTACACCACGTGTGGCTGGTTTGGATGGAGCCGCTGTACCAGATACAGGTATGGTACCACCGGTCAAGGCAACCACCTATGGAAATGCTACGTTTCCATAACCATGAACCCGATACCATAACGCGGGAAGGGAATTTTCGTTAAAAATTCGAGGAGCGCGTGTTTCCATATAAAACGTGCGACATCAAAATTCCGCCTTTGTTGGAACCACTGATATGACGCAAAAAAAAATGAAAATGGTGCGAGAGCGTGTGATATATAATAAATTTAATACATAATAATACCGTTATTATATAGGCGCTTTTTCTCAATTTTGGGGAAATCGACTCAAAGCGCCGCGAACTGAAACCGAACACACACACTCACGTAACAGACACGGATTTACGCCATTTAAGACAAACACAGTACAAGACAGACGAAGGGCCAGTTCAGCTACTGAAGTTACAGAGATTTTGATCGCTTGTATTTGAAATGTGTAAAGTGGCCAGAGACCGGTCCCGACGTGTGGGGGGTGGGGGGTGGAAGAACCGGAGTACCCGGACAAAGAACCCCCGACGCTCCGCCCGAATTAACGGTGATACTTACCAGAGGAGAAAAATCCAACGCCGGAACCCGGTATCGAACCTCGCACCTTTGGCATTGGTGGCAGGCGCCTTAACCACTGCGCCACGGACAAAATTTACGTCATATTTCGGTTCGAACACATACGATATCCGAAAAAAAAATCGCTCCCCCTAGCCTGGGTGAAATAAATCCCCCCCCCCCACCCCCACCCCCCCCCCCACAAAAAAAAAAAAAAAAAAAAAAAATCGTGTCGTGTTCGTTTTGCTGTCGGATGCGAAATTCGGTACTGCATCGGACAAATGAAAACACACAATCATAAAAGCGACTTGCGCGAACTGTTTTGTCTCCGACCCGCATCGGATTGTGATCGTATTCGTATCGGATTGGAGCTTATGGAAACGTAGGTTAAGGCGATCATCTTCTAAGCCCGTAGGCAAAGGTCCTCGGGGTCTCGACGGTAGAGAGGGGGGTTGTGGGTGTTTTTCGACAATTTATATCGATTCCAAAATTCCAGGATTTTTGGACCACATATTTCCACACCCTAACGCCGCCCATATTTTTCAGCGCCTCGGGATACCGTCCGTAAATTACTGTCCGCTACTGAACACGCCACTGCATTATTGTTTGAACAGTCACCATTTTATGTACCTCTCAGCAGAGTAGTTACCATCAGGGGGTTAACACCTGAGCTAATTAATCCATCGGTTATGTAAACATTTACACACTAAAATGCAGTTAATCAGCGCGGACCATTTGCGTAGCTTATGTGTGGTGTATTTCGGGAATTTCCGATTTGGTTATAACCAAAACAGTAGTTCCCTTCCCTTAGAAATCTATTTGTAGCGGCTTACGGCTTTTGCCGCTCCAGTTTCTGAGAAAAGAAAAACAAAATTACTCACTTATCTATAACAATCAACTAAACAAGGTTAATCTGACTGCTAACAATGTACAGCTCAATCGGTTATATGATTAATTAGCACCACAGACCTGTAAATCGATCAATACAGAACCGGTTGCCGGAAAAGACCCATTGCACAACTTCCGGTATTGATCTGCTTATATTTAAGTAGGTAAAAATAACTACATTATCTTGGGCCGAGACTGGCCTGGTGGTTTCGGCTCCGTCACGCATGTACCGAGTAGACCTTGGGCCAGTTTACTAGGTACGTGTGTGGCGTCGCGGTTCGAATCACCTCGAAATCTCAGAAATTTTTGTTTCGATAAATGTCTGAGCTGTGAGATTTCCACTGGGGTGTGACGATCCAATAATTAAAATAATTAAAAAAATGCCGGAAAATAAATAAATAAAATAAAATGTGCGCACGGGTAAAAAAGGGGGATAAGGGGGGAAGGGGTGGATAAGGGGGGTAGGGGAATAAGGGGGGTAGGGGAATAAGGGGGGGGAATAAGGGGGGGGTAAGGGGTTAAGGGGGGGGGTTGGGGGGGGTGTGTGTGTGTGTGTGTCTGTCTGTCCTTCCTTCCCTTGTCCCGTCTGGGCGACGGAACGCCAATCCATTTCCCAATGCCTCTTCAAGGGGGCATGTTTGACTCCCTCTTGAAAAGGCCGATTGGGAAATGGATGATGTGTGTGTGTGTGTGTATATATATATATGAATATGTGGACATTGACTAAAAAAAAAATGGTATAAATGGTATTGGAATGTATTTTTTTCTATCTCTAATAACTAATTAATATGCACACGTATAGGCAAACAAAAACACAGGCACACACACAGACAGATAGACATGCACACATACATACTCAAAAACATGCACTCACACACACACATACACGCCTACATACGCAAAAACATGCACTCACACAGACGCACATATAAACACATGCACACACGCACGCACACACACACACATGCACTCACACACACATACACATACACACTTACACACGCATGCACAAAAAATACACACACTATGGGTTGCAACCATACAAACTGGGGACGTCCCCCGTTTACTGAAAGTCCCCAGTTGTGGGTGTATAACCCATGTGTGTCCCCGGTTTACGGGATTTGAATACTCACACACACATGCACTCACGCACGCACGCACACACGCATACATACACGCATACAGACGCATGCACGCATACACACGCACACGCATACACACACGCACAGACAATAGATAGTTACCGTCCTTTGTAAACAGAATCAGAATTCCGAATTGCTCAGACATTTCTTAGCTGGCAAGTGATAGCATGCCACAGATTAAAGCTGATATCATCAGCAGGTTATTTTAATAAATAAACTTTTAACAAAAGTCCCGTCTGTCATCCATTTCCCAATCGGCCTTTTCAAGAGGGAGTCAAACATGCCCCCTTGAAGAGGCATTGGGAAATGGATTGGCGTTCCATTAAAATAACCTGCTGATGATATCAGCTTTAATCTGTGGCATGCTATCACTTGCCAGCTAAGAAATGTCTGATCAATTCGGAATTCTGATTCTGTTTACAAAGGACGGTAACTATCTCATGCGATCATGATATCCAGCTAAATGAACAGAAAGCAAACGACTGTGTTAACAGAAGATTGATAGTCATTGCTATCACAAAACACAGAGTTAAATGTCTCTGTTTACAAGGGTCTTAGCAAGCTGTGTAATCTCATGTGATCGTTGTATCTAGCGTATACAATGACGTAGCCTCTTAACGAAAACGAAACCGCTTTGTTTGCTTTTGCCAGCCTGTTGTCCAGCGTGACATACAACCGGTGAAGTGAGTGCATGTGTCTGTCTGCCTTTGATCGTCTGTCTTTGTCAGTGTGTGTGTCTGTATGACTGTGCCGTGCGTATGTGCGTGCATGTCAGTGCGTGTTTGTCTTTGTCTCTATGTGTGTGCGTGCATTGTGTTTGTGTGTCTGTGCGTGTGTGTATGCGTGTGCGTGTGTATGCGTGCATGCGTCTGTATGCGTGTATGTATGCGTGTGTGCGTGCGTGTGCGTGTGAGGTGCATGTGTGTGTGGTGTGTGAGTATTCAAATCCCGTAAACCGGGGACACACATGGGTTATACACCCACAACTGGGGACTTTCAGTAAACGGGGGACGTCCCCAGTTTGTATGGTTGCAACCCATAGTGTGTGTATTTTTTGTGCATGCGTGTGTAAGTGTGTACGTGTATGTGTGTGTGAGTGCATGTGTGTGTGTGTGCGTGCGTGTGTGCATGTGTTTATATGTGCGTCTGTGTGAGTGCATGTTTTTGCGTATGTAGGCGTGTATGTGTGTGTGTGAGTGCATGTTTTTGAGTATGTATGTGTGCATGTCTATCTGTCTGTGTGTGTGCCTGTGTTTTTGTTTGCCTATACGTGTGCATATTAATTAGTTATTAGAGATAGAAAAAAATACATTCCAATACCATTTATACCATTTTTTTTTTTTAGTCAATGTCCACATATTCATATATACACACACACACACACACACACACACACACACACAAACAAACAAACAAACAACAACAAAAAAAAAAAAAAAAAAAACATTGCTATATGCACTTGATAACAAATTATTTAAGTTACCTACAGATACTTGATAACAAATTTCCAAAGTCACTTATAACTGACAAATAACTTTACAGGTAACCTTTTAAGAACCTATAATTAGTTATTAAGTGACTTAGTCAAGAACTTATAAGAACTTAAACATAACAAAATGTAAGTTCTTGACTCAAGTCACAACTTACTCGGACAGATTTGTCAAGATACAAGGACAATGAAAAAACTTTTTTTTAGTAATAGTCAGGTGGTGGTGGTGGTGCTGATGGGGTTAAATAGTTAGGTGGCATGTCATTTTTCTGTGAAGTGTATGTCATTAATAAACGATTACCAAATCTGATTTTTATTTGCTTAAAAGATTGTGTAGTTTTTCTGTGGTTTCCTGAACACCGATCTGTTTTCCCATCTCTAAAAAACTAGCCTTCAGTTCTTCAACATTCACGGGAGTCTGACTACGCATTTTATTCTGTATTTCAGATTTTTGTTTCTTGTAATTATTTAAATCATCCTGGATGCACTTAAATTCCTCGTCATCAATACAATTATCGTTTAATGCCTTACTGATAATAAGTTTCATACTGCTCAGCTTCGCACCAGCAAGCGTACTCAATGCTTCATGTTTCTGTAATTTTGTGTGAAACCTTTTGTTTAAGGCTTCCAAACCAAAACAAGTCAGGCATGTAGCAACGCTAACACCCTCAACTGCTATTCCAGCCAAACTCCCAATTCCTGTGGCGAACAGAACAATACCCCCCACAGAACATCCAGCTGAAATTGCACCAATAGCCATAGAAGTGTTTTGAACAGAATTGAAAACGGTCTTATACCGTCTCTTACATCTGGAGTACCTCGCCTCTTCTCCTTCCAAATATTTCAAAGCTTCTGTAATATTATTTAATCTGAATGCATCTGCCTGTAATGTTTTATCTGAAGCAATTGGCATATGTGGATCAGGCGCAAGTGTTGTTTTAGTCATCACATTTGTTTCAGTCGGCTCAAGCGTCGGTAGTTGCGGATAGAAGTTTACCATTTTTTTTATTGACAAATTTTTTTTTAAATTTAATCAGCAATTACATTTTGCAACTCTTCAAAAGTATACAATTTGCTGGCATAATAAAATGCAACAAGATCAATGTGTTCAAGGTTTATGTAAGTTAGACGAACAAAAGTTGTTTTGTCAACCACCACCTTGACAGCGGGAATACTGCTTGAAACATTAATAACATCATTATTTTTTGTAATGGCAATAAAGACCTTTGATGATTCTGTTACTGTTTCATTCCATGTAAGTTTAATTCCTTGTGCTATATTTGCCTCTTTTGCAGAAGCAACAGATTTCACGATAATTTCAAATACTATTGTCACTTCTCTTGCGATGGTAAAGTTTGCTGGCATAAACACAACCTTTGCATCAGACCTACCCTTCCTGTGTGTAAGAAGATATCTCCGTCTCTCATAATTTTCAACTTTCAGTTTTTCTCTGCTATTGTCGTCTGAAGCAAAACTTGGAACAAGGCTTACAATAAGCGGCCCAAAATTAACAACTTTCCTAAACACTAAGGCACCTTCGTCATCAGTGTATACATAAGGACTAATAAATTCCAACTTTATGTCCCAGTCAATTGTGGGTGGTGGAACAGGCACAGGTGAAACCACCCACTTACTATCTACATGTATTAAGTTGTAGGGCACATTATTTACAGGTGGAGTAGGTACAGTAACATCACGCAGCTGACCAAGTTTAGGAATCTGTTTTTCACCGTCTTTCATGTCAACAATTACTTTCCTCTTGTACATGCCATTTAAATCAAGTTCAAAACCATATATTTCTCCAATTTCCCCTTCCTTCTCAAAATCCTGTACATCAGCCAAATCTTTCAACTCTGTAACCGGACACGCAACTGGTATGATTCTAGGCTTTGGACCAAGACCACTCATTTTTATAAACAAAAATAAAATTATTTAATTTCCAACACAACACTAAAATCATGCATAAGAACTGGTTTGTCATCCTGATTAGTTACAGATATACTCAGTGACTCAAAGAAACTAGAACCTAATTTCTTAAACTGCAAATTAGGAAATCTAACAACTACACTTTCACAATACGGAGCAGTTCCAGTAGGTAAGCATCTCAACAAAGTTGAAGGCTTTCCATTGTGAACATTCTCAGATGTGTTTAGTTCTTTCAAATAAACATTTAGCACTGTGTGTACTGACAAATTGACAGGACGTTTTCCAGTTATTTTAAGTTTTTTTGTCTTCATTGTTATAATACCAAACATAGCTTCACCTAAATCATCTGTTCTATACCAATCTTCGTCAATATAAAATCCAAGTAAATATGCAAATCTATCTGAGATCCTTAACCAATCTTGTTTCAGAAATTCTAATGTAACAAGTAGGTTAGCTGGATTTAAAGTTGCTTTAATTTTAAATTTACTTTGAAACCATTCAGCTATAGTACAAAAGTCATAATACCCAGGTGGTATAGCTTCAGTCTTACCATCAAAAATTACTTTATTATATATATCATCTGTTACATTAAACCATTTTACTGTATAGAACATTTCATGGATAGCTACAGCCTTGCTACCATCACGATTATCAATCCCATTAGTTAACCACACTGGTTTGCTTGTGTCAAGATTTGTTAAGGTAATAAACATTTTTATTATCTCATATAAAAAGAAGGATGGAATTTAAATCACCAACCATTACCACAACGAACGCATTTCAATTTAATGTGGATGCCAAATATAATGTTGCACCTACTTATGAACAGAAAATAATTCAACTAAATCAACTCGACATAGCTGTGTCTGAACAAGATCTATTCCAAGTCAAAGTACCAAATCCGTTTGACCATTACCTAAACCCTCCAATAACAGATGACTCAACTGCAAGAAAGTGGTCTTCAAGTCCACTACAGATGTTTCAAAACCAACTCAACTTTGCAATACTATGCTCAACTACAGGCTGTGGTGTTTCATTTACAGACCACTTGAATCACTCAAACAAACTGATTAGGTCTGTCTATCGTTTCCATGTTTATTACCAGCTTAGACGTATACTGTCAGAACTGCATACACCACTACCAACTGAATCCAGTTTCAACAGGTATAACAACCCCATGGATATGAAAGCGTTTGAACGCATTTGTAATGAATTTAGCATAAGCCCCCGGTATGACTTTACACAAAAACTTGATGATCACCACGGCATTGGTACATTGTATTACGCTTTGAGTCACAGACAATACCCTCAAGATTATTACCCTGGGTACACTTCATTCTCATCTAAATCTGAAGTCTGGTTAGGATCAATAGAACAGAAACAGTCAAACGCCTGGACCACATTTATTTTAGACAAATCTGACGGGTTTACTCAAGCAGGAGTCGAGCGCGTCAATGAGTCAATCAGAACATATGTTTGGTGTTTACTAGGAGCACAATCACTAACAAAATCAAACATTTTGAATGGAAGTGGTAAATTTGAAGCACAAAAACAGTTTCTTGCAAATCTTGAAGATTCAATTAACTCAACAGTTGATCTCCCATCAAGCATACAACGCTATCAAGACGTACTCAGATATGCCAGATCAAAAGTTGACTTTGTAGTTGGCATCGGGTTATACATGTTACCATCTGACCTTCAACTCCAAATGGGGACAATCACAAATTATAATAATGAAATCATTGTTGCAGGTGTTGGTCAAAAACTCGGTCTCAATCAATCTGTAAACTTAGGAGCAACAACCACACATGTACAGTCATTAAAATCATTACAGACGGTAACACCCCCGGCCCCGGCCCCCACCGGCACTCATACAACCAGTACAGTCAACCCCTGACACTCATGAGTCAGAGAGAACTGCATTGGTAATAGGCCTCACTGGATTAGGAGTATTACTTCTTTATCTGTTTCATTAAATAACCCACCATCAACCCTCCTACTGTCACCAAAAATACCCACACATGTTCTGCCATAAACCCTACTGCCTTTGCTGCTGTAGTAATCATCCAACTGACAACAGTGCCTATAATGCCAGGCAAAGCGTCTATTGCTTTCAGAGCCAATTTTTTAAGCAGGTCTGATATGTGAGACAACTGTTTCTTTACCCATGACTGTAAATCTTTTGGGTCTGTTGGAGTCGGGGGGCCCGGGGTTGGTGGTGCCGGTGCCGGGGGTGCACCACCACCACTGCCGGAGACAGCTAACACAACAGTACTGATAATAAATCCAAAAGCTGTAATTAAACTAGCAATTGTGATACCCTGTTCTCTGAAAAGTGTTTTTAGTCTCTCAGCCAGAGTAGTGTCTTCGTGAAGTATTTTCTGAATAGTTTCTCTAATTCTGTTGACCTGTGATTTTAGTTTTTGTCTTCCAATACTAATTGTTTCTAACCGTCCTGATCTTTCTATCTGCAAATCATTTAATCTGTGTTGAATTCTTTCTTTCATTTCTGTGTCAAGATTTCCATTGTCTGCGGTAGCCAGTTTCTCTTTTTCATGTTCTATGTGTTTATCAAGCTCTCCCAGTTTGGCAACATTATTTACCATCTCACCTCTTATTGTCTGCAGTGATTTATCCAACCCTATAATCTCCCGCATTGACAAAGGTGGATCGTCTATTGTTTTCAAAGCATCATTTATTTGTCCTTCAGTAAATGAAGTTTCTTGTATCACTGTGTTTGCTATTTCTGGTAGGCTTGTTACTGGTGCCATTTCAATTTGTTGTCCTGTTGGTAACTTTGTTTGCGTGTCGTGAAGAACACTAACCAGTCTTGGCGTGACAGGAGACCCTCCAATTCCAAGATACCTTGCCAACCCAGAGTTACCACCGACTTCACCTTTAATTGTACTTAAAGCTCTAAACTTAGAAGGATTATTTTTATGTGTTAGATTTATTTTCCCTCTGTCTGTATTTACAAATAAATGTCCTTTTTCGTATTCAAACTGGTTAGGATCTATTACATCTGGGCGCGCTCCAACACTGTCATAAAATGAGTTTACTTTGTCTTTTAACAGTTCATGATGCATACTAGAAGTAGTTACCATTCCAGGCATATCTGTGATACTGGTATCTGAGACATTCATGTCATCCATTTCAAAATCTTCATGATTAAATCCTCCTGCTGCCATTGTTTTATTAATTTATTATTTTTTATTGTGCATAATAAAAATGACACAGTCTTACGGATCAAAGTTAGACCCATACAGAAAACTACGTGAGCCCCTGGGTGTTAAGGGCATAAGACAATCAATCGTCATCACAAACAATCCAAGTACCATAGACCAGAACCAAACACTTACAGTCAAGTTTCCAAACCTAGGTCCCAGTGACGTTATTGTTCCTGGCACTGCACGCCTAGCATTTAATATCGAACTATCATCAGACGCAGATGTAAACAGAACACTGGTTGACAATCTTGGCAGAGCAATTGTTAGAACTATTAAAGTAAAACTTGAAGGACAGGAAGTGTTTAGTCTTGACGACTCCGATGTATTCTACTGTTACAAAGATCTGTGGCTTACAAGAGAAGAACGAGAGGACCGTATTTACCAAGGCATACAGTCTGATAATGTTGGTAAACTTCGAATCAATGCTGGAGATAAATCAACGTCAGCAGCCCAGGACGTTATTATAGCAGAAACATATGGAACCAGATTTTACATTCCACTTGAGTTTGAAATCCTAACAGCTCATTTGCCTTATTATCAAGGGGCACTAAATGACCATCTGAGCTTTGAACTAACTTTCAATGACTACTCCAAAGTTATAAAATCATCTGCCACAGATGCAACATATAAGATCTCTAACATTTCCTTGGAATATGAAATTGTTACACATACTGATCTAGCCAGACTCATTCAAAATCAATACCAGTCAAGACTTCCAATTTATTATGACAGGGTAATTAGACATAGTTTAATACCCAAAGACAAAAGTGACCCAATGTGGAACATAAACTTGAACACACCTGCCAGGTCACTGAAAGGTATTCTTATGTTGTTTGTTGAACCGGTGAGTCCATACAAAAGAGATTCAGAAAAATTCTACAATCCTAAGATTACACATTTGTCCTGCACAATCGAAGGCCGCCCTAATCAAGTGTACGCTTCAGGAATGTTACCTTATCAACACTACGATGAGATCACAAAGTATTTTGCGGGTGGAAGGATTAGAGATAAACCAGCAAACATTGCGTGCAAAGATCTACATCTGTATGATGTTAGGATCGGACAATACCTTACAAACAAGTATGCACTGTGGCTAGACCTTCGTAGTACAGATGACGACTACCTTCATGGGTCAGGACGAACTGTCGAGAACGGTAGTGATGGGATAACAATTCAGATACAAAAGAAGGTTGAAAAAGCCGAAGCCATAAACATATATTTGTACCTGATATATGACGCACAACTCAATATTGCAGAAAGCAGACTGAGTGGACACATATATTAAAATTATATTGTGTATTAAAATGAACCTGAGCTTAATGACACTCGACCCACACTGTGGATTATTTTGTGGTGCCACAGGGTGTGGGAAAACTGAATTTGTACTTAACCTCTTACAAACAAGATACATACACCACTTTGAAAACATTGTAATATTTTGTCCTACAATCAAACACAACAAAGCTTATCACAACCGTTTATTCATTTGGACTGACAACAACATATATTTAGTTGACCCTGAGAAAAAACTGAATGATTACCTACAGTATTTTTACAAGCAATTTGAAGGGCAGCCAACTTTGTTTATTGTTGATGACTGTTCTGCAGAAAAAGACATTGTCAAGAAGAGAAACACTCTATCAGAACTTGCTTTCAGTGGCAGACACGCAAATGTAAGTGTATGGATTCTCACTCAGAAATATAATGCTGTACTGAAAGATTTTCGAGAACAGTTAAAGTTTATCTGTTTGTTTTACTGTAAGGATCGTGACAGCTTTGAAGACTGTCTCAGAGAGAATGATGTCATCCCAAATAAGCATGAACGAGATGATGTAAAAAATAAACTGAAATCAACTAAGCATCTAAAGCTCATTTTAAAGACAGATCAGCCCACAGGGTATGGGTTAGTAAATTGATGTAAATTAATTTATACATTTGTTTGTCCAATAAAAATGACAGATGGACAAATCATACAAGTGCTTGATCTTACACACCTTTTCAAAGATGTTATGCACTTTACTGACTTAATATCACCCAAACAGACTTACATAAGCCTTTCAGCACCATCAGAAATATATGCTACATATAGTGTGACTTTGGATTATGTCGATGAGCATCCAGATGTGGAGCGCATGACAGTTGATTTAAAGACACCTACCTTTAAAGTTGATGATACCAACTATGGTTGGTTAGGGGAAGTTTGTTATAGCATATTTAAACAACTGCGCAAACTAAATGTTTATATTGACAGTGTTACAGTTAATAAAGTGGTATTACACAAGGTGAGCCAGCAGAGTTAACGTTAATATTTTTTATTTTATTATTTTGTCGGACAAATAAAAATGACGGACAATTCACAAAGCCCTGGCCCATCAAACCCTGGCTCATCAAGCTTAAGAAACGTGTTTCACACAACAGACGTACCTATAACCAATACTAATAATGTTTATGAATCAATAGAAAACTCTTTTTCTGTCATACAAGATAATCTTCTTACAGGCAGTGTGAAGATTCAGGTTGTTGCGAAAATAGAATTCACTAGAGTGGACGGTGAGGTGATTGTATCGTATATATCAACAAGACAACACACTGTTAACACAAGAAGAGAATTGGAGAACGTGTTTAGAGACAGACTATTACCAGACTTCCTCCAGGCGATTGACAGTGCAAAAATGAAAGGATCTGGTTGGCACGAAGGACATGTACATGAACTAAAACTAAAGCAGTCAAGGTATCATCCTATATTAGGCAAATCATGGTTGCCACTGCCAACAGAGGTTGCAAACAAAAAGGCTGTTGTTAATATTCAGAACAATGACAACTATTGTTTCATGTGGTGTGTGCTTGCTAAACTACACTTTGTAAAGTCAAAACCTGAACGTGTATCTAACTACACCAAATTTGTAAATGAACTCGATTTTAGTGGCATTGAGTTTCCTGTTAAAATAGAGGACATAGACTTATTTGAAAAACTAAATCCTGGTATATCTGTAAATGTGTATGTGTGGGATAATGAGTCTGAGAACAAGTTACAACCAATTAGAGTGTCCCCAATTGCCCCAACCTATGGGCAGTCAGAAGATAGACATGTTGATATGTTATTAATAAGCTCTGGTGATAACTTTCACTACACAATTATCAGAAATATGTCACGTCTAATTCATGGACATACAACAAAACACAATGGGAAACAGGAAGTTTGTAAAAGATGTTTACAAAGATTCTCCTCTATTTCAGTAGCGCACAAACACGTCCTACACTGCAGATCAGCTGATGACATACAAACTGTACTTAAGTATCCAGATCCTGGCAGCAAGGTTTATTTTAAGAACTATGGGAATCAGCAAAAGTTGCCGTTTGTAGTGTATGCAGATTTTGAATCATTGGTTGTACCATATGAGGGTCCTGTTCCAGAGTCATTACCAAAGACTATAAAGTTGAGTGACCAAGTGGTGTGTTCTTTTGGATACATTCTTGTTAGGTCAGACGGTTTGCATTCAGAGCCTGTTATCTACAGAGGTGAAAATGCAGCATGTTTGTTTTTAACAGAAATGAGACATCTGTATAGTCAGGTAGTACAGTATCTCACAACATGCCAGATGCCTTTGGTGATGACAGAAGAAGACAAACTGAAATTTGATACAGCTGAGACGTGTTGGATTTGTGAACAGCCTAGGTGGTGATAAAGTTCGTGACCATGATCACATAACGGGGCGTTACAGGGGTGCTGCACATAACAATTGTAACTTATTATTAAAAATAGATCCTAAGACATACAAGTTACCAATCTTTTTCCACAATCTCAAAGGGTATGATTCACACATTATCATGCAGGCTGTAGATGAGTCGTACAAAAACATAAGTTGTATTGCCCAGACAACTGAGAAATACTTGACTTTTAGGTTAGATAAATTAGCATTTTATGACTCCATGCAACATTTGTCTTTAGGATTGGCTAGTCTTGCAGAAGGACTGACTGAGTATCCAATAACGAGTAAATATTTTGAGCCAGACTTGATTAAAAAAGGTGTATATCCATATGAGTACATTGATCACTGGGTTGTGTTTGAAGAAACAAGACTGCCACCAAAAGAGAAATTTTATTCCACACTAACTGGTAAAGGTATTTCTGACTCTGAATATCAACATGCTCTTGATGCGTGGGGGAAGTTAGGATGTCAGACAATTGGTGATTACCACGATCAGTACTTGAAAGCTGATGTTTGCTTGCTAGCAGATGTATTTGAAAGTTACCGTGAGAAGGGTTTGTTACACTACAAGCTTGACCCTGCCTGTTACATAACTAGTCCTGGCATGACATGGGATGCATTTTTGAAATCCAGTAAGATATCTATAGACCTGTTGTCTGATCGTACGATGGGTGAAATGGTGGAACGTGGATTGAGGGGAGGTATTAGTATTGCAGCAAATAATTATGCAAAGGCAAATAATAAATATTTGGACGGTCATGGTGACCTTGACCAGGGTTTTGACCCCTCAAGGTCAAGGTCATTCATTACCTATGTAGATGCTAATAACCTTTATGGGTTCGCGATGTGTGAGTTATTGCCCTTGAAAAACTTTTGTCTGTATGATTTGTCACAGTATGATGTAACAGAGTCAGGGTTAACAAACTATATTATGACTCTTGACTGAAACGACGCGAAGGGTTGGATCTTTGAAGTTGACCTAGAGTATCCACACCACCTACACGATTACCATAATGATTATCCATTAGCTGTTGAGAAAATGAGTATGACAGGAAAAAAAGAAGACACTAAACTTGTGCCGAATCTAAATGACAAATTCAATTACGTTTGTCATTATCGATTGCTGCAGTTTTACATCAGACACGGGTTAGTACTAAAGAAAGTTCACAGAGGAATTCAATTTGATCAGAGTGCTTTCATGAAAGATTACATAATGAAGAACACAACCCTTCGTGCCAGAGACGGCAACACTGCATTTGACAAAGACTTCTTTAAGCTTATGAACAATGCCTGTTTTGGCAAGACAATGGAAAATCCTCATCACAGAAAAGATGTGAGACTTGTTACAACTGAATTGGGTGCAATTAAACTTACAGGCAAGCCTCAATACAATGGGTACAAGGAGTTTCATTCATCATTGTATGCAGTGTCACTCAAAAAAAAGATTGTTAAACTGGACAAGCCAGTATTCATTGGTATGGCAATTCTTGAGTTGTCAAAACTGTTGATGCTTGAATTTTATTATGATTACTTCAAACCGAAGTATCCTGACTGCCGTCGGTTATACACTGACACTGACTCTATGATCATTGATGTGTGTACTGAAGACTTTTATGAAGACATGAAAACAGAGTTACACATGTATGACACGTCTGACTACCCTAAGGATCATCCACTGTACAGCACACAAAACAAGAAAGTACCTGGTAAGTTTAAGGATGAACTAAATGGTGTACCAATAGTTGAGTATGTTGGACTAAGATCAAAAATGTATTCTATACTGCACCAGAAAGGTAGTCAGTCGAAAGCCAAAGGAATTAAAAAAACAGCAATAAAAAATAAAGACATACGTCATGAACATTACAAGCAAGTGTTAGATGGTGCATTAATGCCTGATTATCCAAACAAGTCACTGAGATCAAACAAACACAATCTTGAAATAATTCAAACACACAAAAAGTCACTTGCAGTTGGGGACACGAAACGAGTGTTTCACAGTAAGGAAAAAGCTTATGCACCTGGTCATTACAGGCTCAAGTTATCTGAAGATATTTGTGATGAACTGGTTGATGAATTAATTGACGACTTAGTTACTGAAATGAGTAACGGTGTCTGGGGGAATAATCTGTAATTCTTCTCTGACAAATGCCCTCTGTGGCGCAGGGTCATACAGATAATATATTGTTGCGTCAGGACCGGGAATTATTTTTTTTATATTATGAACGGACGTTGACCAGATGGGGTCTGTTGCCCTGCGTCTGTCGTCGTTCTCAGCCTCCCCTGGCTGATATAAATATCTCACCTGTTTAGTAAATAAACTTGTGTCTGGTGCCGGGGTTGGTCCTGTTTTTGGCTCTGTAATTGTTTTCAATTTAATAGCATCAGCAGGTTTTGGGTGTCCTTCATTGTTCATTGCTTTTATCACATGTGGTAATCTCTTTACCCATTCAGTGTTACGGGTGTCATGCATGAGTTCCTTAGAATACTGGTAACTGAAAAGTCTTTCTGATAACTGTTTGTTAAAGTTCTCTACAATTGCCTGTGATCTGTGTACGCCTGGAATGCCTCGTCTGACCAGTACACCATGCTTTGCAAATAACTGATTAACAGCACCTTTGAATTCTGATCCGTCATCAACTTGTACAAGTCTGGGGTATCTTAAAGGGCCTCTTTTATAGATACTAGATAAAGCAGTCGCAACAGTGTTAGCAGTTTTGTCAGATATGGGTTCAGCGTCTTTGTACCTTGAAGCAATGTCTACAACAGTTAATGCATACTTGTATCGTTTCTTTCTTATTGTGTCATGTGGTAGGAACAGGAGGTCCATTTGATGTGTGTCATTAGGTGATGTGTTTTCAAAATGGGGTCTTGTTATCTTTCTTGGAGCAGGGAGATATATCTGCCAAATTGCTTGTCTCTGTAACCATTGTTTGACTTGATTGAGTGTTATATCTCCACCCACAGTGGCATGTAATTTCTGAATAGCTGTTTGCCCTTTCCAATAGCCTGATGGAGAGTAATATATTTTCGATAGTTTATTTTCGGCTGCCATTTTTTCTAGCAATGAAAACTCCTGTAAAATAAACAAATGTCATTCCCACTAGAACAAAGATTATCTCTCCATTTCTTTGTTGTGTGCTTGGTTTGTAATAGTCACTTAGTTTTGGTTTCGGGATAGACATGTCTTCACCCGTGACAAGAAAATATTCCCTGATTGCTTCGTCTGTATTTGAAAATGTATGTTGTGCGTGGCCTTCAAGCCTCAATCTTTCATTGATGAAATCAAGTTTCTCAATTCTTTGTTTTTCATACGCCTGTTCTGCCTGTGCTAATTTCTCAGACGCTTCATTGTGATGTTTCATTTCTTCTGCAGATTCCTCTCTACCCATTTTAGAAAAGAGATAATTAGAGCCACTGAATGCGAGGGCGTTAACAACTGCCCCACCAATCATAATAGCTATCGTCGCCATATTATTTTTATTTACATAGAAACATTTTCGGGAATAATTCCTTGCTTGACAAGAAAATCTTTTGTCGCAATCGACGCTGTAACAACTACAATTAGCTTAGCGCTGTCTTCGAAATCGAGTCTACTCAAGTCTGCTGATTTCATTTTGAGTAGACTTTTTCCTAGCATAGAATAAGCTACTGCTAATCCACTAATTACGGCAGAGTGATACACAAGGTTCATTATGTTCTTTGTGTCATTCATTTCTTAGGCAAGAAAAATTAAAATAATATTTTTTATTTACTGCATATAAAATGGGTCAACGGCTTTGGGTGTTACTGGTAATGTGGCGACTTCTGGTTTTGTTTTTGGAGTGTCTGATTTTTTGGTCACTGTACGAGTCTGTGGTTTGTATTTTTTGTATAATTGATAACCTACGTAACCAAATCCGACAACAAATCCGGCAACTATATATTTTGTTGATTGAGGTTCGGGGTTAGGGTCAGACTTAGTTGTTTGTCTCTCACTTTGATGAGGGAGTGATGGTAGTGATGGTATTGACACTGGTCCTAACGGTCCTGACGCCTGGTCAGTCACATGAGCCTTTTCTGTTTGTGCTTGAAGCTGTAATTTTTTTTGTCTGTTATATTCAGCTAATCTTTTTCCAGCCTCAACCCTGCCTGGACTTTTAGCCTTCGTCACAGTTTGAACCTGTGTCAAAACTGGACTGGGGTTCGGTTGTGGAGTCGTCTGGGTTTCGTCCATTTTCTTCTGCAGTAAAATTTATTTTTGAGAAATCAATATGGCTCCCAGTAACTAGTAATGTTACGACAGGTGCAAGGTAATTTCCAAACTTGTAAAACATGACACATGCTAATTTGCCAATTGAACTTGAAACAATAGGATTGCTTTCAAGGTCGTGTGAAAGACTGTCACTATCCACAGGTAGAAAGTGACTCACTGCTTTTGTGTATAGGCATACTAGAGATCGACTTAAATCACGTGTCATTAGTGAAGCAATGTGGTTTTCATATTTAGCATGAAGTTTGATTAGCTCGTCAGCGGTGAGGGATTCTATGTCTTCTGTCATGTATTGTTTTCCGAGATACGCTTTTGACTTTCCAGAAACAACAACAGACAAAAGACGCTGTTTTTTCGAGTCTAAGTCTTTGTTTTCTACAGCATTGATATCATTGAGAAGAAGTAATTCGTCTTGATTCATTTTATAATAAAAAATAATAATTTTAAATGTCATTGATTTTGGAAACCTTTATTTTACTGAAAAAAATAAGGAGAAACCTAGAAAAACGGGGTTTGTTATTAAACGAGCGATTTGTGGTCCAAAAATCCTGGAATTTTGGGATAGATATAAATTGTCGAAAAACACCCACAACCTCCCTCTCTACGGTCGCAGTGGGCCCGCGCACGGCCGTGCGCGGGCCCACTGCGACCGTCGAGACCCTGAGGACCTTTGCTGACTGGGACCTTCTAATCAGACCACTCATGTTTGGTCCATTTGTCGTCTTTCTGTAACTGAGACGACACTGAGTACGGGAATCGCCTGTTTAGGCGACCACTTCTAGTAGTCCTTTGGGTTCTCGCATTACACAAGTTTGACTGCCGTTGACGTTCCCCCCCCCCCCCCCCAAACATCCCTACCCTCCACATCCCTCTGAAACATTTGCTGTTAACACATTCTAGACTTGCTGCATGCGGAATACGCGACATAAAGCCGGTTATGTTCAATAAACACATGCATGAAATTCTGTTTTCAGGAGTCAGGCAAGCACATGCTACAAGATCTGCGGTAAGAGCTTGTATTTTTTTTATCATATAGTGAACGGTGATAGGTCTACAAAAGTTAAACCAATTAACCTCAATTTTTTAATTAGTTATTAGGGTTTAATGCCGAGCAGGCGACTAAAGCCATTTGGTCAGCCAGATTAAGAGAAAGATCCTAAAACATGATATAAATACAGTTTTAAAGTATTCTTGGCTAAAACGTCGCACAGGTCAATCGTATATGTCTACAGATTTTGGAAGTTCATTAGAACAGTCAGATTTAAATAGACTACAAAGACTTAAATTTTGTAAAACAAGTTGTCTTCCTTTAGAAAGCTAAAGTTTTTGTCCGGGGGGAACGTCCTGAAACAAAACCTTCAAATAGTCTGGTGACTATTGTAATTGAATGTCTCATTGAAGACATAAACAACCGTTTATAGTAAGTCGGTTGACCCAGATTAGAGTCCGTAATTTTTGTCATATTTACTTAAACTTTTGCATTTAGCTAGTTTGGAGAAAGACATTGGATGAGTTCATTAGCCAGCTTTGTATCATTTTAACTTCTTTAGTAAAAATTATTTCTTTTCAGAAAAGAATTAAACACTAAAAGAAATTTCCTTCTAGAGAAAGTCAGACAGTGGCGGTGACTTAAAAGAGGTAACTCCGTCACCACGCAGACCCTGACATAATACTCTAAATATTATCTCTCTCTCTCTCTCTCTCTCTCTCTCTCTCTCTCTCTCTCTCTCTCTCTCTCTCTCTCTCTCTCTCTCTCTCTCTCTCTCTCTCTCTCTCTCTCTCACACACACACACACACACACACACACAAACATGCGAACATCTCCAAGAGGAATATATCCTCATGCGCATGAGGATCTATGCCTCTTGGAGATGTTTGGAGCGCTCACGTATGCACGCACTGACACGCACACACACATCGACGCACTTTCAGAAGAGCATGCAGGCGACTCCTGTACTTAGTATATCATGTAGCTAGATAAAGTCAATCTGCTCACACAAATTATAGCAAGACTGAAATTGTACCGTAAAGTTCTAGTTTTGTCACCATTTTCTCAAGCCTGTGAAGCGAATTGAAACTCATATCGTGTAAAATATAAAATTACGTAAAAACTAAAACTTACGTCATGACAAATGACGTTTGACAAATCAATGACGCGTAGGTCCTGCGCCCCTTATAGAACTCACTGACGCATTGGCAGATCTGCGAGACTTTTTCAATAGGAGGTAATTCAACATCAGGATCAGGTCAAAGTCAAAAGGTAGAGACCATTGACAGAGAGGACAGATCTCATATAGAAGGGACTTTGTGGCTTATGGTTCATCCCATCTTGTTAGGATTATCATGCTGAACCATTTCCCTCCTCTCTAAGCCAACCTCTGATCAACACACACGTCGGCACAAACAAATAAGGACGGACACGACACACGGCGCTTCCCGTACGCTATCAAGTCAAGTAAAAAAATCTTTATTTATCCCACGAATGAGCAATTCCAGGGTTCGTGTTGACTGACGTAGCATAGCTATTCTGAAGAAGAATAATAGCACGAGCAGCGAAATGACGTCACTTCAAGCTTTACGTCATGGCACCATTAGTCCCACGACGCTGTGTTCATAGCGACGACTCGATGTTATACGTCACTCATCGCAGTACTAACATTTGAGGTATCAGAGGATCAATTTTGCAATTTTCTTGCTGATTTTCACGCCTAGGGCTTACAGGTCTCAATTTGACCTAATCCTACCCCAGGGCCGGGACAAGCAGCAGGCTTATGCAAACACTGTTTAAGAAAAATCATGCGTGTATTAATGAGAAGATAGTTATTTTTTCGTAAAAGAAAAATGAAAGCTATGTTAGCTGTTTTTTTTCAAATGACTCCGAAACAGTGGTGCAGAAAATTGTCTGATTTTCACACCTAGGACACACAGGTCACAAATGACCTAATCGTACCCGACAGCCGAGACAAACTGTAGTCTAATGTAAATACCGTATATGGAAATTAGAAAAACCATGCGATTATTAATGAGAAGATTGGGTTTTTTTTCGTAAAAAAGATTCAGTTGTTTAAGATTAACTCATATAATTCGTGAAATAAATCCCGAAAACGTAAAAATATATTTTTCCAAAAAATATTTAATTATCACTCATATTGGTACAATGCTAGTTAACGAACTCATTTAATATCTCCCTTTTATCTAGCTATACGCAAACTATCTAGTAAAAATAAGAAAAAATACGGACTCCAGTATGGATGAACTGGTTTTTGTGAAATGACCATTTTCTCGCCAATGAGCATCTTAATTTTTTTTAAAAATCAGAAAAAAGGAAAAAAAGGTCTCCAGATTATTCTTTTAGGGGCAATATCATATAATTTCAAGCTTGTCCGTCCTCAAACGCGTGCTCTAGTCGCTGTCACACACACGCACATACACACACACACACACACACACACACACACACACACACACACACACACATCACACACACACACACACACACACACACACACACACACACACACACACACACACACACAAACACACACACGGCACTTTGGCGCCAAAAAGACGTTTTTTTAGCAAGGTTTGCATAGCTAGACGGTATGTGATTTTTATCTTGTTACTTCTTTGCCATAATTTCTGTCCCGCACGCCAAAACCGTCATGTGCATGCTCCCTAATGCGCTCGGACCAGCCCCATTTCAAAGTCAAAAAGCAACAAATAATGTTAAAGACAATCCCTAGAAAGAAAGAAAGAAAAAAAAAACACCCTTAGAGATAACAATTACAACACCATTCATTGTTTTGTACTTGCTTTCTCTGAGCATGTTTCTTTCTTTGTGGGGATTTTCTTTGCATTTTGGTCCACCGTGAGATGGTCTTTATCGCCCGCTAGAAGCCAAATTGACCCAAATAACTAACTACCCTTTTTGGTCTGAACCTGAGAGAGGTAACTATCAGCATCTCATTGCCTACAGAACACGGAGGCTGGTCCGCCTGGTCTGTCTCCTCTAGAAACACGTGCTCGAAGTCATGTGGGGGCGGAACTCAGACCGTCACCCTCGTGCGCACGTGCACCAACCCCGCGCCCTCCAATGGTGGCAACCCGTGCACAGGAGACAGCATGATGACTGAACAGCAATCCTGCAACACACAGCTGTGTCCAAGTGAGTTAGTTAATTCAATGCGCTAAAGGCCATCGGGCTGACGTCGGCCGCCGTTGGCCCGCGCACGGCCGTGCACGAGCCAACAGTTGTCGACGTCGATGGCCTTTGCGCAAGGGTTGTTGCCATGCTTTGAAGAATACTGCCATCATCTTGCAAGATACAGGAAGTCTGGTTTTGTGAAAAGCGAGATTTTCATTTTAATACCATGAAAATATCACCTTTCAAAAACATTGGACTTGGTTTCCAGGGTATACAAGTTAGTAACAAAATTGTGTGATGGTTTGTGATAACAGAAATTAGTCAGTATGTCCATTTTTGTGAAAAGCAAATGTTTCGTCGTAATGCAATCAAAATATCGCTTTTCACAAACTGAATTTACTTTTCAGGGTATACTAGTCGACAGCAAAATCGTGTGAATGTTTGTGATAACCGAAAGGTCCAACATCACAAGCCAGCACACGTATGCCTAGGTAGATCAGATTCAGCGTACAGTAGCGCAGTTTGCCCTCAATGCTCCAGTTTACACCAGTGAAAGGTGTACCGTCGGAGCCATAACCCTATTAGCAAAACGCCTTCGGGCCCGCGACGGCCGCAGTGGCCCCGCGCACATCCGTGCGCGTGCCCACTGCGACCGTCGTGGGCCCGAGGACCTTTGATCACTGGGAAACAACGATATGCTGAGAAAATAACAATACATATTGTTTAATCTTGATATAATAAAAGCATCTGATTGTATTTGTCAGATACAATATGATAACTACAGGAGTGAAAAGTCCGTATTAAATAAATCAATTTATTTTAAACCTGCTCTCAGACAAAAAACGGGAAACAATCATATTGTTGGTAGGAACTGGAATCTAATTTTCGCCGCATATGTGGTGCGCACCAGGGCCGATCTGCTTCAAGGCCTTCTCTGTAAAAGGTAATGGTATATTATAAATGAACTATTTCTTTCGTTGAAACTGTTCAGTCCACGGTGGATGGACCGCCTTCTCGGTGGCAAGTGTCAGCCCATGTTCAAAGTCATGCGGTGGCGGCCAACAAACCGTGACCTCCACACGCACCTGCACCAACCCTGCTCCGCTGTACGGAGGCAACAACTGTGTCGGTAACTCTACCCAAAGCGCCAACCAAGTCTGCAACAGCCAGCCGTGCCCAAGTCAGTGACACCTTCACTTTTTCAGTTTCCGTTAACCTCCTTGCGCATGTTTACAGTACCCGTGGCTGCATGCTCAATGGGGTTAACTAACTAACACGTTCACTTTCTTTAACCCCGTTGGGCACGCACCCGCGGCACTCTTTACAGTACAAGTGGCTGCGTGCACAAAGAGATTAACAGTTTGACTGGCTGATAAACCTAGTCCTAGTCAGTGTTCCTCCACTTACAGTACTGACTGACTGAAAGACTGACTGAAGGACTGCATGACTGACTGTCTGACTAACTGGTTGGCTAGAAGAATGACAAGTGGCTGTATAAATGGGAGATTGGGAGGGTGAGGCATCCAGTGAGTGAGTTTTTCGCATGCTGTACCGCCGGCGACGCTATACGACAGTTTCGCAGCTATTAATGCGGAGCGCCTTGAATGAGTTCCCCAGTAGCAGAGCGTCTTCGGGCCTACCACAGCCGCAATGGGCCCGCGCACGACCGTGCGCGGGCCCACTGCGGCCGTCGTGGGCCCGAGGACCGTTGCTTACTATGTTAATACGTCTTTCAACCGACCGGGATAGCCTAACGGATGGTGCGTTTGCGGGCCAACTGAGGCCGACGTCTGCCCGCACCACCTTTAGTTTTTTTGTCAACCTGTCTCCAGCCTCTCTGTTTGTTTGTTCATGAAACTGACAATTGTTTCACGTGGTTCAGTAAACGGTGGCTGGACTGCCTTCGCCATGGAGAGTATTGGAGACTGTTCAGTGACGTGCGGCGGTGGTCAGCAGACCGTGACCTCCAAGCGCACGTGCACAAACCCTGTTCCCCAGTACGGAGGCACGAACTGCGCCGGCAGCAACACCCAAGTCACCAGCCAAGCCTGCAACGCCCAACCGTGTCCAAGTCAGTTACCGCTTTCTTCGGGCAAAGGTCCTCGGGGCCTACGACGGCCGCAGTGGGCCCGCGCACGGCTGTGCGCGGGCCCACTGCGGCTGTAGTGGGCCCGAAGACCTTTTGCTACAGAGGGTACTTTTCCCTTATCTCGTTCATGCAGACACCGTTATTTTTTTTTTAACAGTAACCCGTATTATTTGCAGTAACCTGTTTTGTTTACAGTAACATTTACTGCTTATAGTACAGTAAGAACGATGGCAGCATCACAAGGGATTTCACAGGCTCAATACCTGGCTAATTGACAGACCGGTTAATCCGTTCACTGCCAGTAAATACAGACTGTGTTTCTAAAATCTTACTTTTTCAACGCCACAGAGTCCATCATATAGGCTAGACCTGATGCACCCTTTTTAGGGATGTAGATGATCGTCTGGTTCTATACCTGCGTATTTTTCTGTGGGCTGGCGATTGGGTGCCTGATGGGCAGGGGCACGGGATCTGTTTGTCTGTCCAGCGCTGAGTAATTCCCTTTGGTATGTGTACCAGCGCTAGCCTCACTTATCTGGTTTGTGAGCATCAGTCCAGGCAACATGGATATATAGTGATGGCAGCAAGAGGCATAGATCCTTATGAGCAACCGCGAATGCGGGGCGCATGAGGATACATGTTACGTGCATGTTGAATTGTGTTCAGATTTCCCTCGGCAGCGAAAAGGTTAACTAACCGGCCGGCTGCCATTTTGGCTAAATGACTGGCTGGCTAAGTGGTTGGCTAACTGGCTAAGAGGATGGGTTTGTTTTTGAGTTCCCACGCGCGATATTTTTCGTCTTCCTCTTTTTTTTTTGTGGTGGAATTCATCGATCCATAGTTTTTGGAAGGCGGGTCGAAGTGCCTTGGATCTTTCATTCGCCGACAGGGGTAGGTCGAAGAAGGTCGATTCTTGGTCGAGGCCTTTCTTCGCCACTCTGTCGGCACTTTCATTGCCTGGGATCCCCACGTGAGAGGGGACCCACATGATTTTAATTGTTTTCCCGTGCTCTGATAGTTCTGCTGCTTGAACTCTAATCAGGTACGTTAGGTCGTCTCTGAACGACTCCAGGTTTTGAATCGCTTGGACGGCTGAGAGCGAGTCCGTTACTATGAGTATGCGTTTGCTTTTTTGGAAGTCGCTCTTTATTACCTTGTAAGCCCCTAGAATGGCCGTAAGTTCCACTGTGAAGACCGCTGAGTGGTCTGGTAGTTTTATGGCCCTATCCGATTTGTTGGGGGCGTGGATACCTAGTCCGGTTGCATGTGTGGTTGGATCGTGGGACCCATCTGTATAGATGAATGCGTAGTCTTTGTATGTGGTGTTTTTTTTTTTAATGTTAAACTCCATTTTCATTTTGGGCCCATCTTCTGTTTTCAGGTACTTGGTTAGGTCCAGATCTACTTCTATTTGTGGGAGTCTCCATGGGGGTGTCTTTATTTGTATGTTCGGTGTCCTATATGGTAGTTTTAGTTTTATAGAGGCTTCGCTTTCCTGGACTACCGATTTTATTTGTGGTGTTTGGTTGCGTTTGCCTCTGGTTTTGTGGTCTGTGGTGAGCGTATATTTGGCCGGATGGTCGTCTGGCATACATATTGTTTTATAGTATTGGTTCGCTGCTCTTTCCTTTATTATGATCGTTATAGGTTTTTTCCCACTCTCTGCCAGTACAAGCAGGTTTGGGGTGTGCCTGGGGACTCCCAGGGCCACTTTCAAGGCGTCCGCTTGTACTGACATCAGTTTTTTGGTTTGACTCTTGTTTAGGTTGGTGAGTAGGGTGGGGGGGGGGGGGGGAGGGGGCTGCATATAGTAGTCTGGACATTACGAAGGCGTGGTATAGGTTCAGGAGGGATTTGGGGTCAGTGCCCCAGTCTGCTCCGCTGACTTTGCGCATGAGGTTTATTCCTTTCCTGGCAGACTGGCATATTTGCTCTACATACGGTGACCAATTATTGCTACTTGTGAACGTAACTCCTAGAAATTTGATGCTTTGGCGGTATTCGATGTCTGTTTTTCCTATTTGCAGTTTGGGGATATGGGTTTTTATCTGGTATTTTGGGCTTTGGTTGCTCCTAAATATAATTGCTTGGGTTTTGTTTGAGGAAATTTGAAACCTGCTCTTACTAGCCATTTCTCTATCCTGGTTAGATCTTGTTGGAACTCTTCGAATCCTACTAGTTCCCATTTGAATTTCCTTTGTCTGCATTTGATCTTACCTATTAATGAAGTGTCATCCGCGAATTGCATTATTTTGTGGTGTCTGACTACTTGCTGTAGGCCTGTGAGCAGGAGTGAGAATAGGATGGGACTGAGTACCGATCCTTGGGGTACCCCATTGTCTAAGGAGTGTTCTTTGGATATCGAGTTCCCTATTCTTACTGTTATTTTTCTGTCTGCCAGGAAGCTTTTGACAAAGTTATACATTTTGTTTGTTATTCCGAGGTCGCACATATATATATATATATATATATATATATATATATATATATATATAAGTATATATATTTACTGGTAGCACCACTAGTACAGCGCGGATTGCATTCCTAAAGCTTTATGAGGTGTTGCAGTGGAAGAATACAGACTAATTTTAAAAAGGCAACACCTAGGCAATTTTGTGGTACAATTATTCTTTACTTTTAACAAAGGCGTCGCCCAAAGCCAAAACTGAATGCACTCAGATTAGCTCCAAGGGACGTAATTTTTCATTCAAGTCTGAGAATGCTGTGCTAATGCCATGGAACTCCAGGCTGGTAAGCTTGCATTGTGTCATCAGGACATCAGCTGTCCTTTTTGTGACTGCATCGCTCACTAGTTCTGGAAAGGAGAGGGTAGTGGGAGAGAAGGAATAACAGACCTATCATTTTGAGCCTTCCACTGAACACTTACTACATAAAGCAGTAGGGACTACCCCCAGGCGACCCGCCATCCGCTGGAGAATATCCAGACCCCCCCCCCCCCCAAGGGGGGATGCTAGAAAATATTCCCAAACAGATATTGGACCTGCTGAGTAGATTAAAGTTTTTGCCGCCTAAGACCGGTTTCGCTCCAAGGGGGGGGGGGGGGGGGGGGGGGGGGAGGGGGGGGGGGGGGCTCTTCAGGTAGGCATGCGGCGTAACCTGAAATTACAACGCATGTACTAGAAGCCGCCTCCAGAATTTACTGGTAGCACCACTAGTACAGCTCGGATTGCATCCCTAAAGCTTTATGAGGTGTTGCAGTGGAAGAAGACTGACTAATTTTGAAAAGGCAACGCCTAGGCAATTTTGTGGTACAATTATTCTTTACTTTTAACAAAGGCGTCGCCCAAAGAAAACAAATTCTGGAGGCGGCTTCTAGTACATGCGTTGTATTTGCAATTTCAGGTTACGCCGCATGCCTACCTGAAGCCCCCCCCCCCCCCCCCCCATTTTTGGGGCGAAACCGGTCGTAGGCGGCAAAAACTTAAATCTACTCCGCAGGTGCAATATCTGTTTGGGAATATTTTCTAGCATCCCCCCTTGGGGGGAGGTCTGGATATTCTCCAGTGGATGGCGGGGCGCCTGGGGGTAGTCCCTACTGCTTTATGTAGTAGGTGTTCAGTGTAAGGCTCAAAATGATAGGCCGTCTGTCATTCCTTCTCTCCCACTACCCTCTCCTTTCTAGAACTAGTGAGCGATGCAGTCACAAAAAAGGACAGCTGATGTCCTGATGACACAATTCAAGCTTACCAGCCTGAAATTCCATGGCATTAGCACAGCATTCTCAGAATTGAATGAAAAAGTATATATATATGTATGTATTTCCTTTTAATACTTTAGATCTGTACCATACGGTATATTGGAAGTTTATGAGCCGATCCGTTTTATTGCGGTGTAAAGTTTGAGTAAAACCAAGTGTGTTTTGAATAGCACTAAAAAAGCTGTTTTATCTTAATGTATATTACAAATTCCATATAGCTTGTGATAACAAAAATGAAATGGTCAGATCAAATAGCCTGAACTGTGGTGTTTTGTGAACTGTGGGGTCCTTTCAAGGGTATATTTTACGCTTATACTATTTACTTTTTAAAAAATTTCCTTTCACTAGTGCGGATATTTGACATAAGGTAAATAAATTATAAGAAGTCTGTGGCACGATCCGTTTGTGTGTTGCTAGCGTGTAAAGTTGGACCAAAATAAGATTTTTTTCCTTATCGGACCTAGCGTGTTCAACGCTAACGAGCCAGACATAATTGTTTTAAAACATCTTTGCCTATATTACATGTCTTATACATTTATTTCGTTTGACTAGTGCAGATCTGTACCATAAGGTTTACACGCAGGAGCCGGGTTTGTGAGATGATGAGTCTGTGCATTATTAGCGGGTAATGTAGGAGAAACGATAATAACTCTAACGTGCCAGGCATGATTTTGTATGGCACTGAAAAAAAGTTTATCTTAACGTTAATTACAAATTTCATATAGCTCGTGATAATAAAATGAAATGGTCAGATCAAAATAGTCTGAACTTTGGTGTTCTCAATAGTACACCACAACTGTGTTGTACTTGTTCTCTATAAGCGTGCTTCTTTGTGTGGAGAAGGTGCGTTGCCACATAGCTGAGCCACCCGAAGAACCCAGGGCCGGACCCAGGGGGGGGTTACCTGGGTTCCGGAACCCCCCCTCCCAACTTAAAAAAAAAAAAAAAAAAAAAAAAAAAAAAGAACAGTGAATTTTTTTTATGCAAAGGGAGTTCCAAAGTTTTATTATTTTTTTTTATTGTTTTTAAAACATTGCAGTTTTTAGTCACTTTTGATCCAAGGCACAAAGAGTTATTTATAGACAATTCAACGGAAATCCATTTCAAGGGATCCGTTTAAACGTCCAAAACGTTTTCCCGTTGAAACAACCAAGTAACCCAACCCCTAACCCTAAATTAGTAAATGCAGCCATATTTTCTTGTTCTGGCCACAAGCCTCTTCCAGCGCCTTCACCTTGATACAGCCCTAATCCCCCAAAAACGACTTTTTAGAAAGATTAATTAAGACGCTAAGTTGATAATTATGATAATTCGTTGTAACGAACATCCGTTGAAACGACCATCGTTGAATCGTCCAAAAACATCGTTGAAATGGATTTCCGTTGAATCGACCACGTACCCAAAAGAGTTGCTTTCCTTCAGTGCATGTCTTTCCGAGAAAGATCAGTGAAAAGACGTCTGACGTCATTAAGGTTTGTGGGGGGAAGTTTAAATCTAGATCTATTTTCTTTGGTAACACTTCACTTTTGCTGTCTCCTCGAAAATGCCGAAACTGAAAAAAACAGATGCTGATGGCAGTAGGCGACTGTCATGCTGGTTTTCATCAAGCTCCATTTCAGAAGGTGGGTACATTTTTTAATCCAATTTTGTCTCATAAAAGAAATGTAGTCAGTAGAACTAGGTAAAATTCACCCATTCCGAATTCGATTCAAATGAGCACGTGGCGATGGCGCCGGTACTTCCTTCCTGTGAGTGTAGCTTATGCTGTAGGAGCTGATACTAGCTGCATATAATGAATATCATAGATATAAAACAGCCCCACTTATTAAAATACCAAAACAGGTAACAATTAAAGTAATGCATAGCCTAAAATTTATTTCACAAAGTATTATGATATATAACTTTAAAAATGTCAATTTAAAGAATAAAGATATCGGCATCAATGATCAATATTGCTTTTATATTTATAAAAAAAATCTTTGGACGGCAAAATATCGTTTTCAATAACAAAACCAAGGGCTAAGTTATAAGGTATCGTTTTCACTAGTGCAGCTTACTAGCTATGTATTGTGACGTAAATCTCTTCGGAGAGCAGAACAGAACCGTCTTGATGGCTGACTATGGAAACCATAGCCTATCTGACACCACTTTGACAGCGTCGCCATCAATTGTGACGGCAACATAGCCTTTCCGGGTGCGAAACCGTCATGACGACTTCGGTTTTTGGAACGACAAGAAGCCATCATGACGGCATCCCAACCACTGCCTTTTTCACATAATAAAATGGAAAATAAAAATGTGCTGAAATTTTGCCAACTGCTGAAAATCAGCAAATTTGTTAACAGTTCCTATGCCTGTGAACAGCGTGCTACAAAATAAGATTATTCACCCTTAGGCCTTTTGTTGATGAAATTTAAAATAAGCTAAGAACTAATCAGAAAACCACTGTTTTTTTATATTAAATTATTATTATAAAATTGTAGTAGACGCGTTAACACCTGCAATGCATAATCATATATAAGATGTTGAAAAGACGGTTCTATTTTATTTTACATTTTTGTTGTTGCTTTTAGGATAATTTCATGTTTTAATTTTTATGTTATGTCTTTGTTTTTGTTTTTTTGTTTTTTTTCTTTTTGTTTGTTGTTGTTGAGTAAATTGTAAAGCGCTTAGAGCTGTTTACAGGTAAGCGCTATATAAGAAAACCTTTAATAATAATAATAATAATAATAATAATAAAAGTTGTTTTTCTAAACGGTCGAAAGAGACAAAAATCAACCCAAAGTGAGACCACTGGCAGTGGAGTTCGAAACAGTGACATGGGAACAAGTAAAAGCAGTGTTGGTGAGTAATTTACTGCCCCGCCCCCCCCCCCCCCTCTCAAAAAAAAAAATAAATAAATAAATACAACCTGAAATTGATACGTGATTGAGTGTTTCAATTTAATAATTAATATTAAACAAAATGACTGGTGTGTTCCATTGGCTATCATTAGCCTAAGAAGACTCTACGAGTCATAAGGTAGCAAAGATTTTGTCCATCATTTGGGGGGAGGGGTCTAAAAAGAAAAGCTGTTATTTCAGATCATAAATATATATCTAAGCTTGACTGAAGTGTGTAAACGAAGACATATATATGCTTTAAATGTAATTATCTTGTTGCAGGTCTCTCTCTCTCTCTCTCTCTCTCTCTCTCTCTCTCTCTCTCTCTCTCTCTCTCTCTCTCTCTCTCTCCCTCTCTCTCTCTCTCTGATCTCTCTCTCTCTCTCTCTCAGTATGTGTGACTCTGTGTGTGTGTGTGTGTGTGTGTGTGTGTAGTGTGTGTGTGTGTGTGTGTGTGTGTGTGCGCGTGCGTGCATGCTGTGTGTGTGTGTGTGTGTCGGCGTGAGAGAGAGAGAGAGAGAGGGGGGGGGGAGATAGCACCTGCATACATATTTGCCCTTGCTGTATGAACTTTAATGTACTTAATGATTCTTTGTTTATTGCTTTACTTTGTATTTTTACTCATTTTATATTTTTGTGCGTACGCGTATGCGGGTAGGAATGTCTGGAGTGCGTGTCCGAGAGCGTGTGTTTGTTTTTGTGCGTATGTGCCTGAGTGCGTGCGTGTGTAAGTGTGTGTGTGTGTGTGTGTGTGTGTGTGTGTGTGTGTGTGTGTGTGAGTGTTCGTGCGTGTGTGCATGCGTACTGAATTGCGGTGTACATGAGTGTGTGTGTGTGCGTGCGTGCATGCGCGAGTTGTGATGTGCATGCGTGCGTACCTGAGTGCGTGTGTGGGTATGTGTGTGTGTATGTGCGTGGTGCGTGCGTGCGTGCGTAAGCGAATGCAGCAGTGCATGCAGCAGTGTGTGGTATGTGTATGTTTACATGTCTATGTCATTTATGTAGTAGATGTAGCAACGGCAAGTTTGAAAACTGGTCCTGTTACCAATAACTTCTACCGTTGGAAAATAAAGGTTCATTGTTCATTGTTCATTGTTCTCTTTCTCTCTCTCTCTCTCTCTCTCTCTCTCTCTCTCTCTCTCTCTCTCTCTCTCTCTCTCTCTCTCTCTCTCTCTCTCTCTCTCTCACAGGTACACACACAATCGTTTTAGTATTTCAGACTTCTCATAGACCCAACTTTTATTTGTATTTCAGACTCCTCCTCAAGCATTGATCAGCCTGCCGGGGGCCTGCTTTCTGAATCCTCTGCCATGCCAATGACCAACCAGCCTGATGTGAGCCTGCTTTCTGACTCTTCAGATTTCTCCTCTCAGATCACCAGCAACAAAAATATCGATTTTGGTGAAGTTTTCAAGAAAAACACGCGAGTCGTTTCACTGTCAAGCCGTGACAAGGAGCATCTTCTAAGGCAACACTGGAGACCATCACCTGGTTTTCAGTTTCCAACAACAGTGATAAACAACAAGAACCGAAAATTTCAGCATGAGTGGTTGCAAAAGTACTCCTGGCTTGTGTATTCTCCTTTCGAGGATGGGGCTTACTGCAAGTATTGCCTATTATTTGCAAAGTCTACTGAAAACCTGGGCAAGTTTGTGAAGACGCCATGCAAGAACTGGAATAAAGCCTGTGATCAGATCAAAAAGCACTCGTTATTACAATACCACAAAGATGCAATGGCAAATGGAGAGCAGTTTTTGACAATCATGGATAAACCAGAGCAGAGCATCGCCAGTGAAATCAATCAGAAAAATGCAGAAAACATCGCTGCAAATCGACAAGTTCTGACAAGCCTCTTCAGGATTGTTGAAGTGTGTGGAGGACAGGGGTTAGCTCTGAGGGTTATGATGGCATTCTTCAGAGTGAGAACAGAAGCAATTTCAATGCCCTTTTGAATCTGTGCATCAATGCAGGAGATGAAACTCTCCGGAAACATCTAGATACATGCGATAAGAAGGCCACATACATTTCAAAAAGTACACAAAACAGACTGATAGAGGTTCTTGGTGATCAGATCCGCAACAAGATTCTTGTAGAAATTATTGCAGCAAAACAGTTTACCGTGCTTGCTGACGAAGTCACAGACAGCTCAAACTGGGAACAACTTTCAATTATATTGAGATTCGTCGATGGAAGTCTGAAAGTTCGTGAAGAGTTCCTGGCTTTTGTCCAGTGCAGAGATACCACAGGTGAAACACTTTACAACAAGATTGTTGCGTGTCTGGGCTTGTGGGGGCTTGATTTCAACAATGTTAGAGGACAAGGTTATGACGGGGCCGCAAACATGGCAGGAAAGTTTAAAGGAGTGCAGGCACGTTTTCAAGCAAGGAACAACAAAGCACTGTACTTTCACTGTGCTTCCCATAGCTTGAGTCTCTGCATTGTAAAAGCATGCGGCTTGCCTGCAGTGAAGAACATGATGGGAGCACTGAGGGAACTGTCACTGTTTTTCTCAAACTCTCCAAAGAGACAACGAAAACTTGAAGATACCATCGAAGCATCTCAGCCTGACACGACAAAGACAAAGCTTGTTGATCTGTGCAGAACAAGATGGGTAGAAAAACATGAAGCACTGGAGGTTTACACATCTCTCTTCCTGGTTGTTCACGACTGTTTGGGACAAATGTGTGAAGACAGTGACAATTGGGACAGTGAGACATTGACCAAGGCAACTGGCTTTCTCCACACCTTGAGCAGCAGTGTTTTCCTCGTTGCATTCGTTGTCGTCCGCAATTGTTTGCGTTACTTAAAACCCTTGACAGTGAAGCTCCAGAAAAGAACAAAAGATGTTGTCGATGCCTACAGGGAAATCAAAGAGGTCAGTAACCGCATGTCTTCTATTAGAAGAGATGTCGACACAGCGTTCGTTGCCTGGTTTGGTGAAGTCAGCAAAATGGCAAATGCTTTGACAACTGATGTTGTTGTTCCTCGTCAAGCATCCCGCCAGACTCTCCGTGACAACCAACCTGCGGCCACTCCAGAAGAATATTTCAAGATTAGCATTGCCATTCCTTTCTTGGAACACCTGTCAACCGAATTGGACTCGAGGTTCAAAAATGCTGACCTAGTAGTTGATGGTCTCTGTTTGGTGCCAAGCACTTTAATAGACAACCAGGATGGTTTCATGCAGGTTCCAGAAGGGGTGAAGACACTGGCAATGTTGTGGGAGTCTGACCTACCAGACAACGCTACCCTTGATGCAGAATACCAACGGTGGGTTTGCAAATGGCGAAGTGCTGCTGAGAATGCGACAGCTATCATCCCATCCACGGCATCAGAAGCACTGAAACACTGTGACAGGGTTTTTTATCCCAACCTGTTCATCATGCTAAAGAACCTTTGCACCCTGCCTGTCACTACTGCCGAGTGTGAGCGTTCAAACAGTCAGTTGCGCAACCTGAAAAACTACCTGCGCTCTACAATGGGGCAACAGAGACTCAATGCACTTGCTTTACTGAAAGTGCACAGGGATGTTGATATTGACTTCAAAGAGGCAGTGAACTGTTTTGCCAGAAGATACAATTCACAAATGGTACTAATGCCGAGGAACCTAGTGCAGCAAGACTGAACTGAAGTGAAAGCAGGGCCCTGATGTTCATAAACTACAAGGTAAAGCTTTATACCGTTAACGATCAACGAAAAGTAGTGAATAATAATAGTATACAAAACATCTCTGTTGATAAATAAATGTTTGTGTGTGTGTGTGTGTGTGTGTGTGTGGGTGTGGGTGTGGGTGTTTTTTTTAAGGGAGGGGCAGGTGATAATTTTTGTACCCCAGAGTTTGTCAGTTCGATTGTTCAAAAAGCTCAAAGTCCCCAGACCATCACAAATGGCTTTTTCAAGGCTCAGATTGCACCAGATTGCACCATTTTGCATCCTTGAAAAAAAAAAATTCCGGGGGGGCATGCCCCCGGACCCCCCTAGAAGGCTCGGCGCTTCGCGCCTTCGCTTTATACTGAATCTGTAACCCCCCCCCATCGACTTTTCCCAGGTCCGGCCCTGGAACCTATTCTGACAAGCAAAACAAATGCGACATTTTTGGAATCATCGGAAACACTTAATGTTTCCGATGAACGTGTTTCCGATGATTCCAAAAATGTCGCATTTCTTTTGCTCGTCAGTATATCTCTGTTTCTCCTTCATAAATTTCTTTTTTCATTTCTTGCATCAGTTGACGGCGGGTGGAGCGACTGGGAAAACTGGCAGGATTATGACGAATGCACCGTTCTTTGCGGAAGCGGAACAATCGATCAGTGGCGCATGCGCACTTGCACCAACCCGGCCCCTCAGTATGGCGGCGCTAACTGCGTGGGACCGAACAAGGAGAACGGAACTCATGCCTGCAACACAGCAAAATGCGAAGGTCTTTTTCTCTCTTTTCAAAAATAAATAAATAAATAAAATTTTAAAAAATCGTACACCGCTGTGAGCTGGTCTGTCATGTAGGACCTTGAAGCCGTAACGTCCAAAATCACAGACCAGTACACATTCATGAAAGCCTTTACGACAAAATGTTACTTCAGTGTGAATTCTAGTTTTTCTTCAGTGTTAGAGGGATGAAAAGAACCGATGTTTTAACGTTACATGCATCCAAACTAAAAACGCTTGTCGGCGTAAAACAATGGCCAAAACTGCATTTCCTCATGAAATCCCACTAACATCGACATAACAAAGATTTACTGATTAAAAAAAAAATGTCTGTCACTCGTTCAACTTGTTAAATCCTTCATGTGTTTGTCAGTTGTTTTAGAACAGGTTTACAAGAGTACAATACAACCGCCAAACAAATAAAGGATTCAACGTGTTCGCGGTGGCTTACTGATGGTTTTGGCTCAAACGTTATCGCGTTTTGTGATACTCATACAATGCGGAAAAGAACTTTTCTAAGAACAGTTTTGTGAGGAGATTTAAAAAAAAAAAATCTGCCGTTATATGGCACACCTGCAAGAAGTATAGATCCTCATGAACCCCCGCAGTCGGGGGGGCTCGTGAGGATCTATGCCTCTTGCTGACACCACTTTGCATCCAAATTCCTAGGAGTATGTCAAATTTTTTTTCATTTGAGAAAAAGCGAGATTTTCAGTGTATGACTATGGACACACTCGCTTTTACTACGTCACAGCAGAACTTCGCCTGAACCGGTTGCTTTTTAGAGATATGCACCGAGCAGCAAGCTTCCCGTACCGCTGATGGGAATACACCCCAGATGGCGCCCACTCGGAAAGTACGCCACAACTACGCTTCTATTCAAATGACGGAGATGCGAATAGAAGTGTACTTGTGGCGTACTCCCCGGGTGGTGCTGTTTGGGGCATACTCCCCGGGTGGCGATGTTTGGGGAGTACTCACTCGTTGAATACGCCACAAGTACACTTTTATTCAAATGACGTGCTTAGCATCTCATATGAATAGAAGTGTACTTGTGGCCTACTTCCCTAGTGGGGCTAACTGGGTAATACTCGCGAGGATGTAAGTACAGCTGATGTTCGTCCTGGAGGATTTTTATACTTCTGTAATGTGAATTTTCGTGAATTCACTTCAAGGAAACGTCATTTTTCAACAAAGGCGTGATCTGTTTTAGTCCAGTAGCCGGCTATTTGTACGGCAGATCGCGTACACCCAGGATACATGCGTAATCAAATATGCAAATGGGGGATAGTTGGCTGCTCAGCCGTAGTTTCGTATAACTTATAAACACTGCCTGAACCCTTTGGTTGTAGGTAGCGGTTTTTGTCGCGATGATTCCTGCAGGAATCATCTCGACAAAAACCGCTTCCGACAGCCAAAGAGTCAAGTTATTTACAAGCTTATATTTTATATTTCACGCGCTCACAGACAAATGTCCCGAGGGTCAGTCCACCTACATCGCCAACGGGAACAAAACTGGCCGCTACTACCAGTGCGACAACGGCGTGGCCAGGAGGATGGAGTGTGCAGCCGGCACCGTGTGGGATCAGGCTTCCACCTCCTGTGTCAACGACGGCTCACAGAAGGTATAGTATGGTTTTGAATGCACTAACCCTTTGCCTGCCCGTAGCGCTTTTGATCCAAGTGTTTCAGTCGGTTTTCTGTTTGGATTTGACGTTCGTTCAGTCAGTTCCGATTGTCTTCCACAGGTTGCAGAGGTGAACCTTCGCCAAGGTGACCAGTGTGACCCTGCGCAGACGTACTACGCGCACAGCGACTGCTCCAAGTTCATCATGTGTCTGGGCGGCGTGGCTTACGAGATGTCCTGCCCTGGCGGTCTGCGCTTCAGCGTGGCCATCACCGGCTGTGACTTCGCTGCTAACGTCCCTTGCCCGTAGTAACGTCCTACAGAGTGCTGTCGCCTTCCATGTAATGGACTCAATTCTTGGTATCACACCGGTTTTCCCCCTCGTACGTAGTGGAACGACGGAGGCAACCGGTGTGGTTTCATCCTATGCTGTCGGTTTCTAAAGTTGTCCTCCATCCATGAGATTGCAGCTAGTGGCCTACACTGAATAATATTGTCTATTGTGAGTCGGTCCCTGCAGCCGCTGGTCTGTGAATCAGGAGATTACGTCAGTCTTGACGTCGTAAGGTTCGAAATCACGGACTAGTAAGAACACACATATCTACTGCAAATATTTACTGGCATATGCTACTTGTTCGCACTGGTTCCATTGTTATGACAAACAGTGTTACCACTCAACTTATTTTAGATCAGTTAACAGTCAGCTACTGTACCAAACAGGGCCGGATCCAGAGGAGGGGGGAGGGCAGGGGGCCATGGCCACCCCCCCTTCACCCCCAAAAACTACAACATTAAACTTTGACACACTGAAGGATGATCTTTGCTCACCTTGGTGAAAAAAACAACAAAATAAAGCCATGCTCAAAACAGTCTGCTGTAGGTGTCTGTTTCAGGTGGTTAATTTCTCCAAAAATTTTTGGGACCCCCCCCCAAACATGTAAGTGATCCGGCCCTGCCAAAGGCGCCTCAAAAGCGTCCACAAATTTTATGACATTAACTCCTGACCGCATAGCGATCGGCACAAAACTGCACGCGTAGTTACGCCTCTTTTCCGTCTCGGAGTGATATTGCTAGGTGCAAACAAAGTGTTACAAAGTGTAGGCCTCATGGACCTCAAGAAAAGGAATGTTTAGAGAAACGTTACCTCCACTGCCCGGAAATGAATGCCTGCATGGCAACGCTGCAAATAGCGTGCGTAGAAATAAGGGAATAGCAAGGGAGACAACTTTGCCGTCATCGACGGCCAAGTTGTCTCCCTTACTAACACGTATGCCTATCAGATACTTCCCGCGTTCTCTTCATTAATCTTGCGAATTGTCAACAGTAAAGTTCTGCGTCTCAAGGAAAAGAAACTTTCTATTTAATGCTCGTATCGTGTATCCTGTATGTTTTCTTGTTTCTTTGCTGTGTTATATTTTCTTAATATTCAAGAACAAACATCCAAAAGTACCATTGTTTAGTTGTAATTTGTACGACTGACAGACATGGGCCGATACACTTTTTTTTTTCTCCAAAATAAATACAGTCGATGACGCTTAGCCCGTCTAGTGCCAAGAAAATGTGAACACACCCACCTGCAAGAGGTATATAGACTCATGAGCCTCCGCAGTTGCGGGGGCTAATGAGGATCTATGCCTCTTGTTGACACCACTTTGAATCCATGTTCGTAGGACAGCTACTGATGTTTTGTTGATGTTGAACTGACCAAGAGTGCACAAACACAGTTTCCGTCAATGTGCACTGAACGGTTTAAGTCGAATGTAGTAATTATTTAGGGGGAAATTCTGTTTTGTTCGACTTAACCGTCGTTCGACATATCCGGGCACGCAGCAATAGCAATCGTACTTATTTATTCTGCGCGACCGTTAGCGTGTCAATCTATTTTTAGTTGTTTCTCGTACTAATAGCGTTGTATTCTCTAGAACGGACCGGAGTCATTGTCAGGTTACTTGATATAAAGACGACGTGTTCTGAACTGGATTCTCCTGTGTCTAAATACACCATAACGAAATCTGTGTGTAGCGTTTCGTAACCATCGGGTACTGAAGTATAGTCTGTGAACAGCGGTTACGGCGGTAGTGGGCCTTTAAATCGAACTTTTATTTTTACAGAGTCATTAGACTTATTTTAATTTGTTAGCATAGAGAACGGAGTTCAAAAACTATTAAAATCTCTATGATCTATTAAATCCCAACATCCAAAGGTAAACATTGACTTGTCCTGCTTATTACTTGAATGTTTCCAAATAATCCCGGTAGGACTGTGGGGTTTATTTGAAGACCTTGCGCGTTCAACAAAGGCAGGTATTTGTACAGCTTTCCAGTAAGCAACGGTCATCGGGCCCACGACGGCCGCAGTGGGCCCGCGCACTGCTGTGCGCGGGGCCACTGCGGCTGTCGTGGGCCCGGCCGAAGACGTTTTGCTATTGGGGATGTACTCATTAAAATATCGCTCGCACGTACGCACGCGCGCACGCATGCACGCACGCACGTACGCACGCACGCACACACACACACACACACACACACACACACACACACACACACACACACACACACATGGCACTTTGGCGCCAAAAAGACATTCTCTAGCAAGAATTGCGTAGCTAGACGTGACGTCATTTTATCTTATTTCTTTGACAGAATTTCAGCCCCGCACTCCAAAAACGTCTCTTGCCTATCATCCCATCCGAAAGTTGCGCATCCAGGCACACTTTCCCCGAGTTTTAACTTCGCTATTGCTGGTGTTTTCTGTGTCTAATACACAAAATCCGGTAGTGGCCGACTGCAAACGACGCGCGTAACGACACTGGCTGTGTGACATCACTTTGCTGAATCAAGAGGGTCATGATGAAAAGGACCAAAACGGCCGTTTGTGTACACAAGGCGTACCTGACTTTGGCCTGGATTGCAACCGACCGTAAAATGTTTTTGGGCGACGCCG
>BTPG01000004.1:216883356-216920856 GCA_036245525.1 Semisulcospira habei | reverse complement strand
ACACACACACACACACACACACACACACACACACACACACCCAAGCACCCATCCACCCACCCACACACACACACACACACACACACACACACACACATACAGACAGAGGTGAGTTGTGCTCACGATCGACGTCACACAGTTGAAGAGCGGCTCCGCACGTTTTTAGCATTTTGCAACATAATTACTTAATGAGTGACTTTAGAACAACGACAGGGTGATTCAGCTCATCATGCCAAGCAGTTCGGTAGCTTTTCGTGCCATTTGCGGTACCTTTTACTGGACTTTTCAAAACTTCATGGCTCGCAAAGCACAGAGGAAGGCAGCCCTACGTTACCGCACTGTCAGTGTCAGCGGACCGGTGGCAGTCATTCTCGTGTTTTTGGTCGGCTTTCTGCTCCGGTGTGGCGATGTCGAAGCGAACCCAGGCCCACCGAAACGACAGACTCTTTTGACATGCCAGGGGAACCAAGACAACCAGTCGCCCGGGGGTGAGGCAAACGCAGTGTCTGAGCCGACCATTGCTGATGTGTTTAAAATGTTGAATGTGATGGACAAAAAGATGGACAGTATGAAAGCTACAATGCAGGAGCAGATGGACAAAATTCAGAGTGACTTTACTGCGGTGATGAAAGAAAACAGAGAGTTGAAGGAGAAAGTTACGCAGCTGGAGGATAAGCTGGATGATTTGGAGGGGCGGAGCAGACGCAAGAATCTGATCTTTCACGGAATCCCCCACCCCCAGGGGCGCTCAGAGACTTGGGCGGACTGTGAAAAAGCTGTCAAGTCAATGTTGAAGGACGAGATGGGCATAGAGGAGGAGATCGAGGTGGAGCGTGCCCATCGTCTGAAGGGGGGCAAGGCGCCCCACCCCATCATCGTGTGCTTCAACAAGTACAAAGACAAGGAGCGGATCCTGTTTGAGCGAAGAACGCTGAAGGAGAACAAGTCCCGGGTCTACATCTCTGAGGACTTCACCCCGCGGGTGAGGGACGTGCGCCGCAAGCTGCTACCCTTCCTCAAGGAGGCCAAGCAGGCGGGGAAGAAGGCCTTCCTCCGCTTCGACTCCCTCGTTGTTGAGGGAAAGACCCACGCATACGACGCTGCTACCCAGAGGCCAGTGGAGCGCAGGGGGCAGAAATGAGGGGCAGGCCGGCATGTTGACCCAGCAACCAGGAGAAGACAGCCCGTCCCTCATTCAGACCCCCAGGGCCCCCACCATGTGTCTTCAAAGGACGACTTACCTGCACACACACACGCTCAAGTGCCCATACTCAAACCCACACCCGCACACTGTGTTGATGAAAGTGGTAGTGATGAAAGTGGTAGCTCTGTGTTTCGCATCATGGCATGGAATATCCAAGGTCTTGTAAATAAGCTGAAAAGTGTTTCTTTTAGGCAGTTCTGTGAAAAGTGTCAAATTTTTGCATTTTCAGAGATCTGGTCGTGTAAGCAAAATGTTATAGAGGATACCTTTCCAGAGTATCAGGTGTTTTTTTCACCACGTACACAAAAGTTAAAAGGGGGCGTGGCCGTGTGTGTACATAAATCTATAGCCTGTCATGTGTTGCGTTTAATGCAGGCAGCTGAGGATATTGTGTTTCTAAAGATCGGTAAGTCTGTTTTGAACTCTGCATCTGATGTTCTGGCAGCATTTGTGTATGTGGCTCCAGAGCGTTCTGTTGTATATGGTGAAGATAACGTTGATGGTTTTGAAGTGTTAGAAAACTACATGTCTCAAGTGTTACGTGCTCACCCTGAGCTGCCTTGGCTATTATGTGGCGATTTTAACGCCCGTACTGCCGGTCTGTCTGATACTGATTTTATTGATGGCAATTCACACGTGCAGCCTTTACAGGAATTAACAGATCTGCTAGAGGATGTACCACAAAGCCCACGGAGGTCAAAAGATATTGGCGTAAACAGTTTTGGTCGGAAACTGATAGAACTATGTCAAGAGTACTGTTTGTTTATTGTCAATGGCAGAACGAAAGGTGACAGTGAGGGAGAAATTACGTGCGTGGCCAACAGAGGCAAAAGTGTGGTGGACTACTGTATTTGCTCTAAATCCGTGTTTGACCTAGTGACCGATATGTTTGTTGCAGACAGGTGCGAGTCAGACCATTTCCCCATTGTAACCACGTTTACTTCTATTCAGTCTGTTTATTCATGTGATGATGATGATTTAAATGATGATATAATACTAGAGGAAGGGGTTAAATTTGTTTGGAAAGAAAACTACGCTGAATCCTTTTGGGCATACATTGAAGATAATCAGGAGACTCAGTTTCAACACTTTTCGTCAGCGCTTGACTCGAGTGTAGAAGAAGGGTCGGCCTGTTTTGTAGCATTCATTCAGAAGGCGGCTGACAAAATGAGGTCAGGTAAGAAGGTAGGTGAATCCCGTGCACAGCCGCCGTGGTGGGACTCGGACTGCGAGTTAGCAAAACAAAACAAGTACCTACAGTTGAAGCAGTTCAGACACACAAACACACATGACGACTTAGGGAAGTATCTTGACATGAAGAAAGAATTTAAGAAGTTGTGTAAAACAAAACAAGTAGAGTACAACGCACGGGTTTTGAATGAGCTCAACGATGCATGTAATGATGCAAACTCAAGAACATTTTGGCAAAAAATAAAGTCTCTGACTGGCGTTAAAAAGTTGTGTTCTGATGTCATTTCACCACGCGTGTGGTATGATTATTTTCGTAATTTGCTAAATGTGGATCAGAATGTTGATGATTCAGGTTTCAGCAGACAGGCCGAGGGTGTTTTGAATGACCATATATCTGATGATTGTGATGGTTGTCATAATGCAAAATTTGACGAGGAAATCACGCAGGATGAAATTCGCAGTGCTATTAATAACATGAAGAAAGGGAAAGCATCAGGCCCTGATGGCTTGCCCACTGACCTTTTTCATCATGCAGGTGAGATCCTTGTGAAATTTCTGCATCCTTTGTTTAATCGTGTGTTTCAAAGTGCGGAATACCCTGAAAGCTGGACCATGGCTGTGATATTTCCACTACACAAAAAGGGTAACCCTAGAAATGTTGACAACTACAGAGGAATTTCTCTTCTGAACGTTATCAGTAAGTTGTACAGTTTTGTCATTAACAACAGGTTGGTTCGTTTTTGTGAAGAGAATGATTGTATTCCTGAGGCCCAAGCTGGCTTCCGTAAAGGATACAGTACTATAGACAACATTTTTTGCTTACAGGCACTAGTGCAAAAGTATCTTAGCAAGCAGGGTGGCCGTTTTTTACACCATGTACGTAGATTTTTCTAAAGCTTACGACAGTGTGCACAGGACAAAACTGTTGTATCTCTTGTTACGTAAAGGAGTTCATGGAAAGTTGCTTCAGACACTTGAGAGTATGTACAAACATGTAAAAGCTGCTGTAAGGGTTGGAACCAAAGTTACCGACTACTTTGATTGCATGTCAGGGGTGCGACAAGGTTGTGTGTTGAGCCCACTGCTGTTTTCTATCTTTCTTTCAGAATTTGAGACAGAAATATCATCGTGCGGTGCACGTGGCATTGATATTTTTGCAGACCCACTGGGTATTTTCCTTCTTATGTATGCTGATGATATAGCCATTGTCTCTGACTCTGTAGCAGATCTCCAAAAGAAAATTAATTGTTTAGAAAAATACTGTAAAAAATGGGGTCTCACTGTGAACATGGACAAGACAAAAGTGGTGGTCTTCAAAAATGGAGGTTTTGTGAAAAATTGTGAAAAATGGTTTTATGCTGACAAGCAGATTCAAGTCGAGTCCAGTTATACTTACCTTGGTGTGATATTTTCCTCTACTCTGAACTGGGCTAGATGTGTAGAAAACTTAGCTGGAAAAGCCAGGAGAGCAGTTGCAGGCATCAAAAGACTATACTTCAAATTACAAAACTTGCCAGCTGACACTGTTTTTCACATTTTTGATGTCAAGATTAAACCCATTGTGCTATACGGGTCAGAGGTCTGGGGTTTCCAGAGACATGATGTAATTGAGCAGGTTCATATAAAGGTTTGTAAAATGGTCCTTGGTGTTGGAAGAGATGTAAAAAACAATATTGCGCTGGGTGAGTGTGGAAGATTCCCTATGTATATTGATGCCTATGTTCGAATGGTGAAGTACTGGTGCAGACTTCTTACCATGTCAGAAAACAGATACCCAAGACAGTGTTACACGATGTTATGTATGCATGATGCTTCAGGTAGATCGAACTGGGCTACGCAAATAAAGACTCTATTGTGTATGCACGGATTTGGGTATGTATGGGAAATGCAGTCAGTTGGAAACACTCCTCTGTTCATTCAGATATTCAAAGATCGGCTGATGGATTGTTTCCGACAGGACTGGCATGCATCCCTTACCTCAAACACAGAATACTGCCATTACCACCCAGAAATACTTAGAGCCAGTTACATAGGGCAGCTGAACTCTTGTGAACTCAGGCGGGCAATATGTTTACTTAGATGTAACCGTTTACCTTTAAACGGAGTATCCAGATTTGGAAAACCCATCACTAATCCAGAATGTAATTCATGTGATTGGCATAAGGCTGAAGATTTGTGTCATTTTCTGTTCGAGTGTCCAAAATATGCCCCTTTACGTAAAAAGTACATTCCACTGTTTTACTACAGATTCCCATCCGATCTTAAAGTTCAGCTGCTGTGTGGAAACCTACATGATAAACTGGTCTTTAAAGTTGCTATGTATATTTCAGGTTGCCTTAAATTAAGGAATTAGAGGGATTTGCTTTGAACTTTTCTTGTTTTTGTTTATTTATGTGCGCTGATGTAATGCTATATGAGTGTGTTTTACAACCACCTTCCTGTATTTTCTGGTTGTAAATTGTATTTTGTGTTCATATGGGCCTGATGGCCTGCAAAAACTGAAATAAATTTATTATTATTATTATTATTATTATTATTATTATTATTATTATTATTATTATTATTATTATTATTATTATTACACACACATACACACACACACACACACAAATCCACACACACGTTCTCTCTTTCTCTCTGACGTTGGCTGTTATGACTTTTGCGAGGTATCTGGCTTTTTAGAATTAATGTTGTTCATTACACGTGTGCGACCTAAGTATACATAAGACTAGAATGCTAAATACGTTAGAATCAAACGGTTTTGATAGACGTTCACTAAACAAAACCTCTGTTGCAATGCTAGTGAAAATCCCCCAGAACACACGCACACACTGACCCTCAGACTTTCACCAATGTTTACAGGCGCGCTATTTAAAATCAATTTTGGATATTGCACATTATATATATATATATATATATATATATATATATATATATATATATATATATATATATATATATATATATATATATATATATAATATATATATATATATATATATATACTTAAAATGTGAAGAAAGGATCCACAAACACCACGTAGTTTAGGAGTTACACTTTTATTCTGTGCACAAATTTTCGCCCTCTCAGCGAGGGCTTCTTCAGGGGAATGCCCTCGCTGAGAGGGCGAAAATTTGTGCATAGAATAAAAGTGTAACTCCTTCTAAACTACGTGGTGTTTGTGGATCATTTCTTCACATTTTAAGTATTTCACTGCTGCTTGGATCCATATTTGGAGTGTGTGGTGCCAGCTTTCTTGGACTGGTTTTATTTATTCATATATACTTAAAATGTGAAGAAAGGATCCACAAACACCACGTAGTTTAGAAGGAGTTACACTTTTAATCTATGCACAAATTTTCGCCCTCTCAGCGAGGGCTTCTTCAGGAAAATGGAGTGTGTGGTGGTGCCAGCTTTCTTGGACTGGTTTTATTTATTCATATATATATATATATATATATATATATATATATATATATATATATATATATATATATAATATATATATATATATATATATATATATATATATATATATATATATGTTTTCCTCCCTATGTGACACGACCAGTCACTTTAGCGCAAACTGTACCATGTGACCGTGGTATAAAAACCACTGTAGCGAAAAATGGCGGACGTTTTTATAGCCCTCTCGATGACGCGTTAGGATCTCGTTTTCGAGTCTTGACAGCAACTCGGCTCGACAAAATAGATAAGATAAGATAAGAAAAGATACTGTTTATTGCCATTTGCCTTAAGAACATAAAGCATAGGAATGTGTGTTGGTGTCGTTACAATTACAAACATCACAGTCAACAACAAAACAACAACAAAAAACACAAACAAAAAAACCCCAACCAATCAATACTCTATCACACAAATCCAATCCCCTACACACACACCAGGGCCGGACCTGGGAAAAGTCGATGGGGGGGTTACAGATTCAGTATAAAGCGAAGGCGCGAAGCGCCGAGCGTTCTAGGGGGGTCCGGGGGCATGCGCCCCCGGAATTTTTTTTTTTCAAGGATGCAAAATGGTGCAATCTGGTGCAATCTGAGCCTTGAAAAAGCCATTTGTGATGGTCTGGGGACTTTGAGCTTTTTGAACAATCGAACTGACAAACTCTGGGGTACAAAAATTATCACCTGCCCCTCCCTTAAAAAAAACACCCACACCCACACCCACACACACACACACACACACACACACACACACACACACACACAAACATTTATTTATCAACAGAGATGTTTTGTATACTATTATTATTCACTACTTTTCGTTGATCGTTAACGGTATAAAGCTTTACCTTGTAGTTTATGAACATCAGGGCCCTGCTTTCACTTTCAGTCTTGCTGCACTAGGTTCCTCGGCATTAGTACCATTTGTGAATTGTATCTTCTGGCAAAACAGTTCACTGCCTCTTTGAAGTCAATATCAACATCCCTGTGCACTTTCAGTAAAGCAAGTGCATTGAGTCTCTGTTGCCCCATTGTAGAGCGCAGGTAGTTTTTCAGGTTGCGCAACTGACTGTTTGAACGCTCACACTCGGCAGTAGTGACAGGCAGGGTGCAAAGGTTCTTTAGCATGATGAACAGGTTGGGATAAAAATCCCTGTCACAGTGTTTCAGTGCTTCTGATGCCGTGGATGGGATGATAGCTGTCGCATTCTCAGCAGCACTTCGCCATTTGCAAACCCACCGTTGGTATTCTGCATCAAGGGTAGCGTTGTCTGGTAGGTCAGACTCCCACAACATTGCCAGTGTCTTCACCCCTTCTGGAACCTGCATGAAACCATCCTGGTTGTCTATTAAAGTGCTTGGCACCAGACAGAGACCATCAACTGCTAGGTCAGCATTTTTGAACCTCGAGTCCAATTCGGTTGACAGGTGTTCCAAGAAAGGAATGGCAATGCTAATCTTGAAATATTCTTCTGGAGTGGCCGCAGGTTGGTTGTCACGGAGAGTCTGGCGGGATGCTTGACGAGGAACAACAACATCAGTTGTCAAAGCATTTGCCATTTTGCTGACTTCACCAAACCAGGCAACGAACGCTGTGTCGACATCTCTTCTAATAGAAGACATGCAGTTACTGACCTCTTTGATTTCCCTGTAGGCATCGACAACATCTTTTGTTCTTTTCTGGAGCTTCACTGTCAAGGGTTTTAAGTAACGCAAACAATTGCGGACGACAACGAATGCAACGAGGAAAACACTGCTGCTCAAGGTGTGGAGAAAGCCAGTTGCCTTGGTCAATGTCTCACTGTCCCAATTGTCACTGTCTTCACACATTTGTCCCAAACAGTCGTGAACAACCAGGAAGAGAGATGTGTAAACCTCCAGTGCTTCATGTTTTTCTACCCATCTTGTTCTGCACAGATCAACAAGCTTTGTCTTTGTCGTGTCAGGCTGAGATGCTTCGATGGTATCTTCAAGTTTTCGTTGTCTCTTTGGAGAGTTTGAGAAAAACAGTGACAGTTCCCTCAGTGCTCCCATCATGTTCTTCACTGCAGGCAAGCCGCATGCTTTTACAATGCAGAGACTCAAGCTATGGGAAGCACAGTGAAAGTACAGTGCTTTGTTGTTCCTTGCTTGAAAACGTGCCTGCACTCCTTTAAACTTTCCTGCCATGTTTGCGGCCCCGTCATAACCTTGTCCTCTAACATTGTTGAAATCAAGCCCCCACAAGCCCAGACACTCAACAATCTTGTTGTAAAGTGTTTCACCTGTGGTATCTCTGCACTGGACAAAAGCCAGGAACTCTTCACGAACTTTCAGACTTCCATCGACGAATCTCAATATAATTGAAAGTTGTTCCCAGTTTGAGCTGTCTGTGACTTCGTCAGCAAGCACGGTAAACTGTTTTGCTGCAATAATTTCTGCAAGAATCTTGTTGCGGATCTGATCACCAAGAACCTCTATCAGTCTGTTTTGTGTACTTTTTGAAATGTATGTGGCCTTCTTATCGCATGTATCTAGATGTTTCCGGAGAGTTTCATCTCCTGCATTGATGCACAGATTCAAAAGGGCATTGAAATTGCTTCTGTTCTCACTCTGAAGAATGCCATCATCACAGTTGCCCCTCAGAGCTAACCCCTGTCTTCCACACACTTCAACAATCCTGAAGAGGCTTGTCAGAACTTGTCGATTTGCAGCGATGTTTTCTGCATTTTTCTGATTGATTTCACTGGCGATGCTCTGCTCTGGTTTATCCATGATTGTCAAAAACTGCTCTCCATTTGCCATTGCATCTTTGTGGTATTGTAATAACGAGTGCTTTTTGATCTGATCACAGGCTTTATTCCAGTTCTTGCATGGCGTCTTCACAAACTTGCCCAGGTTTTCAGTAGACTTTGCAAATAATAGGCAATACTTGCAGTAAGCCCCATCCTCGAAAGGAGAATACACAAGCCAGGAGTACTTTTGCAACCACTCATGCTGAAATTTTCGGTTCTTGTTGTTTATCACTGTTGTTGGAAACTGAAAACCAGGTGATGGTCTCCAGTGTTGCCTTAGAAGATGCTCCTTGTCACGGCTTGACAGTGAAACGACTCGCGTGTGTTTCTTGAAAACTTCACCAAAATCGATATTTTTGTTGCTGGTGATCTGAGAGGAGAAATCTGAAGAGTCAGAAAGCAGGCTCACATCAGGCTGGTTGGTCATTGGCATGGCAGAGGATTCAGAAAGCAGGCCCCCGGCAGGCTGATCAATGCTTGAGGAGGAGTCTGAAATACAAATAAAAGTTGGGTCTATGAGAAGTCTGAAATACTAAAACGATTGTGTGTGTACCTGTGAGAGAGAGAGAGAGAGAGAGAGAGAGAGAGAGAGAGAGAGAGAGAGAGAGAGAGAGAGAGAGAGAGAGAGAGAGAGATGAGAGAGAGAGAGAGAGAGAGAGAGAGAAAGAGAACAATGAACAATGAACAATGAACCTTTATTTTCCAACGGTAGAAGTTATTGGTAACAGGACCAGTTTTCAAACTTGCCGTTGCTACATCTACTACATAAGTGACATAGACATGTAAACATACACATACCACACACTGCTGCATGCACTGCTGCATTCGCTTACGCACGCACGCACGCACCACGCACATACACACACACATACCCACACACGCACTCAGGTACGCACGCATGCACATCACAACTCGCGCATGCACGCACGCACACACACACACACTCATGTACACCGCAATTCAGTACGCATGCACACACGCACGAACACTCACACACACACACACACACACACACACACACTTACACACGCACGCACTCAGGCACATACGCACAAAAACAAACACACGCTCTCGGACACGCACTCCAGACATTCCTACCCGCATACGCGGCGTACGCACAAAAATATAAAATGAGTAAAAATACAAAGTAAAGCAATAAACAAAGAATCATTAAGTACATTAAAGTTCATACAGCAAGGGCAAATATGTATGCAGGTGCTATCTCCCCCCCCCCCCCTCTCTCTCTCTCTCTCACGCCGACACACACACACACACACACACACACAGCATGCACGCACGCGCGCGCACACACACACACACACACACACACACACACACACACACACACACACACACACAGAGTCACACATACTGAGAGAGAGAGAGAGAGAGAGAGAGAGAGAGAGAGAGAGAGAGAGAGATCAGAGAGAGAGAGAGAGAGGGAGAGAGAGAGAGAGAGAGAGAGAGAGAGAGAGAGAGAGAGAGAGAGAGAGAGAGAGAGAGAGAGAGAGAGACCTGCAACAAGATAATTACATTTAAAGCATATATATGTCTTCGTTTACACACTTCAGTCAAGCTTAGATATATATTTATGATCTGAAATAACAGCTTTTCTTTTTAGACCCCTCCCCCCAAATGATGGACAAAATCTTTGCTACCTTATGACTCGTAGAGTCTTCTTAGGCTAATGATAGCCAATGGAACACACCAGTCATTTTGTTTAATATTAATTATTAAATTGAAACACTCAATCACGTATCAATTTCAGGTTGTATTTAATTTAATTTTTTTTTTTGAGAGGGGGGGGGGGGGGGGGCGGGGCAGTAAATTACTCACCAACACTGCTTTTACTTGTTCCCATGTCACTGTTTCGAACTCCACTGCCAGTGGTCTCACTTTGGGTTGATTTTTGTCTCTTTCGAGGAACTGCATCATCTGCCGTTTAGAAAAACAACTTTTATTATTATTATTATTATTATTAAAAGGTTTTCTTATATAGCGCTTACCTGTAAACAGCTCTAAGCGCTTTACAATTTACTCAACAACAACAAACAAAAAGAAAAAAAAAACAAAAAAACAAAAACAAAGACATAACATAAAAATTAAAACATGAAATTATCCTAAAAGCAACAACAAAAATGTAAAATAAAATAGAACCGTCTTTTCAACATCTTATATATGATTATGCATTGCAGGTGTTAACACGTCTACTACAATTTTATAATAATAATTTAATATAAAAAAAACAGTGGTTTTCTGATTAGTTCTTAGCTTATTTTAAATTTCATCAACAAAAGGCCTAAGGGTGAATAATCTTATTTTGTAGCACGCTGTTCACAGGCATAGGAACTGTTAACAAATTTGCTGATTTTCAGCAGTTGGCAAAATTTCAGCACATTTTTATTTTCCATTTTATTATGTGAAAAAGGCAGTGGTTGGGATGCCGTCATGATGGCTTCTTGTCGTTCCAAAAACCGAAGTCGTCATGACGGTTTCGCACCCGGAAAGGCTATGTTGCCGTCACAATTGATGGCGACGCTGTCAAAGTGGTGTCAGATAGGCTATGGTTTCCATAGTCAGCCATCAAGACGGTTCTGTTCTGCTCTCCGAAGAGATTTACGTCACAATACATAGCTAGTAAGCTGCACTAGTGAAAACGATACCTTATAACTTAGCCCTTGGTTTTGTTATTGAAAACGATATTTTGCCGTCCAAAGATTTTTTTTATAAATATAAAAGCAATATTGATCATTGATGCCGATATCTTTATTCTTTAAATTGACATTTTTAAAGTTATATATCATAATACTTTGTGAAATAAATTTTAGGCTATGCATTACTTTAATTGTTACCTGTTTTGGTATTTTAATAAGTGGGGCTGTTTTATATCTATGATATTCATTATATGCAGCTAGTATCAGCTCCTACAGCATAGGCTACACTCACAGGAAGGAAGTACCGGCGCCATCGCCACGTGCTCATTTGAATCGAATTCGGAATGGGTGAATTTTACCTAGTTCTACTGACTACATTTCTTTTATGAGACAAAATTGGATTTAAAAATGTACCCACCTTCTGAAATGGAGCTTGATGAAAACCAGCATGACAGTCGCCTACTGCCATCAGCATCTGTTTTTTTCAGTTTCGGCATTTTCGAGGAGACAGCAAAAGTGAAGTGTTACCAAAGAAAATAGATCTAGATTTAAACTTCCCCCCACAAACCTTAATGACGTCAGACGTCTTTTCACTGATCTTTCTCGGAAAGACATGCACTGAAGGAAAGCAACTCTTTTGGGTACCTGGTCGATTCAACGGAAATCCATTTCAACGATGTTTTTGGACGATTCAACGATGGTCGTTTCAACGGATGTTCGTTACAACGAATTATCATAATTATCAACTTAGCGTCTTAATTAATCTTTCTAAAAAGTCGTTTTTGGGGGATTAGGGCTGTATCAAGGTGAAGGCGCTGGAAGAGGCTTGTGGCCAGAACAAGAAAATATGGCTGCATTTACTAATTTAGGGTTAGGGGTTGGGTTACTTGGTTGTTTCAACGGGAAAACGTTTTGGACGTTTAAACGGATCCCTTGAAATGGATTTCCGTTGAATTGTCTATAAATAACTCTTTGTGCCTTGGATCAAAAGTGACTAAAAACTGCAATGTTTTAAAAACAATAAAAAAATAATAAAACTTTGGAACTCCCTTTGCATAAAAAAAATTCACTGTTCTTTTTTTTTTTTTTTTTTTTTTTTTTTAGTTGGGAGGGGGGGTTCCGGAACCCAGGTAACCCCCCCTTGGGTCCGGCCCTGCACACACTGTAAAAACTTTAAAACTAAGCAACTAATATCACAAACCAATACAAACCGTACACACCCACGCTCATCTTCCACACACACACACACACACACACAAACACACACACACACACACACACACACACACACACACACACACACACACAAACACACACGCCTATTAATCTAGGCAATCGAAATTAATTAAAGGTATATCGTTTAAGAAGAAACCAGAATATCTTAGAGTAAATGTCACTAATTCAGTGATCACAGTTGGATGTAAAACTGGTTAATAGCAGAAAAAAACGCACTAAAGTAGTCTTATTTGACGTAATACACATCATCTGCCTTATTTTTTACGACGTGAGGAGCCAACTTAAACAATATTTCACCACTAATTACACAGCGCAAACAGCAAAAGCCTTCGCTAAATCAATCTCATCGCCATGCACCGAGACATTTTCAAAGTTCGGGAAACCACGGAACAAAAATAGCTACGAGTTTCTTTTTAACCAATCAGAGAGAGCAATCCTTGCAAACCGGCAACACACTGTCGTCTGCTCAGCCACCAACATCCCACAATTTTACCAAAGCACAGAGCAACAAATTCAAGAACTAAAACGAAAATACACACCCAGCAACACTATACACAAAGCACGATAATTGCCAAAGTTCTCTCTTCACGTCACTCAATACGGAACTATCTGAAGAAAAACATCTCACGAATTTTCGAAAACTATCTGACATCATGTCAACGCTGTAAAATAAAATCTTACCTTAAAATCCATCTCAGCACTAGTCCTGCTGTTAACAACGAGCGTTTTTTTGTATTCCTATTTCCAGATATCCAAACACACATGACACTTTAGAATATAACAACAACAATCTGCTGCACACTCGAAGCATCCCCTTCAGTCATCTTGAATCTAAAAACACGGCAAGGCACCATGCTAACTTGCACAAGCTGTCACATCAGTGGTCAAATGCCGATCGCTTTATCAAAAAGTTCTTAATTTTTCTGAATCACACAGCAGTCAAGAAGCACTGTCACTGCCATACTTTAACGACCTTTTGTAGACATTGCAGCTTGAATCATTCTGTACACAAGCCAAGATTAGCTTTTTACTCGCGAAACTTGCGCTTCTCACGGAATCATGCTACGTCACACTCTGTCTCGTAAAGACTGGGAATCCCCGGCAGAACATGTATATTCAATAGTGTCACCTATCCGCCACAGAAGCGGCCGTCTTCATAAACTGGATTTTTTTCTAAACAATAAACGGAGGAAGGAAAACAAATACGTTATTTGTCGGAGGGGTTCGCTACACGGACCTTTGTAGGCCTTCGGGAGGTCAAAGGAATCATTGTACCCCTCAGGCCTTGGGCCCTCTGGGTACAATGATTCCTTTGACCTGCCTCAGGCCTACAAAGGTCTATGTAGCGAACCCCTCCGACCAATAACTTATTTTATATATATATATATATATATATATATATATATATATATATATATATATATATATATATATATATATATATATATATATATATGTATATATACCCCCCAATAATGCACATGTACTTAGAACAGCACAACCGATTGACATACATACATAGATCGAAATCAGGTCATCCAGTTTACTTCTGTGTGTGTGTGTGTGCGTGTGTGTGTGTGTGCGCGCGCGCGCATGCGTGCGGCGCGGGCATGCATGCATGTGTGTTTGTGTGCGTGTGTGTGTGTTTGTGTGTGTGTGTGTGTGTGTGTGTGTGTGTGTGTGTGTGTGTGTGTGTGTGTGTGTGTGTGTGTAACAGATAGAAAATGATTGTGTCTGCATCACGTTGGGTACATTAGAAAAATGAACCATGCAATGAGCGATTCTGACTAAAGCTAAACAACCAGGTTTCAGTAAGCGAGAAAAAAAAAACCCCAACAAAACAAACAAACATAACAACAGCAACAAAAACACAAAAGACCAACCCCCAACCCCCCAACCCTCCCCCCCTCCCTCACCCCCCCCCCCCCTCCACGCCACCCAACCCCCGAAAAAATGACAAAAAAAAAAAAGACAAAAACTCAAGAGGGAGGAAGAATCAATAAGATGGGATGAACCATAACCCACAAAGTCCCTTTTATATGCGAGATGTCTTCGCTGTCAAGGGTCTCTACCTTTTTGACTTGATTCTGCTGTTGAAATATCTCCTTTTGAAAAAGCCTCGCAGATGTGCCAATGCGTCATAGTGAAATCTATAAGGGGCGCGCGCAGTGCACACGCGTCATTGGTTTGTCAAACGTCATTTGTCATGAAGTATTTTTTGGTTTTTACGTAATCCTATATTTAACGTGATATGAGTTTCGCTTTCGCTTCAAGACTTGGGAAAATGGTGACAAACTAGAATTTCACGGTACAATTTCAGTCTTGCTATAATTTGGGTGAAATCAGGTTGACTTTACCTAACTACATTCTATACTAAGTATACCTGCATGCTCTTCTGAAAACGCGTCGATGTGTGTGTATGCGTGTGCGTGCGTGCATGCGCGCGCTCCAAACATCCTCAAGAGGCATAGATGTTCATGCGCCCTCTGGGCACATGAGGATCTATGCCTCTTGGAGATGCACGCATATGAGAGAGAGAGAGAGAGAGAGAGAGAGAGAGAGAGAGAGAGAGAGAGAGAGAGAGAGAGAGCGAGAAGAGAATTACGTCATATTTAGGGTATATCGGCGTGTTGACGGAGTTGCTTCTTTTACGTCACCGCCACTGTCTGACTTTCTCCACATGTCTAGGTTTTTACTGTTTTAATATTTTTCAGAAAAGAAGTTTTCCTGAAGAAGTTAAAAGGGTACAAAGCTGGCTATCGAACTCTTCCAATATCTTTCTCCAAACTAGCTATATCGGGTCACCTGCATGCTCTTCTAAAAGCGCGACGATGTGTGTGTGTGTGTGTGTGTGTGTGTGTGTGTGTTATGTGTGCGCGCGTGTGTGTGTGTGTGTGTGTGTGTGTGTGTGTGTGTGTGTGTGTGTGTGTGTGTGTGTGTGTGTGTGTGTGCTTTAGTGCCTGCATGCGCGGGCGCTCCAAACATCTACAGGAGACATAGATCCTCATGCGCTCTCCGGGCACATGAGGATATATGCCTCTTGGAGATACGCGCATGTCTGAGAGAGAGAGAGCGCGGCGAGCGCTAGAGAGAATTACGTCATAGTTAGAGTATTATGTCAATGTCTCCTTGGTGACGGAGTTGCCTCTTTTACGTCACCGCCACTGTCTGACTTTCTCTAGAAGTCAATTTTTTTTTACTGTTTTAATTTTTTTCAGAAAAGAATTAATTTTTACTAAAGAAGTTGAAAGGATACAAAACTAGCTAACAAACGCATCCATTGTCTTCTCCAAACTAGCTATATCCAAAATTTCAAGTAAATATGACAATAATTACGGACTCTAATCTGGGTCAACCAGCTTCCTATAAACGGTTGTTTATGTCATAAACGGTTGTTTATGTCTTAAATGAGACATTCTATCACAATATGCTCGGAGGCTCTCTTAGCCACCCCTTTAAGAAAGTATTTCGCAAAGTTTCAAGCTTGTGTGTACAGAAATATCGGAGATTCTCTTGTTTACATCCATACGCGCACACAAACATACATAGGCACACACACACACACACACACACACACACACACACACACACACACACACACACACATACACACACATACACACACATACACACACATACACACACAGTGGCCTCCCTTTGGACAAGCTAGCGGTACCCGTTTGTTAGGTCTCGGAATTTTTCGAGAAATATCCTGAAAATGCCAGTCGTCGGGCTTCCCAACGCTGTTGAGGGTTTGCTAAACACCCTGCTAGCTAACCATTCCATTAAATCGTGGAAAATCGCCGGGGAAGGTGAGGACATGACTTTTGTGCTCAGGCTGTGTACGGCAGCAGAGCAGACCGGGACCGCCATCACTACACGCAATGGACAGTGGCGACGTAAACCCCCAAGCCAGATGCGGCGTGACAAGAGGAGGGCCGAGCAACATCGGGCGAGACTGAACAACAACAACACCCAAGCCCAAGGTACACAAGAATCACAGAATGATGACAACAACAACACAGAAACAAAGGCAAGTGACAATGACAAACACTTCAGTTTATTTGTGTCAACACCAGATACTGACCTACATTCCAACACAGTCACAGAGGCAACAGAGGACACATCACGCACCCCACGTGCTGTTCACGGTATTGACAATGACCTGACACAGTGGAATGTTGTGCAGGGGGCGTGTGCTACAGGTGTATCAAACGTTGAAAACCTGGACAGGACTGTGGACTATTTCAGTTTTTCCACTCCAGCATCTCAACATGATGATGTGTTTGACATCGAAAAAGAAGGAGAAGCAGCTGGTTATGACGTACACACTACTAAACTGTATGTGGCCGGAATCACAGAGAGGCTGACACAAAAACTGCTACGAAAACCAACCAGAAACATAAAGTTCAAGAATATTGTGTTTGACAGTGGACCCTCACAAGCTCAGCAGTTACTGCTGGGAGAGAGTGATGACATTATCATTGTGTATGACTGTCACAAGCATAGCGTGTTGAACTGGTTCATCAAGCACGCAAAAACAACACAGACAGAACGTTACTATTTGGACAGGTTACGTCAAGGTGGGTCTGTGGACAGACAGACACACCGTGATGACTTCGACATCATGGAGACAGACCTACATCTCCTGGCGACTTTGGTGCGACATCTCCTTGGATAACACTGCACAGTGCCGCTGCGTGACTGTCGGACTACACGCTGAAGCCCGTACACGAGTGACTATTAAATTGACTGAATCAGTCATGATATAATGAATTGTCGTGAATGACGTCGGTTTCCGCGTCGGTTCATTCGATCGTTTTTTGTTCTGTGCAAATTGTACTCATTGTTCATATGGGCCTGATGGCCTGCAAAAACTGAAATAAATTTATTATTATTATTATTATTATTATTATTATTATTACATACACACACACACATACACATACACACACACACATACACACATACATACATACATACATACTTCGCGCCTAATGTACCTTCAGCAACGAGGTAATCGTAACTATCTTGTTACTTCAAAATGTGAGAGGTAATTTTTATCTTGTTACTTTAATTGTGTTTAGGCCTGCCCTCCTTTGACATCATGGACATGCTATTAAATTCGCCCCACCGCTACCCGCTGTCCTAAAATGACTCTTCTTTAAAAAAGAAGGGATTTAAAAAAGGACTATAATAAGTTTGTGTTTCTGATCAGTCGCCACACAACACCAATGTACATGTGGTATAATCTGGCAAGCCATCAGAACTTACTGTCGGCAGTGACAGTGGAAGGGCAGATGTGTGTGTGTGTGTGTGTGTGTGTGTGTGTGTGTGTGTGTGTATGGTGTGTGTGTGGGAGGGGGGGGGGGGGCGTTGAGGGTGGTGGGTGGGTGTGGGTGGTGGTGGTGGGGGAGTGAGTATAAGGTGGAAGAGGGGCAGTGCAGGTGCTGTGAACATAATGTTAACACGAGTGATTTCTTGCCTCCAGACTACATGATAAAACGAGTTGGGGAAGTGTGTGTGTGTCTGTGAGGGGGAGGGGGTGGGGGTGAGTGGGGTGGGGTGGGGGGCATGGTACCATATGCAAGCACACACACACACACACACACACACACACACACACACACACACACTCACACACACACATACACACACACGCACACACACACACACACACTGATATTAAAATGTTTTCATGCTTTCGTAACAAAACAAAAACAGACAAACAAATCAAGAACACTTTGTAGTAATATCTAATATCATCAACTCCCCTCCTATCTGTATGAGTCGCACACGAGGCTTGCTATCGTCATCTGTTGTCTTGTATCAGTCTGTGTGTGTCACGCACGCGGCTTGATATCGTCATATGTTGTCTTGTATCAGTCTGTTTGTGCCACGCTTGAAATCGTCATATGTTGTCTTGTATCAATCTGTCTGTGTCACGCACGCGGCTTGATATCGTTATCTGTTGTCTTGTATCAGTCTGTATGTGTCACGCGCAAGGCTTGATATCGTCATCTGTTGTCTTGTATCAGTCTGTATGTGACACGCGCAAGGCTTAATATCGTCATCTGTTGTCTCGTATCAGTCTGTATGTGTCATGCGCAAGGCTTGATATCGTTATCTGTTGTCTGGTATCAGTCTGTCTGTGTCACACACGAGGCTTGATATCATCATCTGTTGTCTTGTATCAGTTTGTATGTGTCACGCGCAAGGCATGATATCGTCATCTGTTGTCGAGTATCAGTCTGTCTGTGTCACGCACGCGGCTTGATATCGTCATCTGTTGTCTTGTATCAGTCTGTCTGTGTCACGCGCAAGGCTTGATATCGTCATCTGTTGTCTTGTATCAGTCTGTATGTGTCACGCGCAAGGCTTGATATCGTCATCTGTTGGTTTGTATCAGTCTGACTGTGTCATGCACAAGGCGTGATGTCGTCATCTGTTGTCTTGTTTCAGTCTGTATGTGTCACGCGCAAGGCTTCGTGTGCTATGTCGTGAGTAAAGAGTGTGTTTAGTTTTAAAAACCTCACATCGATGACATATGACATCATCAATGACTTTACCATCACAGGACAATGAAGTTCAACGGGGAGCATCAGCAGAGGGCACAGATGAAAACCAGTGTGCAGCATCACATGGGGTAGTATGAATGACAATCCGCTGTGTTTGGTCTTGGCCCATATTGTTTGTCAAAGGCACCTAAATAATCAACATGACTTATAAACTCGAAAGCAAACAGTTCTTTGATATTAGTGTAACGGCCATATTTACCTGATCAAATGGATGTAGGTGGTTTTTTTTTTTTTTTTTTTTTTTTGTCTCCTCGTTAATCACTGGAGCATACCAAATGGCGTGAGAGTATTTCATGTTGGATGATGTGCACCGGAGGTCTGGTGCTGTAGTGAATTTTATGATTCAGTTTACGTCAGTTTAAAACGTCATACGCACGCATGACGTGTGTTGACACATCTCACGGGAAACACGCTTGTCACAGTGGGTCCAGTTTTGCTTATTTTCACCACTAATGAAAACCAGTGACCTCCCTTGGCAGTCAAGGTCTGTATCACATATATCACCCTTTCCTAGTTTTTGTAAGGTAGCTTAGACAGTAGGCGCAATATCTAAAGTAAACAACAGAGTGTTTTGTTTTGGTTTTATTTTGCTTTGTGATAATATTTGGTTGCTCAGTCCCTCATCTTCTCATGTATCTATCGCCCCCCCCCTCCAAGCTCTCAAAATCTCTTGGCTTGACTTCGCAAACGAAGATTTTATAGGAGTTGCCCACGACGTCTGCAGGCTTGTTCGTGGCTGCGGAGGCCAATCCGAGACAGGCAGGTTCGACCGCAGTGGCTGCAGGGGGGAGGTATGGCCAGGGTTCAGAGTTGCGGCATCTCTGTTTTTTCTCCTGAGCCGCTTGTCCTTAAGGCTAGCTCTGCGAGAGTCCTCAAAGGAGACAGCTGCCTTGTAAATGGTGGAGCGCCAGGTGTCACGGTCCACAGCAAGTGAAGACCACTGGTGGTGGTCGATTTGGCAGGCACTATCGCCCCCCTCCAAGCTCTCAAAAACAAACTCACAAACACCATGTTCCTCACCGAGTTTGACCTCCTCCTTGACCATTACAGCACACGACCCGGAAAACACATCCTTCTTGGCGACTTCCACTTCCACTTCGACAAACCCGACCACCCTGACACAAAACGCCTTTGCACGACACTATCAAACCACAATCTTACACAACACATCACCAAACCCACTCACCGACTCGGCCACACCCTCGACTGGATCATCATCCGCACCTCCGATCAACTCTTTCTCGACTCTGACACATCCTCTGTGCTCCCCTCTGACCACCTCGTTATTCTCGTCTCCCTCAATCTACCTCCCCCGAAAAAACCCAAGCTCCTTGTCTCTCGTCGCAAACTAAAATCTGTCAGATCAACCGAGAGAGCTTCTTCGACGAAGCTGTCGACTTCTCCTGGACCCCGACCCCTCTCCCGATCTTGCATCCCACTTCGATTCCTCCCTTGGAAAACTCCTAGACACCCATGCCCTTGTCACCACCTGCTCCATACCCAACCGACTACCCTTCCCCTGGCTCACTGACGACATAACTGAGGCCAAGCGTGAGCGCCGACAAGCGGAACGCCGCTGGCGCTCATCTGACCTCACCGTTCACAGACAGATCTTCCAAACCACCAGATCCAAAGTTTGCAGAATGATCTCCGACTCCAAACGTAAACACCTTCAAAACAAAATCCTGGAATCCACTTCTTCCAAAACCCTCTACGCTACCATGAACTCACTCCTAGGCACTTCTAAAGACTCTCCTCTCCCCAACACACACAGCAAAGAAGAACTCCCGTCCGCCTTTTCCACCTATTTTTTCTGACAAAATCCAAACTCTGCGCAACACACTCGATACTCTGCCTTCTCCGCCTTGCCCTCCCTCACCCCCCCCCTCCCCCCCCCCCCCACTTTTCCGGCACACCACTCTCGTTTTTCCGCCCCGTCTCTCAGGATGAAGTCCTCAAGACCATAAAGTCAATGCCTTTCAAATCCTGCGAACTTGACCCTCTCCCAGCGTCTCTCTATCGGGACGGCCTTCCAAAACTTTTGCCCTTCATTACCGACATCATCAACACATCTCTAGAGAATAGCTCCGTCCCCGATATCTTCAAGTCCGCCATCGTCCGTCCTCTCCTCAAAAAACACAACCTCGACCCAAACGAACTCAAGAACTATCGCCCAGTCTCCAATCTCTCTTTCCTGTCTAAGCTTCTTGAGAAGGTTGTTCTCAACCAGCTCAACCTCCACCTCGCCGACAACAACCTCCTCAGTCCCTTCCAGTCTGCCTATCGCAAACATCACAGCACTGAAACAGCCCTTCTACATATCCTAAAGGACCTGCTCCTCTCCACCGACTCGGACAACATCTCCCTTCTTACGCTACTCGATCTCTCTGCCGCCTTCGACACTATAGATCACTCTATCCTCCTCCACCGCCTTCACCACTCGTTTGGCATCACTGACTCAGCCCAATCCTGGTTTCTCTCCTACCTCTCCGACAGACAGCAGTCCGTCACCATCGACGGCGTCTCCTCCAACCCAGTCAGGCTCTCCAGCGGTGTTCCACAGGGATCCGTCCTGGGCCCGGTCCTTTTCACACTCTACATCATCAAGTCTCATCACATACACCACCACCTCTACGCTGACGACTCACAACTACTAGACAAAGACAAACTCGACAACACTCAGTCACTACTGACTCGCACGGCTGACTGCTACGAAGACATGAAAAACTGGATGACAGCAAACAAGCTTAAACTGAACGACGACAAAACGGAAGCCATGCTGGTAGGCACTCGCCAGAAACTCTCCCAGCTTCCTCCCTCTCTCCACCTTCAACTCGACAGCACCCCCATCTCCCTCTCTGACTCGGCCAAGAACCTCGGCGTTATCCTCGATTCCTCTTTCCATGACCAGCTTCGTCTCCGCCACGGCCCAGTCATGCTATTTCCACCTCCGTCGCATCAGTCAGATCAGAAAATACCTCACCACCGAAGCTGCCACAAAACTTGCTGTCTCTCTCATCTTATCTCGCATCGACTATTGCAACTCTCTCCTTTCCGGTCTCCCTCACTCCACCACTTTCACTCTCCAGCGCGTCCAGAACAATGCTGCCCGCCTCGTCCTCAGAAAGAAAAAATCCGACCACATCACTCCCCTGCTCAAACTCCTTCACTGGCTCCCTATCCCCCAACGCATCCAATACAAGATTCTGTCTCTCTACTACAAATCTCTGAACAACTACGCTCCTGCCTATCTCTCCAACTTACTCCACCCCTACACTCCTTCCCGCTCCCTCCGCTCCGCCTCCGATCCTCTCCACATCCCCCGCACCAAACTCAGCACTTTCGGCCCCCGCTCCTTCTTCGTCTACGGTCCATCCACCTAGAACACTCTCCCACTCTCTCTCCGTCAGAAACACTCTCTCTTCTCCTTCCAGTCCGCCCTCAAAACTCACCTCTTCCAACAGTTCTAGCACTATAATATCTAATATCACAACACCCCCCACCCCAAGCTGACTGTCGTAATGTATTTGTGGTACGTGAGTCATTGTCTGTGAGTTGTGAGTGCGCGCTTAGAGTTAGAATTATTATAAGATAAGCGCATTATAAATACCGTAATTATTATTATTATTATTATTGTTGCTGGGCACATGTATCGACGCATTTCTCGTTTCCATAGCCTCAGAGTATAGTTTCGTTGTCGCGTATTGACAGCGTTTCGTGGGTCGTTGAAGATTTCTAGTGTGGAAGATTCCTAGTGATAAAGGTTGACATAGCTGAAGATTGACAGTTCTGTGACAATGTTGTGAAAGTGCTGAATATTTCTAGTGTGGAAGATTCCTAGTGATGAAGATTGACATAGCTGGAGATTGACAGTTCTAAGACAGTGTTGTGAAAGTGTTGAATATTTCTAGTGTGGAAGATTCCTAGGAATGAAGGTTGACATAGCTGAAGATTGACAGTTCTGTAACACTGTTGTGAAAGTGTTGAATATTTCTAGTGTGGAAGATTCCTAGTGATGAAGGTTGACAGTGTTGAAGATTGACTGTTGTGACAGTGTTGAAGATTGACAGAGCTGAAGATTGACATTGTTGAAAATTGACAGTGTTAATGATTGACATTGCTTGTGATTGACCGTGTTGATGATGGACAGTGTTGAAGATTGACAGAGCTGAAAATTGACAGAGCTGAAGATTGACAGTGTTGAAGATTGACAGTGCTGAAGATTGACAGTGTTGATGATGGACAATGTTGAAGATTGACAGCATTGGCGGTTGACAGTGTTGAAGATTGACAGTATTTAAGAATGACAGCGCTGAAGATGGCAAGTGCCTTATTCTGCTGCCCCTCTGCCTATTCTGCTGACCGCGGTGTCTACAGGCAGTTTGTCGAGCAATGACAAGTAGGCCGCCATTATTTGATGTCTCTTTTTACGTGTAGCTGTGTCTGTCCATCTTATTGTAAATTTTCCCTGTATCTTTGTCTATCCATCTTATTGTAAACGGTTACTGTAGCTTTGTCCGTCCATCTTATTGTAAACTGTTACTGTAGCTGTCTCTGTCCATCTTATTGTAAACTGTTACTGTAGCCGTGTCTGTCTATCTTAATGTAAACTGTCTCTGTAGCTTTGTCTGTCCATCTTATTGTAAACTGTTACTGTAGCATTGTCTGTCCATTTTATTGTAAACTGTTACTGTAGCTTTGTCTATTCATCTTATTGTAAACTGTCCCTGTAGCTTTGTCTGTCCATCTTATTGTAAACTGTTACTGTAGCTTTGTCTGTCCATCTTATTGTAAACTGTCTCTGTAGCTTTGTCTGTCCATCTCATTGTAAACTGTCCTTGTCGTCGTTTCTGTCCATCTTATTGTAAACTGTCACTGTAGCTTTGTCTGTCCATTTTATTGTAAACTGTTATTGTAGCTTTGTCTCTCCATCTTATTGTAAACTGTTACTGTAGCCGTGTCTGTCCATCTTATTGTAAACTGCTACTTTAGCTGTTTCTGTCCATTTTATTGTAAACTGTTACTGTAGCTGTGTCTTTTCATCTTGTTGCAAACTGATACTATAGCCTTGTCTGTCCATCTTATTGTAAACGGCCTGTGATGAAACTCTATGCCCACGCATAGGGTTCACACAGTAGGTTTAATACGGTACAGTTTTGTTAGCAGTTTGTTTTGTGCCGATATTCCGTGTGGCACGAGATCCACGTAGAATCTTAAAGGAACGGTTAGCACGGGGAGTTTTAGTGAGTTTTAGGCGAGAGCGCAGTCTGTCAGAGGTCTAAATAAGTTAGTACGGGGCTTTACTGTCAGTGTGAACAGACGTGTGTGAGATACCTTAGCCCGTATTCCAAGACTCTGAAACCTAGAATTCAGGTATGTATCTATACATATTATTTATGGCCACTGCGTTAAAGATAGTATGCGTTAATAGGAGTTGATTCGGTTGTGTAGTATTGACTGGTTTCGTTCAGTTATGTTGGTTTGGAATTCATTGAGATAACCGGTGTTTTCGTATATAGTTATTTACCGAGATGGACAACTAAGGAATGTGGGGTGTGTATGCCTATGTCGTTTTGGAGGTAGTACGGGTTGTATAGTCTTTTCCAGCGTATGGGATAACGTATAGCGAGAGTGTTAGGTTATAGTCTGGTTGAAGGTAGTGACAGAGATATGGGGGTGTTACGAAAGTAGTCGGGTTATGAAGCACGTGTGTGTGTGTGAATGAGCGTGTGAGTTATTTGTATTAGCCAGGTTACGTAATGTATCTCATATTATCCAATATGTGTTTGTGTTTAGCAAGAGTTACGTTTTAGGACTTTATTATTATTCAGAGTGCTTGTCGAGAGTGGAGCGACGGACGCCGAGACGTCAGTCACCAGGGATCTAATGCGAGGTCATCTCTCCATCTCTTCACTCAGGGAGTGAGCGACCGGTGCCGAGACACCCGGATCACAGCGAGGACTGCGCTAAACGGTACGAGCTACGAGGACGTCCACAGTACAAGAGACGGGACGACTCGGGAGCGTACGAAGGACTGGTACGCCTAGACGTGAAAAGGACTGAACGTAACCAGGCGAGAACACCAAACAGGTTGGAGTGTGAGATACTACTACCTAGCCTAGCATTGATAGTGTGTATGTGGATGTGATGTTGAGATGCTGGTAGTTGGGAAGGTGTGGTGTAAATAGTTTGATAATCTTTTGAGCGTTTTCTTTATTTATTTTGTATAAAAGTCTTCGTTAGAAAGAAAGCCCGTGAGTTGTGTTTTACCGCGTGAATGCGCCCGTCTAGTCAGTGGCGGTGTATGCGTCTGTTGTGCGAGAGTCTGTACGTGCGACTGGGGGCAAGTCTGCGTGCGTTACACGGCCTCTGGTCCAACACAAGTCTTTCTCTCTTTTCGTGTAGCCGTGTCTGTCCATCTTATTCGTCTATTCATTCAGTTTTCAAGCAGTCGTAATGAAACCCTAATAAGCATGCGTGCATCAGTACTTCTGGTCGAGCTGAAAATTTAAGGGGTCCAATAGCATGTATTCGACTTAACATACAACTGAAAGTGTGGTGTATTAGAAAACAGATCCCCCCACCCCCCACCCCCCCCCCCATTCTCTCCCCAACTGTCCCTTGGCATGAGCATTTATACCGCTTAGTTAAAAAAAACATTATGAGGATTTCGTCCCACAGTCTACCGTACTGTTTGGAGCTCAGATGCGTTTATCTTTTAGGAACATTCAGAGTTGTTCATATTTTTAAGCTTGTTATGCTGATCCATTTCCCTCCTCTCTAAGCCAACCTCTAATCAACACCCACTTCGGCGCACACAAATGAAGACGGACACACGGCGCTTCCAGCCATTAGTACGCTCTGTGGGCTCGTGTAGCGAAAGGAGTCTATCTCCTTCTACTCTAACCCACCCTCTGATCCACACACACTGGCACACAGAAATAAAACGGACACGCGGCGATTCCCGCCATTCGTGAGCTCTGTGGTCTGGCGCAGCATAGCTATTCTGAAGAAGAATAATAGCACGAGCAGCGAAATGACGTCACTTCAAACATCACGTCATGGCATCATTAGTCTCACGACGCCGTGATCATAGTGACGACTCGATGTTATACGTTACTTATCGCAGGAATTTCTAACATTGAATGTATCAGAGGATCAACCATGTAATTTTTTTGCTGATATTCACGCCTAGGTCTCAATTTGACCTAATTCTACCCTGCGCCGGGACTTCTTCTTCTTCTTCTTCTTGTCGTTCGCAGTGGGCTATACGGTCAGACCATCACCGGCGGTGAATGACGTCGTTTTCTCCAGGTCTTCTCGACTGCCGTAGAGTTTGGTCTGCAGTGGAGTTGGCGATGGCCATACTTCTTTTCTTTCATCGTCCAGTAGAGGGCATCTCTGGAGAATGTGTTCCGCTGTTTGGTCTTCCTGGCCACAGGCGCAGGTTGGTGATGGCGCCAGCTTCAGCTTTCTGTTCATGTGAGCGTTCAGTCTGTTGTGGCCGGTACGCAGTCTGATCAGGACGACTTGCTGCTCTCTGGTCATTGTGTGGTAGTCGTCTCTGTTTGACCTCGGCCTCATCAATGCCTTGATGATTGTCTTTTGCTCACTATAGCTGACGCTGTTTTCTTGTTGATCTTTTGTGGCTCCTTCTTTCGCCAGCTCGTCTGCCCTTTCATTTCCTGGTACCCCACAGTGGGCTGGTATCCACTGGAGAACAACTCTTCTGGTTTGTCTGACCTTCTGCAAAGCTCTGGTCAGCTGGGCGAGCTTGTCGTTCTCGAGGGCCTGAAGGACTGAAAGGGCATCGGAGAAGAAGACAACTTGGTAGCATGGGTCTGCAGAATTCTGAACCATGGAGGCGGCCTGCATAAGTGCTTCGGTTTCTGCTTTGTAGTTTGTGCAGTGTTTGCCGGTGGCTACACTGGATGTGGTTGTATGTCCCCCAGGAAACGGGATCAAGATGCCAGCACCTCCATTGGAAACGGCATTTGTTGCTGATCCATCAGTGTAGATGTGAATCCATGCCTCCTTTGGGTACTGTTCGTCGATCAGGGCTAGGGTGAGTGCCCGTCGAACAGTGTCATCCTGACTGTCTTCTGAGGCAACATGTTGGACACTGGTGCAGATCTGGATGTCTGGTTTGTCCATTGCCCAAGGGTTTTCCTCTTCTTCTGTGATCAGAGGTAGAGTGCTCTGGAAGGACTTCCCTGTACTGTCGAGAAAGTCGCATGCTCTCATGGACAAAGCTGCTTCTTTTGAGCCGGTTCTTGGTGAGGTTGCTCAGTCTGTGCTTCATGGGGTGGTCGGGCACGCCCTTGAGCTTCTCAGCCTGTACCATGGTTTTGGCTTCTCTCCTCTGGCTGAGAGGTTGGATTGTGGTCAACTTCTCCATTTCCTTGATTGGAGTGGATTTCATTGCACCGGTGATGAGTCGAAGAGCCTGGTTTTGCACTCGGTCGAGGGTCTGCAGGTTCGTCTTGGCTGAGGTTAACCACGCTGTGGAGCCGTACTCGAGGTGGGGCCTGACTGTTCCCTGGTATACTGTCTTCAGTATCTTCTCGTTCGCTCCCCAGGTGGTGCCTGCCAGTTTCCTGAGTATGGCCAGCTTGCGCCGGGCCTTCGCCTCTGCCTGTGCAATGTGTGGTTTCCAGGTCTGTCGTCTGTCGAAGGTGACACCAAGGTAGGTAACTTTTTCATCCTCTCTCAGCTTGATGGTTCCGGCTTTCTGCTTTGGGGACAATGTGAAGAGGGTGGTGGAGGATTTCTCCTTGTTGACGGAGATGCACCAGTCATCTGCCCATGCGTTCAGCTTGTCTGCTGCTAGCTGCATTCTGTAGGTGGCAGTACTTGCATGCTCCTCCTTGCACCAGATCACAAGGTCATCTGCGTATATGGCAGCTTTGATTCCCTTGGGCATCTCAGACACCAGATCGTCGATGAAGAGAAGGAAGAGGGTAGGGGAGAGGACTCCGCCTTGCGGGACGCCATGAAGAAGGAGGAATTTCTTGCTTTTGGTCTGGTCGACGCTGACTCTTGCCCTGCGGTTGAAGAGGTAGGAGCGTATTCACTGGAACATGTTACTGGACACACCTTTTCTCAGCAGTTTGTCAAAAGCCTTCTGAAGATCAATCCAGGTTACAAAGACCAGCTTCTGCTCCTGGAAGGCATCTTCAACTTCCTGCGCCAAGTAAGTGATCTGGTCTTCGGTGCTGCGGAACTGTCGGAAGCCAGCTTGTTCAGGGGCGAGGAGGTTCCTGGATTCTCGGTAACACCTGAGGCGCTCGTTCACAATTCTCTTTAAAGTCTTCACAACACAGCTGGTGAGGCTGATTGAGCGATAGCTGGTGGCCTTCTTTGGATCCTTCCCTTTCTTTAGAATGGGGAGAGTTGTGGTAGCGATCCTTCTTGCCAGCTGCTGTTGAGGACCTCAAGTAGCTTGTTTTCTGCTGCACTAACAAGGTGGGTTAGCATCTCGTTGGTGATGCCATCTGGACCAGGAGACTTCTTCGCCTTCAACTTTTTGAGAGCTGTATGAAGCTCTTTATGTGTAATTGGTTGATTCATGGCGTCCGCTGTTGCTTGTTTGGCAGGTCTCTCTCTTTGCTGTCTTCTTGCTTCTCTCTGCTTTTCGGGGCTAACATGGAGATTGCTCTCAGCTGCATAGTTTTCGGCAAATTGGTTGGCAGCATGCTTTCCTGTTAGTATCTTCCCATTTTCTTCTAAGGTAATGTTTCCTTTGCTCGTGTTCTCATCGTTCAACTGTTTGGTCAGTTTCCAGAGCTTTCTGCCGTCCTTCTCAAGGTTCAGGGACCTTGTTTTCTCTTGCCAGCTCCTGCATCTTGCCTGTAGCTTCTTCTTGAGAAACTTGGCTTTGGCTTCCGGGAGGCGGATGTTGTTTGCCTGTGATGGGTTAACGTCTGCTTCCCTTCTGGCATCTGCTAGATCATCATCCAGTTCCTGCAGTTTATCGCTCCAGTAGGGCTTATAGTCTTTTCTAGCACCTCTGGTATGGACTCACTCGCTGCTCTGAGGATGCTCATGTTGAGGTCCTTCAACACCATGTTGATGTCTCGACCTTCGACTCGAGTGTCTTTGGTGAGTTCGCTGGTGCGGTGTCTAAAGAGGAACCAGTTCGCTCTTTGTAGTTCCACCGTGGGAAGGTTGCTTCAGCGCAGGACTCCGTGCCCATGGTCAAAAAGACTGGCCGATGGTCACTTCCTCCTAGCTGTTCTCCGACCTCTCTGCTGGCTTGCTTGTGCATGTCTTCTGTGCAGAAGGCTAGGTCAGGAGTCGATGTGGTGTGCCATCTTCTGGAGTAGAACGTGAGGCAGGCAATGGGACTGTTTAACAGAATGAGACCGTTGTCGTCCTGCCAGTTCTCCACCTCTTCTCCTCTCCGATCTAGGTGGTCGTATCCCCAACTTTGTGAGTGACTGTTGAAGTCACCCACCACAATGAAGTTGGAGGCCTTAGTGGGGATCGTGTCAAGGGTGAGTGGTCTGTCGTTGGGGCAGTAGAAGTTGACCAGCTGGAAATCTGCTGTCTTCGTCTGGATCCGAATCACTTGGTACTCGGAGTTCTCCATGTGCGTATCGATCAGACAGGCGTTGATGTTGTTCCTGATCAGGGTCAGGATTCTTCCCTTGCTTCGATCTGTTCTGTCGGACCTGAAGCACTGGTAGCCTCTCACTTTGAAGGACTTTTGGGGTGTCAGGTGCGTCTCCTGAATACAGCAGATGTTGATGTTTTTCTCATGCAGGATATGCTCTAACTCGGTCTTCTTGTTCAGAATGCTTTCTGCGTTTTAGTGCATGACCTGAAAAGGTCGCTGCTGACTGGGATTCTTCCTGGTTGTAATGGTGTCAGTAGCTCTCCTCCCGCGTCCCCTGGCGCGACAAGACGGACGGGAGGGACCCCCAGTAGCTGAGGCTGGGTCCCTTAGAGGCAAGGGACCCGACGCTGCTCCACCCTGGAGGGTCCTCTATGGGCGAGCGCCATTGTCATCAATGATAGTTGGCCGTATAGTCATGATTGCGGGTTTGCGTGGATCCGTGGTTTATCAGAATGCGCCGTGCGGCCCGGGTCCTCCGTCTTCAGCATTCGAGGTTTCTGTCGGGGTTACCTCACCCTTAGCTCCTGGTATGCCACCTTCCCTGGGAACACAGGGTGGCTAGAGCTTTATGCGGCTCTTGATCGCATGACAAACCCGTCATTGGACACATGGGGAATTTCTGTGGAGGTAGCAGTGCCACCTGCTACACCGCCCCGTCCTGGTAGGCTCATCGCCATTTGGTCCGCGACTGCTTGCGCAGCTAACCTCCATATCTGAAGGCCGTTTCCCTATCCGCCACCCGGGGACGCGCTAGGTTGGGGATGGTCGCCCCACTGAAAATCCCACACTGGGTTAACTCATTCTACCCCAGACACCCACAGCAAGATAAGGATCGACCATGATAGTTCAAGGGTGATGCCAGAATAGCTTGGCGCCTATGGGCGCCAAGCTATTCTGGCATCACCCTTGAACTATCATGGTCGATCTGTGTCCTGCACTGCAATGAAGTTTTCAGAGGACGACGTCAAAATTTTGGGATTTCGGTGTTGGGGTAGAATGAGTTAAGGAAGTTCAGCATGTCCTTGGCGCCGGGACAAACAGCAGGCTTATGCAAACACTGTTTATGAAAACACATGCGGGTATTAATGACAAGATTTTTTTCTCTCGTAAAAACGATTCAATTGTTTCAAGATTAACCCATATAATTCGTGAAATTAATCCCAAAAACGTGGAAAATATATATATTTTTTAAATATTTAATTATCACCCAAAAGGTTCTAGAGGTACAATGCTGGTTAACGAACTGAATCAATATCTCCCTTTTATCTAGCTATATGCAAAATATATAGTAAAAAATAAGAAACATTTACGGACTCCAGTGTGGATCAACCGATTTTTGTGAAACGGGCATTTTCTCGCCAATGAGCATCTTAATAAAAAAAAATCGAAAATAAAACTCCTCCAGATTATTTTTGTAGGGACAATATCATACAAGTTCAAGCTTGTCCGTCCTCAAACGCGGGCTCTAGTCGCTGTCACACACACACACACACACACACACACACACACACACACACACACACACACACACACACACACACACACACACACACACACACACACACACACACACACACACACACACACACGCACGCACGCACGCACGCACGCACGCACACACACAGAGCTGAGAGTTAAAACAACTTTAACTAACAAGAATAAGGTTCGTGACGTGAAAAGCAAGATTCGAATCTGAACAAATGGCTACAGACGCACCAGTATTGCAGTCAAATTAAAAAAAAAAAAAAAAAAATTTATAGCAATTAGTCATAGCACTATTAACCCATTCAGCCCCGACGCCCTGCAGCAGGAGATGGAACGACCATGATAATTCAAGGGTAGTGCTAGATTAGCTTGGCGCCTGTCGGCGCCAAGCTTATCTGACACTACCCTTGAATTATCATGGTCGATCTATCTCCTGCAAGTGGTGCATAGTCGTTAGATGACGCCACTCAAATTTGGGAAATACGGCCGTCGGGCTGAATGAGTTAACACCTTCACTGCCGAGAAAAAAAGCCAACCGATCCAGCTGCAAGAGGCATAGATCCTCATGAGCCCCTGCAGTCGCGGCGCTCTTCAGGATCTATACCTCTTGCTGAAACCATTTTGTATCCATGTTTTTTTGGACGGCTATCGAATATGGTCTTTAAACGAAGGCAGATTTAAGAAACCATTTAACTCTTTCTACCCCATCACCGAAATCCCCAAATGTTGCCGTTGTTCTCTGAAGACTGCATTGCAGTGCAGGACACAGATCGACCATGATAGTTCAAGGGTGATGCCATAATAGCTTGGCGCCCATAGGCGCCAAGCTATTGTGGCATCACCCTTGAACTATCATGGTCGATCTTCATCTTGCTGTGGTGTGTCTGGGGTAGAGTGAGTTAAGTGCGCGCCGTAGCAGGGACGGGGTTAATCAGTACAACTCTAACAAGAACACTCCAAACCCAGCCAGGCATTCACAGGTCTCATGCACCAGACGCGGGAGATGGACCGACCGCAAGCAAGCCAACAGACTTCTCGGGGGCGAATCAAGCAATAGACCTGCACGCCCCCTGCCCCCTCCACCAACTCCCACGGTTGATCCATCTTTCGCAGCACTTGGTGTGCTATCAGGAAACGTGCAGTGCCACTGGACACTACATGCACGGGCATGAACCATGGTCATCACACGAGAACTTTTTTTTTTAATGGAAATTTACACAGATACACGTATCTAAATTGATTCACCCCTTCAGAGCGAGAAAAAAATGGACACCCTCACACTACTGAACCTAACTGCAAGAGTTATAGATCCTCATGCGCCCCCGCGATTGCGGGGGGAGGGGGGATGAAGATCTGTGCCTCGGCTTGCTGAAACCACTGTGTATCCAATGTTCATGGGACCGCTGGAGCTCTTTCACGTTGAACTGACAAGTTCAGACGTACAGTGTACGATCAGTGGCGGTGAAGGTGTTAAGTAGTAGCAAACACGTGAGATACTCCTCTCTCTCTCTCTCTCTCTCTCTCTCTCTCTCTCTCTCTCTCTCTCTCTCTCTCTCTCTCTTATTTTTTCTGTATATAATGATGCTATTGGGTTTTGTATGTACATATATATTTTATAGTTTCCCTTCTCAGTTTTTTATCCTGTAGATGTTAGCAACGGCAAGTTTGTAAAATGACGATTTGTTTTCTGTCAAAACTTTTTACCGTTGAAAAATAAAGTTTCATCATCATCATCATCATCATCATCATCTCTCTCTCTCTCTCTCTCTCTCTCTCTCTCTCTCTCTCTCTCTCTCTCTCTCTCTCTCTCTCTCTCTCTCTCTCTCTCTCTCTCTCTCTCTCTCTCTCTCTCTCTCTCTCTCTCCCTCTCGTTCTCTGCCACGGCCTCAAGACTGCTGGAGGCAAATCGTGTTGCAAACCTGAATAATGATCATCTTCAGCACAGACATGGATACAAACCCGTAGAAACATATCACAATTGACTATGAAATCTGCTGTGTCCGCGGTACTGAAAATCCTGCCAGTGAAGTCACGTCCCCGATTTCGTTTGCAACATGCACAGTGATGACGCGGAATGGAGTGTGGTTTAGATCCAACCCGGTTCAACCCTGCTTCGGACCAGGGTTGAACTCTACCCTGCTCCACTGAACCCGGGTTGGGTCAAGTGTAAACGTTCCAACCCGGGTTGTACTCGGGTTCAACCTACACTGATGTTCAAATGTAAACGGCCTCTTTGTAACAAGAGCGCTAGTTGACAGTTTGGCTTGGATCGATGAGGTATAAATATGCCCCAAATACACGTGTCTACATGTACAGGACGATAACAGTAACGATAACGATAAGACACTTTAATTTCCAAAATTAAATGATATAAGTGCGGGTCAACAAGAGGAATGGTTCAATTAATAAAAGAGGTATGTATTTCTGAAAGATACTCCGGCTGTACCATATCCAGGACACATCCCTGTCCCCCCGCCCCTCTGCCCCCCCCCCCCCTTTCCTCCTATCTACATACTGACACAGACGCGGGCAGGAAATGCAGATAAACACATATCGTGCCTAGCCTAGCCACTGTCCTCGTCAGAAAGTCTATCTGTGAAACGCTGAGTCAAGTCTACTCAGCTACTGATAACTGGTTGTGTTTTCCCGAAAAACCAGAAACGTGTCGTGATATTTTGTGTGCAGGTCTATGATTTTGGACCTTACGACCTCTGGCCGCACGGTCCAAAATAAAAAACCAACACACACACACACACACACACACACACACACACACACACACACACACACACACACACACACACACACACACACACTACACATTGTGTTCACTAAACCCCAAAGATAACCACACCAGTAGCTGTCGTACAGTCCGAGGGGGGAGGGGGGGTAGGGGGGGGGGGGGGTAGGCGTGTTACATCCATCACACCACGGTAGACATCTCAGTCAGGAAAAACAGTCACCTCGTCGGGTAAGCAGACACCATTTTTTTTCGATGGAACATTTTCAGAAACCTGATTGTGTATAACTTTGTCTGTTGATGAAGCGGTGGCTTACAAACGAAACATGTGTAAAACGGATTCATTGTGCAATACTAACGCAAATTGACAAAAACGTTTCAATGTATATGTGAACAAACTGATCATGAGCCCAGATGATATAGTAATGTCACTTGTGACTCATTTGAGCAGCGACAGTAAAGTCATTTTTTGCTTGTCACAGGAAGTACAGTGTGTCTCAACTTGCTGGATTTTGTTTTCTAAAAGTATTTCATTTCTCTTTTAGGCGGCTGTTATCCAAAGTTATTCAGGATACCGTTTAATTTCTTTATGTGTTTGGCGGTTGTTTCATACGTTCTGAAATAACCGCCATATACATAAAGAAATTGAACAGTTGAACGAGTGACAGATAGTTTTCGGAATGAGTCAGTCTTGTTACGTTCACGTTCGTTTTGGATTCCATGTGGGATTTCATCGTGTGTATGAAGACATAATGCAGTTTTGGCCATTGTTTTACTCCGATATGCGTTTTTTGTTTGGACTTTCATATTCATAAGGCACACGACTTTTTTAATGAAATAAGAAAAATATAAAATGTCACCCTTAAACTGAAATGAAGAAGCGATAGAAAGTTTTCTGACAAAAGCACATCAGAATTCACTGACACACAATATGAATCTCTCTCTCTCTCTCTCTCTCTCTCTCTCTCTCTCTCTCTCTCTCTCTCTCTCTCTCTCTCTCTCTCTCTCTCTCTCTCTCTCTCTCTCTCTTACAATTATTACCCTGTGTTTGTAGAGTAGCAACGGCAAATATGAAAAATGGCACATGTGCTAAGTACTTCATCCGTTGAGAAATAAAGTTTCATTTCATTTCATTTCATTATTTTCTCTCTCTCTCTCTCTCTCTCTCTCTCTCTCTCTCTCTCTCTCTCTCTCTCTCTCTCTCTCTCTCTCTCTCTCTCCCTCTGCCGACTTTGTTATTTTTTCTTAAAAGAAACCAAGCAAGAAAACCGTAAACATTCTGCTGAACTCAGACTCAGCGCGTGATCAACATTGTGATTCTCCGCCGTGTATTGTCTTAATGAGCTTTTTCTTTCAGCATTCTATAGATATTGATATTAGTTGATATTTTGGGATTATTTTTGTGACCGTATTTGTATTATATCTCTCGCTACATTTGCGTTGTTAACATGCAAAATCGTAATCTAAATACTGTTCCGAAACGAACAGACGAACTGAGAATTGGCCATCTTAACATATATCATCTAGTTAACAAGGTGTCAGATTTATCTATGTTCCTAAACACGCCCTTACTGATTTCCATATTTTTTGGTGTGTCCGAGTCAAGGCTTAAAAGTTCAGTAAGGGACAACTCCATTTCTGTCCCAAACTTCTCAGTACTCCGCAGAGATGCCTCAAGCCCTCAACACACTGGACTAGCAGTATATATACTTGGTAACGTCAAACGGCGACAAGACTTAGAGTCAGCTCAAGTGGAAAGCTTGTGGGTAGAAGTGAAGACATCTAAATCACCCCCCGTCCTCATTGGCTTTATTTATGGAAATCCCGCAGCCAGCTGGGACTGGTATGATGACTTCGTAACAATGATGGATAGCGTAAATCAAAATAAAGCTGACGTTGTTCTTTTGGGCGATTTTAATATCGATCTTTCTAAATCTAACGGATCCTATGCTGCATGGGCGTCAACAACAGCACTATTCGGTTTAGTACAGTTAGTTAAAAACCCTATTAGAACCACATCTACATCTTCAACCCTGACTGTTCATATTTGGGTGACAAATGATGATAAAATATCAAATGTACATGTTCCCTCCTTAGCTGTCAGCGACCATAATCCAGTATGTTGCACAGTCTCCATGAAACTAGACAAAGAGAACAAAAAGAGGCATAAAACAATTTTTAAAATATCGTTCTTTCAAAATAATTAATAACGGCGACTTTCTGCGGGCTCTGAGCAATACTCCTTTCAGTTACGTGTATAATCACACTTTTCCTGACAGTGCCCTGTCGTACTGGATGGATCTGTTCCTTTGGGTCCTAAATAAGCATGCGCCCATACGAGAAAAACGGGTTAAGCACTCTACCCTGCCACCCTGGTTAACAGTAGATGTCAAACAGGCCATGTCATTTAGAGACAAACTTAAGAAAGAAAAACAGTTTGATGAATATAAAAAACAACGAAATCGTGTTAAATACCTAGTGAGAGCGCAAAAAGCCCTGTCGTTCCAGGAAATGATTAGGGACAAAAAAAAGCTACAGTATCGGTGTGGAAAGCCCTGAACGTTATAACGAAGGGTACATCAGCCCCTGAAATTCCATCCCATTTGTCAGCTGATATATTAAATAACCACTTCCTATCGAGAGCTGAAACACTTGCTCAGTCAGCTGCAAGTAGTAACGCAGAGTACCAAGTTCCTAGTGTACTGGAAAAATACTGTGAGGCAAAAAATATACTGCAGACATTCATCATTCCTGATATTACCGTCGCTGAAGTCGGCAAATTTATTTCTAGCATGCCGAACAAAAAGTCCACCGGGATAGATGGTATCGACAAGAATATTCTGAACATAGTCACTACCATATACGTAGATGCACTCACTTATATCTTTAACCTCTGTATAAAACACAGCACGTTTCCAACTATTTTCAAAGAGGCCAAGGTAATTCCAATCCCTAAATCAAAAGATCTTGAAGATGTCAAAAACTACCGTCCTATCTCACTTTTGTCGGCCCTGTCAAAGCCCCTTGAAAAACACATATAAAAACACCTTCTCGATTTTCTAGAAAAGGGCAATTTAATGAATATTCGTCAGTCCAGTTTTAGACCGAAACACTCATGTCAGTCAGCAATGACACACATTGTAGACAGCTGGCTGGAATCAATAAATAAAAACCTGATGTCTGGAGCTGTTTTCTTAGACCAAAAAGACAGAAAACAAAAGGTATATATATATATATATATATATATATATATATATATATATATATATATATATATATATATATATATATATATATATATATATATATATATATATATATATACCCATGGAAAATACTCTAAACAAGGACAAGTTAACTACGGTGTCCCCCAGGGGTCGATCTTGGGACCTCTCTATTTATAATATTCATTAATGATTTGCCTTTGCATATTACTAACACTGATGTCAACTGCAACCTGTTTGCGGACGATACGAGCCTCCATGTTTCGGGTTAAAAAAAAAGAAGAAAACAACAACAACAACAACAACAACAACAACAACAAAAAAAAAAAAAAAAA
>BTPG01000004.1:216870856-216880856 GCA_036245525.1 Semisulcospira habei | reverse complement strand
CCTTCAATATTGACGCTATACTCAAAGTGATTTTTAAACTCAATTTGTACTTGAGAAATCGGTGACTTACTGCACGATATAGATTCATGTACGTTTTTCTGGCATAGCTAACGTGTCTAATGTGTGACGTCACGACAGAGTCTCAGCTACGTTTAGTTTGTATTTGTTGTGTGATAGACCGTAACGGATCAGTAACACCCAGTGGGTGCACTTTTTTGTGCGACGATTAGTCGCGATAAAATCACACAACGTAATCCTGTTACTAAGAGGTTCAGGATTAGCACTTGACCCCTGATGACTGATCAGTGTGTGATGACTGGCTTAGTGGTCAGTGTGGATAGACACACCCGCGTGCAATTCTCATCGGAATGCGCGTATAATTATGACAATTGCAGCGCTCTGTGACTTTACAAACTGTGTTAGCCTGTGTATTGAACAGGAGTGCACAACTTAGTCGCTATTAAAGTGATTCTTATCACTCACTGTGTCGGTAGCAAATAGAATAAGATTACTCTGGTACGCTTCATCGCGTTTTGTTTTTAGCAACGGTACGTTGCACACGCAGAGACCTATAATCTGCAGACTTTTTTCATTTACATCTACGATCCGCTATCTTTTTCTTCCTTTTTTTCCGCGCATGTTTCAGTGATGTGTTTTGACCACTGATCTGCATGTCACATAGTGACACTTTTATTGTTGTTTAAACTGTCATTTAGTTTGTTAGTATATTTGAAACTAGTATTTGGTTGCGAAGTTACCTGACATGTTTACTAGTGTCAGCGATCATTTGCTTAGAATAGGCCACCTCAATGTATATCACCTTTGCAGTAAAGTATCAGACGTTACAGTACTACTCAACCAACCCTCCCCATATCATATATTTGGCTTTACAGAAAGTAGGTTGACAGAGAATATAAGTAACTAAGCTATCACCATACAAAATTTCTCCATTCATAGGCGAGATGCTTCAGCGCCTGGTCATACTGGCATTTGTGCTTATGTTCACAATACTATTGCTAACAATGTAACACCACGATATGACCTGGAATCCACCCATGTGGATAGCCTGTGGCTTGAGATAAAAGCAACCGCCAAGTCAACCCCGACCTTCGTATGTTTTATTTACAGAAACCCCGCAGCTACAGTGTCCTGGCAAGATGATTTCGTTGTAATGGTTGACAAAGTACAAAACTCCAAGGGTGATATAGATATACTCGGTGATTTTAATGTTGATTTATTGAAATCTGGCAACACGCCATGGAAATCCATGATAACGTTCTTAGGCCTTACACAAGTAGTTCAGTCACCCACCAGGGTTACTGCTACTTCGTCCACATTAATTGACCATGTTTATACAACCAACGACAGTGCCCTTAGCAATGTCTATGCTCTGTCAGTGATCATTTTCCTATTTGTTTTTCATTATCTGCGAAGTTGCCAAAGAAACCTCATAAGGAGCATATAACCGTCTTCTACCGATCATTCCAAGTTTAACCAAGATGATTTTTTTCATGACCTTTCCCAAACACCATTTTCCGATGTGTATAACTATAACGATCCCAATGTAGCGCTGTCCCACTGGTATAAGTTGTTCCTCGGTGTTCTTGACAGACATGCCCCGAGGCGCACCAAGCGTGTTAAACACCACACTGTCCCCGAGTGGCTGACGAATGAGATTAAAACTGCGATGGAACTAAGAGATCTATTGAAACAACAACAGAAAGTTGACGAGTAAAAAAAAAAAACCCAAAAAAACAGCGAAACATAGTTAAATCATTAGTATGTAAAGCACAGAGGCAGTATGCTGAAAAGATTATTGCGGGCGGCAGAGACATATGAACAATGAACAATGAACCTTTATTTTCCAACGGTAGAAGTTATTGGTAACAGGACCAGTTTTCAAACTTGCCGTTGCTACATGACATACGCAGCGTGTGGCAGGTGATTAACACATTTACTAAAGGACAATCTAGCAAATCAACGAGTATCCCCCGCACCTTACAGCTGATGTATTTAATGAACACTTTCTTAACATTCCTAAAACCCTGTCACAGACGAACACCAGTGAGCCAGGTGAATACGTATGTTCAGAACAATTGAAACAGCACAGTCAGATAAACGCTGGCAATACTTTATCAGTTCCCCTAATGACCGTCCTTGATGTAGGAAAATCATTAACCAACATGAAAAGTAAAACATCTTGTGGTGTTGACGGTATAAGTAGTAAAATCCTGAAAATTGCGCTCCCTTATATCGTTGAATTTATATAACCTTTCGATTCAAAAGAGCATGTTTCCCGATGAATTGAAAATAGCAAAAGTTACTCCTCTACCAAAAAGCAAAGATCTGAGCGACCCAAGTGAGTAAAGACCTATTTCAATCTTATCAACAGTGTCCAAACCATTTGAAAAGCATATACATAATCATTTACTGCAATTCCTGAAGGAAAACCGCCTTATTAGTACAGCACAATCAGCTTTTCGGTCTAAACATTCGTGTCAGACAGCCTTAACTCTCATAACCCACAAATGGCTTGCTGCCATAAATGAGTCCAAACTTTCAGGTGTAGTATTTCTAGATCTTAAAAAAGCCTTCGATCTAATTAACCACTCAATCTTACTGAAGAAGTTACTTTTATATCACATTGATTCAAATGCAGTCGCTTTTCTCTCGTCCTATCTCTTAGACAGAACGCAGAAAGTGTTCTTGAATGGTAAATACTCAGCGGAAGGACTGGTGACCCATGGTGTTCCTCAGGGATCCACCCTAAGACCGTTATTATTCAACATCTTTTTAAATGACCTTCCATTGTCAATATCACACCCCGACACAAACTGTGAACTATTTGCTGATTATACATCATTACATTTATCTAATAAAAATGTTTCAACCGTGAGCGCTGTCCTACAACATAGTTCAGATGAAGTGTCAACTTGGTGCGAAGAAAATCATATGATTATTAGTATTCCTAAAACGAAAAGTATGTTGGTGACGACACGCCAAAAGCATCAACGTGGTTTGCAACCCCTTGAGCTGTCCCTTCACTCTCAGCCCATAGAGCAAGTGTCAAAACATCGTTTGTTAGGAGTGACAGTCGACGAACAGCTCAGCTGGGAGCCTCACATAGAAACTGCCTGTAAAACTATTTCAAAGAATCTCTTTTTATTATCCAAATTAAGTCGTATAGTTGACATTGATGCTCGAAAACTATTTTTTAACGCACACATCAAGACACATTGCAATTATGCTTTCAATATCTGGGACGGCTGTGGAGACATTCATTTGAAAAAAATTAATTCTCTTTACCGGCGAGGTATTAAGCTTATTCTTCCTGGTTCGTCCCCTACTGATGAAAGACGGAAGGCCCTTAATATCCTACTACTGAGTAAACAACTGGAACTTAATAGATGCTTACTTGTACAACACATTCTAAACGATGCCGCCCCTCCCTATCTCCGTGAGCTGTTTTCCCACACGAATAGAGAGAACACGAGGAACAGCTTACTCCATCTCCCAAAACTGATAATCGACATCTTCAGATTTAGTATATCATTTTCCGGTGCTAAGTCATGGAATAACTTGCCCTCTCATTTAAAGTCTATTTCAAAGTTATTTATCTTCAGAGCTCGCGTCTATAAATATCTGCTGTCGATGTGAATGTTCTATCTTTCTGCTTAGTATGTTGCTCCAGCACAGCAGATTACTGCAGATTATGTAATAGTTCGACTGTCTGCATTAACATGTCAGGTTCATACCAGTATATATATATATATATATATATATATATATATATATATATATATATATATATATATATATATATATATATATATATATATATATATATATTGTTTTAATTCTTTTTGTATTTATTTATTATTATTATATTATTATTATTATTATTATTATTATTATTATTATTATTTTTGCCTGATGTTGGGGGGGGGGGGGGGATGGGTCTTTTTACTTATTTATGTTTTATCTTTTGCTGTATCGTCTGATGTATTTTTATTTGTGTAGAGTAGCAGGGCAGTTTGGAAGATAGGCATTGCTATGCCTAAAACTTTTTATCCTGAATAAAAACGTTTCATCATCATCATCATCTCTCTCTCTCTCTCTCTCTCTCTCTCTCTCTCTCTCTCTCTCTCTCTCTCTCTCTCTCTCTCTCTCTCTCTTTCAGCGTAGCGACTAACTACCTACGACAGAAAGATAAAGAAAGCGCGGTTTTAGACAGCGTATCCCAGACCTGCGCTGACCCCGTGCTCTGAGTGCGCGCAGCGACCAACCACCTACAACAGAGAAATATAGAAAGCGCGGTTTTCGACTGCGCGCTTAAGTTGTACAGCCGTTACACAAGTTATAACTCGGCTCTGCTAAAATTTAGCTCTTGGCTCGCCAGTGTTTACCCATGGCAGACAACGGCCACGATCATGTGGCTGCTGCGCCTCACTCTCGTCACGCTTTAGTGAGCAGAGTGGCTGGATCAAAATATCAGCAAACATAATCATAGTGGCACCTAGAAAGTAAGGAGAGCACAGTGATGACACCATCCCCCACCCCCTCCCCCGACCATGTCAGGCCCCATCACCCGATCATCTTCTGCCAAATCCCAGCCCCCACTCCGCGAAGCCCTCGACCAGTCCCCACTCAGTCGAACCCCTTGAGGATATCACATTATACTAATGACCCCATCCAAAAACACTTTCTGACCGACCCCTCCAGAGTTTTCGCTTGGAGACTAGCTCTGCACGAAAGCTACATCGCCCATCCACCCCCGGAGTATCAGCGTCATGGGAAGATCGCAACAAAGGCAAGAAAACCCTCGACACCCCCATCCAACCTCCCTAACCTGATGCCTTATATAACACCCTTGTACAGCTTGCAGACGGAGCACCTGGGGGTGTGGTCACAATCACCGTGTTCTACACGTCTTATCTCATTTGGATACAGAGTAAAAACTGCAAGTAGTGGATAGATGACGAATTTCAGCCTGTCCAAGAGATGGTAAACAATCTTGCAGCGAGCACTGACATTCTCCCAGTGCCCTTCCTCCCCCCAGAAGCCCTCCCCACCACCAGCCATGGAGCGAACGCCGGGCATCAGTCTCGCGAGTGTACTCTTCCACCCGAGACGGCGACCACCGGCCCCGTCAACAACGACGATGCCCCGCCCCTATTCCTCCAATCCAGGACCAGCCTCCAGTGTGACATCGAAGCTGCTTCCCCGGAGCAAGTCTCTTTTAGCCCTTTCCCTTCAGATCCTTCGTTTGACGTCGCCAAAGCCACCGACCCGCCCAGTGCCACGCCCCGCGGCGAGAGTTCGGAAGACCCGTCCCCACCCTGAGCAACACTAATCCCTCTTTAACTGGCGTGATTGACGCAGCGACCACATACGATCACAATAGCAGCCGTCAACAAGTTGATAATATTAACGGTACAGCGTTATCCTCTGGTCAATCCCACCCTCCCTACTTACTTGAGATTGCACCATCCCCGACCTTGTCCATCATGCAACAACAACTGATGTAAGCCACCGCCTGCATCCAGGAACTTAGAACTGAGCTGTAGACGGTCAAACAGGAGCTGGCTACTGTCAAGCAGCAGCGCCAGACAGGACAGCCTTGACAATGACCGCAGGGACAATGAAGCCAAGCCCAAGCACGGCCTTCAAGCTGCTGACTATGCAACCTCAACTGAAAAGGCGATTGAGAAGTTAACTCACGAACACAGCACTCTGTCCACACAAGTAACGAAACTTGCACTCAAGAAAGACACACACGGCGCTACGCTTCGTACGCTGAAAAAACAAATTGAATCCCTGTCGTCTTGAACAAAATCCAGTACCACACTGTCCGTCCAAGACCCTGGTACACGCCAGTCCCTATCAAACTTCCCATCCCCCTGAAGCTGCAACAACCACGTCAGTATGCAGGACACGTCATCAACCACTAGCACACCAGCGACTTCACAACACCTGTCGTTAACAAGCGGAACCAACAAACTCAGCTGTCCACGCGTAATCGCTTCGCAGCCCTTGCTACAGACGATGATTGTGACGTAATCACATACGGACTCGCACAAGAAGCTGAACAGACAATCCCAAAAACCACGTTTATGCCCGTTGCCAAGACACCGTAAGACCAACTCTGCAACATGAACACTAGGACAGATTCAAACGTTCTGCTGCTCGGCGACTCCATTATGAAGCAAGTCAGCGAACGAAAAATGTCGGATAAAGACTGTAACGTGCAGAACCTGGCAGTGTCCGGCCTATCAGTCGAGGCCTTGGGCAAGTGGCTTAAACCTCCCCCCTACTCCACGCATCAGGCATGTAGTTTTTCACGTAGGGATCAACAGCTGCAGAGACAACCAGGGTCCCGTTCCGACAGCGGACACCTGGTTGAGGCTAAACCGTCTAGTGTCCGCCGCATTCCCACATGTTACACTCCAGGCCTCTTCTATCGTCCCCCCCCCCCCCTTCAGCAATCACCACGCCCTGTCACGACCTGCACGCTTGTCCAACGTCAACCTGAACCAGGCCTGTCAACAAACAAACACTCAGTTTGTTGACCAGACCTCCACTTTCCTGACAAAATACGGCGCCCCCAAGCAGATCATGTACAGGCGTGACAACACCATGACCCACCCCAGTGACGAGGGCACTAAGCTGATTGCCTTTAAGATCCGCTAAGGCGACTCTCCCCGCGGCCCCCACCACCAACGGAGAAACACCGAGGGGCACAGTCAACGGGGCCGGTCCAGCCTACCTATCAGCGCGTGGCGAGAGCGGGCCGCAAGGCAATTTGTTGTCGGACCGTGGCGGATCGCAGCCTTTGATGTTCGACGCCCAGGACCGTAAGATTCAACCATACGCCACACGTTGACCAGCCAAGCTTAACCAACCAGCGCCCGACAACGGGTTGGGGCGCAAACAATGCCGACTAGTATGTCAGGGGCCCCATCTCCAGTCTTCAGACTTCCCGCCACTAGTGCCAGCAGGAACAGGGCCTATCGTTCCGCCAATGGCCGCACGACCCACCAACGCCTGGTTCCAGAGTCAGGGAGCGGAGACCAACACGGCCCTGGATCCTCAACACCTACTGAAGTTGCTGGCTCAGTTTCTAAGGCCGTTTGTCTGAAGGACATCCCGCTACCTCTTTTACTTCCAGGGCCAAGTGGTATAGACTTTAGGATGTCTTCTTTGTTCTAACCACATGAGGAGCGATGGATGGACCTTTATCGTGTTTTGCGAAGATCTTGCAAATCGACTCAAAGCGCCGCGAACTGAAACCCAACACGCACACTCACGTAACAGACACGGATTAACGCCATTTAATACAAACACAGTACAAGACAGACGAAGGGCCAGTTCAGCTACTGAAGTTACAGAGATTTTTGATCGCTTGTATTTGAAATTTGTAAAGTGGGCTGAAACCGGTACCAAAGTGTGTGTGGGGGAGGGGGTGGGGGGGGGGGGGTGGAAGAACCTGAGTACCCGGAGAAAGAACCCCCCGACGGTCCGCCCGAATTAACGTTGACACTTACCAGAGGAGAAAAGTCCGACGCCGGAACCCGTTCTCGAACCTCGCACCTTTGGCATTGGTGGCAGACGCCTTAGCCACTGCGCCACGGACCGCCCAAACGACTGGCGTATTTGTTCTCATATTCACTCACTCTCGCACTCGTATATTATATGTTTACAGTGGCGAAGCAAGTGTGTTTCAATAGCATATAGACTTCATTTCACGTGAACTCAACTTTAACAGTTGTCTGTTTCTCAGATTTCGTACTTGTAGTCACTATACCTTTCACTTCTATTTAAAAAAAAAAAGTAAACCGTTTAGTTTACTTACCGTGTTTAACTTCAGTTTAGTTTTTCTTTCTTCTGTTGATATTTAACTTGTATGTATATATTCGTTTCTTAGTTTCTACTTTTGTACTTTGTGTTGATATTTTGTTACCTGGTTCTTTATTTAAACATTGTAAAGCCATGCGCGGACCATCGATAAAATGACAAAGATTCCGTATCGGTCAGCTCAATGTCTACCACCTAGCAAACAAAGTTCAAGATGTCTGTGTTTATGTTAATTCCCCCGAATATTTTCACCTATTGGGTTTAACTGAAACTTGGTTGGTCTCCCACATCAGTAATGAAGCCATCGCCATCCCGAATTATTCTTTTATTAGGAGAGATCCGTCAGTCCAGGGTGAGACAGGTATAGCGGCATACATCCATCAATCAATTCTACACATAACACGCAGGAGACAGGACCTAAAAACGGCTGATGTAAAATGTATTTGGGTAGAAATCAAACACTCTAAATCGCCTCCTTTACTTGTCGGGTTTGTGTATCTAAACCCTGCATGGATGTATACCGGTATATATTTCGAGTAAAAATCCTTTTTTCAAAATAGGCATACACACAAGTACACAATTTGCAACTTGATTGCAGGTAAGTTGCAAATTCTGTATTTGTTTTTGTATGTCTTTAAAAAAAAGAAAATTGGACACGTCTCCCTTACAGACAAAATGACGTCAATGGTGACGGAACGCAAAGTCGTCGGATCCCTTTGAAATCAACACAGGTTGTTCAGCGGACCATTCCTGCACAGAAAAACCCATTTTGGAGGCGAAACTCGAGAAAACGATTCTTGGTCAAAATGGCGCCGTAACCTCCACACGTCCCCCTTACAGACAAAATGACGTCAATGGTGACGGAACGCAAAGTCGTCGGATCGCTTTGAAATCAACACAGGTTGTTCAGCGGACCATTCCTGCACAGAAAACCCCATTTTGGAGGCGAAACTCGAGAAAACGATTCTTGGTCAAAATGTCGCCGTAATCTCCACACGTCCCCCTTACAGACAAAATGACGTCAATGGTGACGGAACGCAAAGTCGTCGGATCGCATTGAAATCAACACAGGTTGTTCAGCGGACCATTCCTGCACAGAAAACCCCATTTTGGAGGCGAAACTCGAGAAAACGATTCTTGGTCAAAATGGCGCCGTAACCTCCACACGTCCCCCTTACAGACAAAATGACGTCAATGGTGACGGAACGCAAAGTCGTCGGATCGCTTTGAAATCAACACAGGTTGTTCAGCGGACCATTCCTGCACAGAAAAACCCATCTTGGAGGCGAAACTCGAGAAAACGATTCTTGGTCAAAATGGCGATGGAACCTCCACACGTCCCCCTTACAGACAAAATGACGTCAATGGTGACGGAACGCAAAGTCGTCGGATCGCTTTGAAATCAACACAGGTTGTTCAGCGGACCATTCCTGTACAGAAAAACCCATTTTGGAGGCGAAACTCGAGAAAACGATTATTGGTCAAAATGGCGCCGTAACCTCCACACGTCCCCCTTACAGACAAAATGACGTCAATGGTGACGGAACGCAAAGTCGTCGGATCGCTTTGAAATCAACACAGGTTGTTCAGCGGACCATTCTGCACAGAAAAACCCATTTTGGAGGCGAAACTCGAGAAAACGATTCTTGGTCAAAATGGCGATGGAACCTCCACACGTCCCCCTTACAGACAAAATGACGTCAATGGTGACGGAACGCAAATTCGTCGGATCGCTTTGAAATAAACACAGGTTGTTCAGCAGACCATTCCTGCACAGAAAAACCCATTTTGGAGGCGAAACTCGAGAAAACGATTCTTGGTCAAAATGGCGCCGTAACCTCCACACGTCCCCCTTACAGACAAAATGACGTCAATGGTGACGGAACGCAAAGTCGTCGGATCGCTTTGAAATCAACACAGGTTGTTCAGCGGACCATTCCTGCACAGAAACACCCATTTTGGAGGCGAAACTCGAGAAAACGATTCTTGGTCAAAATGGCGATGGAACCTCCACACGTCCCCCTTACAGACAAAATGACGTCAATGGTGACGGAACGCAAAGTCGTCGGATCGCTTTGAAATCAACACAGGTTGTTCAGCGGACCATTCCTGTACAGAAAAACCCATTTTGGAGGCGAAACTCGAG